>JBBBDQ010002315.1:782500-977500 GCA_037127315.1 Ascarosepion bandense | reverse complement strand
GTCTTATTCTCTTACTCAATGCAGGAGAAATTTTTTAGGGCCTACCAGAGGATTTTGCTTTTCCATAATTCTCACTGTTCTTTAGAAAGTTGCAAATCACAGTTTTACTGCGATTTACCTTAGCTGCGATCGCCCGCTGTGACAGACCTTGCTTATGGAATTCTAGAATTCGAGAACGCTCAACTTTGGTAAGTTTGCTTGCTTTAGGCATGGTAACACCTTTACGCAGTGATTGCTAATCTCTAACTGAACTAAAAAGATTAGAATTGCCATAGATCTAACAATTTATACCCCTGGTCTTATAATTTTGATCATGCGTAAATCCTCTCATTTTATAAAAATGTAAATTTCTAAATAAAATGTTTGGAATGTAGTTTTTTGTTTCCATAACCTTTTACATTGTAGTATTGGTAACCTTAAGTGGTAGAAGTTTAAAAATCTATCTGTAAAAAAAAAAAATTCTTTTCAAAGATTTTTAAGTGGTTTTAAATTTTTGATAGGTGTATATGTATGACGTTTTGCACATGCATACGTATTTAACTTTAGCTTGTGTTTTTGCGTAACTATATATTTAATTCTGTTTATATGTTCATGCATTGAAATATGATTATGTCTGTCCCGACCCAATTCATCCAAGGCCGGTAACGTTATGAATTCGCCTTGACTGTATCCAATATGTAGCAATTTAGTCTGTTTAAAAGTTAACGGACAAACTGACAAGTCGATAAAGGCTAAATTTTGTAATTTGTGTTTGTATAAATGCGTGGGTGTATTAATCTGTATATGTGTCTGTTTGCTAGTGTTTGTGAATATACTCGTCTATTTTTCCATATGTGGATGTTTGTAGGTTTATTTATGTATTCGTTCTTTCTCTTCCTCGTTTAATAAATGAATAACTTTCTAAATCTACTAATTCGTTAAACTAAAAAATATTTTTTTGAAATTTCGCAACAAAAATAAAGTAGATCTAATAATTAATAATGCTGATCTCAATGTAATCAAATTTTAATACCAATGCCCACCAAGATTAATTCTAAGTCTGCCCACATATTTTCCAAATTAGAAGTTGCTTTACTCTGATTGGTCCACATTGTACATACAATAATGCCTCCCTGATTAAAGGGGTTTTGCTTGTTTTTAATCTTTTAAAACCATTGAATTTAAAATAACCACATCACTTGACAAGACACAAGAAGTGTCGAAACAAAATAGCTACTTTTGTAGTGATATTGTAACATATCCATGTTATAATTTCTGAATATATATATATACAAAATCATATAATTATGAATTAATTGTACATTGCGACACGGAAATTTCTATGTTTCGAGATAGATTCTCTTCATCAGGCAATGTTTGATGTTGGTTGTACAAATGATTTACATTTAAATACTAACAAAAACCTTCGGTTTGCTTTTTTTGTATGTGGGAAGATATAAAATTTAGGTGTGCATTCATTTCAACTAACCAGAGCGAAGATTCATTTTGGAATTTGGCCCCAAAGAATACATACTAACCTTTTCTCTCTTTTTCCTCATTTTTCTCTTTCCTTCCTTTTTTCCTTTCTTATTTTTCCTTCCTAACGGTCAAGATGTCAACCTGCTTTTAACCTAATTTTATCTTTTCTCCTTTTCACTTTTATTTTTATTGCTTCTCACTTAGTTTTATTGTCTTTGATGTGATGTGCCCATTCAGTACGAAGTCTATCCTTTTCGCTTTCTGCTCATATAATATATATATATATATATATATATATTAATCATATCACCCCAAGCAAGGCGGTAACACCACTGATGCGCAGGGGGCTACGTAAGCGTGAAAAGATTGGAAAAGAGAAAGCCAGAAACCACATCCTAAACAGGGAACAAGGGATGAGCCTCTTAACCTGTTCAATAGACGTGGGTGGAGTGTGAACCGGGCGATAGTTTAGTCTATCTACTCCAATTGAAACAAAAGATAAGAGTAAAAAGATTGGAAAAGAGAAAACCGGAAACCACATCCTAAACAGGGAACAAGGGATAAGCTTCTTCACCTGTTCAATAGAAGTGGGTGGAGTATGAGCCGGGCGATAGTTTAGTTTATCTACTCCAATTGAAAAAAAAAAAGAAAGAAAAAAGAAATGAGTAAAAAGATTGGAAAAGAGAAAGCCGGAAACCGCATCCAAAACAGGAAACAAGGGACGAGTCTCTTCACCTGTTCAATAGACGTGGGTGGAGTGTGAACCGGGCGATAGTTTAGTCTATCTACTCCAATTATATATAATAAATGTCCGGGTACTCAAAATAGTAAAACCTTGGGTCCTCCTCACTTATATATAAATGGATATTTTTTTATTAAGTTGGTTCTAAGCTCTCGACTCACATGAGCCATCTCCAGAGAGGTTACAAGGACGTTAACACAAAAACATCCACTATCAGCGACGATTTTATCTTGTGTTGACATAAAACTTTGCTAAGCAACAATAACAGTTACCAAAAATAACAAACGCAATTCGTAAATTTGTAATGCGGTTCTATGACGTCACACCACGTGATAGCTCGAAATGATAACAGACCCATCTATTTAAATGCAATGTAATGTGTTATGACCAGATTTAAACGTGATTTTATTAAGTGTGGGTTGTTTGGATTTAATGTAGATGGCCTCCAATATCTGAAGGTTCTTTTTACTATATGTATATTTGAGGATTATTGTATTGTTGTCTAAAATCTGTCTGATATATATATATATTATTTTATTAAATTACTTTAATCCGAAACGGAAAAGTAGGAAGGTAAATTCCAAGAACCTGATCCTAATTAATATTCAAAATTTTAATATTAAAAAATGATTCAGGAGGAGGGCTCAATGTAATTAAAATTACAGAGCCAATAAAATTAAAATAAATTTTCAAAATTCAAAAATGTTGAATGAACATTTCAACATGAAATCCCTAAGAGAGATTTCACGTATCCTCAGCAACAGTCAGTCTATATCAAAATGAGAAACGAAATAAGAAAATAAAATAAAAAATTAAAAAATGACGGTTAAGATTTGAGAAATATACGTCACAAAAAAAGTTTTTTGAAAATTAGTCTATTTTTGGTTTTTACTTTTAGATAGAGTTGTAAGTGAAGAGATGGGAAATTTGGCATGTCTAGCATAATAAACGAAAAGGGTTAAATGAAGTGAGGTCGTTAAATTGAGAATTGAGTTAAACAAAACAGAACAGAAGGGGAAGGGGCGGGATATAAAAAATGTATAGAAAAAAAATAAAGAAGGAAAAAAAAAGAAACGAAAAAAAAGAAAAAATTTCAAATAGAAACGCTCGATACGTGTCAAACAAATTTAACTTTAAATGTTTAAAAGGGTTAAAGTTTTAGAAAAAAGAGACTTATTTGAAAAAGTATATTTAGAAGAAAAAATAGAAATAAGATTTTAAAAAACTTAATTAAGTTAATCTAATTAAAGATATTTTTAGGTATAGACAAACCTCCTAGGGATTTCATGTTCAAATGTTCATTCAACATTTTTGAATTTTGAAAATATTTTAATTTATATATATATATATATATATATATATATGCTTATGTGTTTGTGTGTAGTATTACTAAAACTTTCAAATGCAATTCTATCAAAAATCCCTAACCTCGAACCAAAGCTAAACGTAAAAAGTGAAAAGAGAAACCAATACGAACAGAAACCAACAAAAAATACGACAAAAAATGAGAGGAAACTTTATCAGAAAAGAAAAATAAACCCTTCCCTCCCTAATCAAAAGTGCTCAATGTCTAAATCCAAATGTTCAAGACATAACAAAACCCCTCCACCTTCAAAAGAGATTCAGTCTAAATCGTGAGTTTATCGCCTTCAAGAAACTCAAGGTACAGATTTAAATTGAGGCCCTTTTTTCTAGGTGTCGTTGGTTAGGGACAGTCAGTTAAGTGCCATACGTGATACACGCTTGGGCGATCATGTCTCGAAAGAGACATGACTGACTAAGACAGAAAATTATCCCGCAGTAGTTTGCCATTGCTTTCTGTGGTAGACTGGTTGCCGACCAAGGCTATAGAACCCAATCTGTCCTGTTATTTGACTCATAGCTAGAGGTGGAAGAGATGTACTATATTATTAAGTAGTAATAAGTGGGGGACCAGTTTTATATTGTTATGAAGTAATAAACTGATCACCCACTTTATGCCCAGTACAAACCTTAATCATGTTTTCAACTATTATATTCAGTCAGTCAGTTAAGTGCCATACGTGATACATGCTTGGGCGATCATGTCTCGAAAGAGACATGACTGACTGTGCAGAAGATTATCCCGCAGTAGGTTGCCATTGCTTTTTGCGGTAGACTGGTTGCTGACCAAGACTATAGAACCCAATCTGTCTTGTTATTTAATCCATAGCCAAAGGGAAGTAAAAAAGACGGATTAATATCTTTCCCAAGGTTATTTCCGCGTAAATAAATGCAACGAATTGAACTGGGATTAGAACTCGGCTCTCCGGTTTCTTTTTCCGAGCATATATTCACTTCACCACAACGCATATCGCAGTTGTTTTGGGTATATATCTGATACCATGGAAAATTGAAACAAGAATTTGATCAAAATATCCACTTGTCAACAGTGTCGTGCTATGCAACATCGCGGCCCCCTCTACCCGCAGAATGCAACTTGCGCCCCCCGAACAGACTGAACCCACAATAAATGGTACTTTAAACAAAATAACTTACTCTCGGAACGCAGATATTCCCTAATCACGAAAATGGAAGAAGTCGCGAATTGGCGTTTCGAAGCTATATCTTACGAACGTTTTCAAACCTTTCATCTATTTTTGATGTATGTTGAAACAGATATCTACAATCTATTTCTCTCTCAAGTTCATTTTTTTTTTAATTACAAATGATTTGCGGCCTCTTCGGGGCCGGAAGGCTTCTATCAAAGATTATATATATATATATATATATATATATATATATATATATATATATATATATATATTCTAAACATATACTGTTAAATATAAGAGACGATGAACGTCTATTATGTTTAATCATGAGCTGTTCTGAACGTCGTATTTTGGCTTTAATTTCAGTTGAAAATAAAGACAAAAATTCTCCAACATTTGGATAATTTTTTTATTAAGTTTGTTCTAAGCTTTCGGCTCACATGAGCCATCTTCAGAGAGATTATTAAGACGGTAACACAAACTTAATAAAAAATTATGTTGGAGAATTTTTGTCTTTATTTTCAACTGAAATTAAAGCCAAAATACGACGTTCAGAACAGCTCATGATTAAACATAATAGACATTCATTGTCTCTTATATTTAACAGTATATGTTTAGAAAATTATCTGCTACCTCGATACACTATATATATATATATATATATATATATATATATATATATAAAGAGAGAGAGACAGAGACAGAGACAGAGACAAAGACAGAGACGGGTTGATAGATGTCTATTTCAACAAACAAGCTTGATAATAATTTTCCAGGTAATCCTAATAATTACTTAGTAAATTTTTTTTCATTACAATAGATCTGCGGAGCCTAGGAAACTTGCGAACTCCACCCCTCCTCAATTGCAGGGTCTGCGGGGACCTAAATCGCGGCCCTACTTGTCATCCATTAAGACATTATTCACCGTTGTAAAACAAAGAGAAATTGATGTGTGGCCTTTGTTGAATGCGTCATTCGACCAGACCGTCTGTTCCTGATGTGTGTCCGTTGTCAGCCATTGCTGTAGGTTGGCTGCCGTAAATATTTTCTTTGTTTATTCCTTGTTTGGTTTTGTTTTTTCTACGTTTGTCTTTCTTTCTTTGACATTTTTTATTTATTATTGGGTACCTGGAAAACAAATTATATCGTTTGGTGCATGACAATAAAAAGGAATAACATTTGATCTAAAATCAATGCGGCTTTTAGTTGCGTTTGTGCAAAGGGGAGCCGTGAAAATGCAAGCATGGGTTACCGGTGCATTGAACGTTCAGAAAGCAGTATAAAAAGAGATAGACATTAGCAGAATAAGGAGAGACTAATATATCTAAACTTATTTATAAATGGAACTTTGTCTCTGTGTGTGTGTGTCTGTGTGTGTGAGTGTATCCGTTACCCATAGACTCCGAGACGGCTGAACCGATTTTCTTGAAAATTTACACAGTTGTACTATAAGCGTCTGCGAGTGTTCTTAGCTAGGTTTTGTGTCGAGGTATCCTCGATAAATATCAAAAATCGATAATGGAAAAAATCGGATTATAGAAGGAGTGGTCTGATTTTAATCAAATTTGATACACTCATAGACAAAGATATAAGTAACGATATTCAGAAGTTTCAAGGTTGCAGTTCTTACAATAGTGCAGAAAATTTGATATCGATACCAGAAAATCGAAATTGGACCTACATCCATTCATTTTTCTTTCAGTGTACGGTTTCGCTTTAACTGGAAACAACTATTGCTTTTTAGTCTTTCGTGCCAACATCCAAAGAGTCTGAACTCCAGTACCATGGATTAGTTTTAAAGCTTTCACTACACCCGAGCAATGCCGGTCTATACTACTAGTATATATATATATATATATATATTTATATATATATATATATATATATATATATATATATATATATATATATATATAGTCATCCGCAGACAGATCTGTTTCGCAGCTCATCAGTACGGTTAGACATCCGATTGCTTTTAACCCGACCGAATTGGCGTCAGTCGGCTATACTGCCTCTGAGCTGTGGGCGCTCGATAGGAGGAGGCAGACTTTGAGCGTATGATGTATCATACGTCAGTAACCAGAGTGCTCTAATTTATTACTGAATGGGCGATATATATATTTCCAGGTGAAGAGGACTCAAGGTTTTACACTTCTGAGTGCCCCGGCATTTATTTCATTATGAACAGTGCTGAATATAATACAAATTATAGACCTTAATATAATAATATAGTTATGAATTAATTGTACATTGCGACACTGAAATTTCTATGTTTCGAGATAGATTCTCTTCATCAAGCAATGTTTGATGTTGGTTGTACAGATGATTTACATTTAAATACAAAAACCTTCGGTTTGCTGTGGGAAGATATAAAATTTACATGTGTGTTTCTTTTGACTAATCAGAGCGAAGATTCATTTTGGAATTTGGCCTCAAAGAATACATACTAACTTTTTCTCCTTTTTTCCTTCTCTTATCTTACTTTTCTCTTTTGTTCTTTTCCCTCCTTAACGGTCAAGATGTTAACCTGCCTTTAACCTTGATATCTTGACCATTAAAGAGGGAAAAGAAGGAAAGTAGAAGAAAGGAAAAAAGCAAAATAAGAAAGGGAAAAGGGAAGAAAAAGAGAGAAAAAGTTAGTATGTATTCTTTGGGGCCAAATTCCAAAATGAATCTTCGCTCTGGTTAGTTAAAAAACACACATGTAAATTTTATACCTTTCCGCATACATACACAGCAAACCGAAAGCTTTTTGTATTTAAATGTAAATCATTTGCACAACCAACATCAAACATTGCCTGATGAAGAGCATTTATCTCGAAACATAGAAATTTCCGTGTCGCAATGTACAATTAATTCATAACTATATGATTATATACATATATATAATCGTATAATTATGAATAATTTATATAATAAATTCTTTTCCTCAGGCAATGTTGAATGTTGGTTGTGAAAATGATTTACATTTTAAATAACAAAAACCCTCGGTTTGCTATTTAAGTATGTGAAAATTTTTACAATTATTAAATAGATATTAGAAAGATGGGAAAATAAAATCAGGAAGTAAAGCGGCGGGGGGAATAGAAATGTCATTGATAAATCAAAGGTTTTGAAAAAATTAGAAATAGATCTCCACTGATAAGCGTAAATTTACTGTAAATAAATATAAAATGTTCTTTTCTTTCTTCACCTCCGCCCTGCTTTCTAGGCGAGGAGATCAAAATATGAGGAAAGCAGAGAGGACATTTTTGGTACTAAAATAGGCACATAATAAAATAAAGTGAGAAGCAATAAAAATAAAATGAAAAATAAAAATAAAAATAAAAAAGGAAAATAAAATTAGGTTAAAAGCCGGTTGACACTTTGACTTTTAGGGAGGAAAAAAAGAAAAGAAGAAAAAAGGAAAGAGGAAAAGGAGAGAAAGAAAAAAAGAAAAAAGTAATGTGTTCCATAGAAACTACTGACCAAATTCCAAAGCGAATCTTTACTCTGATTAGTTAAAAGAAACACACATGAAGAGAATTCATCTCGAAACATAGAAATTTCCGTGTTGCAATGTACAATTAATTCAATTAATTCCTAACTATATATATATATATATATATATATATATATATATATATATATATATATATATATATATATGATTATGAATTAATTGTACATGCTAATCTTTTCTCTTTTTTCCCCTTTTCCCTAACCCTTATCTTACTTTTTTCCTTTCTTCTTTTCCCTCCTTAATGGTCATTTATATATAGGTGAAGAGGACCCAAGGTTTTACTATTTTGAGTACCCGGGCATTTATTATATATATATATATATATATATATATATATATATATATATATATATATATATTATTGTCATCCGCAGACAGATCTGTTTCGCTGTATCACAGCTCATCAGTACAGTTAGACTACATAACCCAGGCTCGAAACCCGACCGAATTGGCGTCAGTCGGCGACTCTACCTAGGCCACGGGGCGTTCGGTGGAAGAAGGCAGTCTTTTTAGCGCATATCATATTACGCGCACAGTAGCTAGAGTGCTAAAATTATATATATATATATATATATATATATATATATATATATATATATATGAGAAGAAAGCGAAAAGGATAGTCTTCGTACTGAATGGGCACATCACATCAAAGACAATAAAACTAAGTGAGAAGCAATAAAAATAAAAGTGAAAAGGGGAAAAGATAAAATTAGATTAGAAGCAGGTTGACATCTTGACCGTTAGGAAGGAAAAATAAGAAAGGAGGAAAGGAAGAAAAGGGGAAAAATGAGGAAAAAGAGAGAAAAAGTTAGTATGTATTCTTTGGGGCCAAATTCCAAAGCCAATCTTTACTCTGATTAGTTAAAAGGAACACACACATAAATTTTATATCCTCCCACATACATAAACAGCAAACCGAGAGATTTTTGTATTTAAAATGTAAATCATTTTCACAACCAACATCAAACATTGCCTGATGAAGAGAATCTATCTTGAAACATAGAAATTTCCGTGTCGCAATGTACAATTAATTCATAATTATGTGATTTATAATATAATATTTATTATATTGAGCACTGTTTATAATAAAATAAATGCCGGGGTACTCAATATAGTAAAACCTTGAGTCCTCTTGACCGGTGGATATATATATATATATATATATATATATATATATATATATATATATATATATATATATGTCCTTAAACAAAATAGACGTCATAATTATCCGAGGAAGATTTCGGCCAACACTTGTCAAGGGCTAAGTTGGCTTAATTACAAAGGGTCAAAGATAAAGACAAAAAAGAAAACAATGGAGAAACTTACAATACTGGGGGAAGATGGAACTCGAATAAAAATAAACTTTATTCAATAAATATTAAAATGTAAGGGAGGTGTAACAGTGCCCGATCGGCATATCATCTTCGTGTTTTGGAGGCAATTTGCCTAAACATCCAGCAGCCGAGCCTGTGCAGGCAGAAAGAGCGTTTCCTACGCTCCTTACAATGACTGGAGGGATTGTGAGTGTAACAGTTTTTCTTTTTAATTTCACTCTTGTGGAATTGCATGTTTACACCCCCCTTACATTTTAATATTTATTGAATAAAGTTTATTTTTAATCGAGTTCCATCTTCCCCCAGTATTGTAAGTTTTTCCATTGTTTTTGTTTTTTTTTTCTTTTTTTTTTTGTCCTCTATTTTTTGACCCTTTGTAATTAAGCCAACGTACCCTTGACAAGTGTTGGCCGAAAGGTTCCCCGGGATAATTATGACGTCTATTTTGTTTAAGGTTATTAAATATTTCTGTGGGTACAAATCATTATATATATATATATATATATATATATATATATATATATTTCAAATTATTAACGAGGTGAAAATTTTCCATCCTATCTAGAAACTCCTGTTTCGAATTTGATGAAATTATCAGAGAATGATGACAACCCGTATATACACCTGCTCTGTAAAAATGGTAAGGTTAGAGAAAAACGATCAAACGTTACGGTCATTTGCTTAATTTCCTGACATTATTCATTTCTGCAGGTATTTCCTAATTTAATTTGCTGAATGCAAAAAAAGCATTGTCTTGCATAAATACGATGGTTCTCCTGAATGGGATTCTTTGATGTTTTAGCCAAGATTGCAGGTTGCGGTTGTTCTCGTACTGTCAGGTACTCTCCGCGGACCAACCATCATACCGCCAATAATACCAGACCAAATCATAATACCTATTCCTCCTCGTTGACGTGTCAAACGTTGATGACAATCTCGTCTAGAGGAGGGTCTGTAATGTGATAGATACCGACTTGGCAGACCGCCTGCAGTCTCTCTCCCACCGGCGCGACGTGGCTTCCCTGTGTCTCTTCTATAAATACTTTCACGGCTTCTGCTCCGATGAACTTACATCACTAGTGCCCCCTAAATACGAATTTGCACGAGATACTAGATTAGCAACTAGATCCCACCCTTTTACAGTGAAACCGATAAAATGCAACCGTAACTTCTACTCCAACAGTTTCTTTCCTCGCACTTCCCGACTGTGGAATTCCCTTCCACACGATTGCTTCCCCGACGGATACAATCTCCAGGAGTTTAAATGTAAGGTCAATAGACACCTCCTAACACACTAACCTGCTCCCATTCTATCAAACACTCTTCCCATCTGCCCAACCCTCATCCTCGGTATCCTTACTCATCTGTCACCTTCCTCCTGACATTCCCTATGTCTAACCACTCCTTCTCTTTACCTTCCCCTATGTAGCCCCATGCGCAATAGTGGCAGTGGAATGCCTTGGGGTGAAATGATTAAAAAAAAACCAAAAAAAAAACATCCATCTGTGCTCCAACCATCAGGGACATCAAGTGTTGCGCGAATTTCATGTGTGAACAGAACTTTCGAGAAATCAACCTTCATATTCTTCTTTGACCATTCCAAACACATTGGATGTGTACTTTTATCAATCGAGGCTTTGTCCCTGGTATCACTGATGTCTCGACCTTTTCCAGAGGACGATAGCAAGTACTTCTGGGAATGTTGCTTTCTTCAGTGCTCCGGAAAAGTGTTACACTGTTCAGGCCTGGGTCATTTACAGCTTTACGTTTCATTTGTGTCAAAGAACGTCGGGAAACAACCGTGATTATCAGCCCCTCTTACTCTTCGTAGGAGGGGAGACAAATCTTTCACAGTTTAGTTATATCGACCAATTATTTTGAATATTTCTCATGTAAATTTGCCTCTGGAAAGTTCAGATGTTATAACGTCTTTCTCAGAATGGGTCAAGCCACATTTGCGACCCATAATTACATGGTTATAATGAAACTCGTTTCTAATATGAAATACTTTTATATCGTGTTGATATTGAAAATGGCTAGCGTTTGTTCCTGTTGCGCCAAACATTACAATTTTTATACACCCCGCGTATATATTTATTCCCATTGAAAAAGGTTACCTCGCTAATAATTTGAAACACATTGTAAAGATAGATAGATAGATAGATAGATAGATAGAGTACTGTGCAAAAGTATTAGGACAAGAACTAGTTTAACTTTTATGAGGCATCAAAATAAAGTTTAAAATCACCCCTGTCCTAACACTTTTGCACACTACCGGTAGTGTGCAAAAGTATTAGGACAGGGGTGATTTTCCTAAAAACCTCACCGAAATTCAAATACAGGGTGAAAAGCCAAGGAAATTGCTAAATTTCCAATTTCCCTGACGAGCCGTTAGGCGATATTGTGGTCGATTGTTGGCTCTTGCTTAGATTTTCTGTCTTTATATATATATATATATATATATATATATATATATATATATATATATAACGGTCTTTCTACTCGACATTATTATTGCAAAAAATAAAATAAGGCACTGTTAAAGATAAAACATGTGACAAGAGCTTTCATAACTGGTGGTAAAGTTTAGTAACTGGCAGTAAAGCGAATCAGCTGAGCTGACGTTGCCTCGCTACTGTCGCTTTCTCCATGAGGTGATACATATATATATATATATATATATATCATAAAATGGAATCAACCATGATTTTTAATTTTCCTTTCACATACAACTAAAACAACTTTACGAGATATTACTTACCAAATATCAGGCAAAATGGCGAAGATAAACTAGAGTTATAACAGAAAATAACATGTATCCAATAGTTATGCGTGTCACTATATATATATATAGGAAAAACTACTAAAAAGTTGTAAGTTAAAAATATATTTTTTGACAGTATTTATTTATTTCTTTTATATATATATATATATTTGATATTTCAGACCGGCCTCGAAAAAAATGATTTTAAAATTTAAACTAGAAGCGTCCGTCGCGAGAAGCGTCCGTCGCGAGAAGCGTCCGTCACGTGATACAGAAAGCAACAGAGTCTGAATATTTTTGAACGAAAATCTAATACTTTTAATTTAAATGTTGTTTTAAAGAAAAAAGTTTTAAGTATATCTAAAAAATGGTTAACTATTGAAATATTTATAAACATTCAAATTACCTAAGTCCCTATTTAACCCTATGTATTTAATTTTAAAATCCAGTATTTTTCTTTCGTTTGATTATATGTAATATATATATATATATATATATATATATATATATATATATAATCAAGAAAAAAAGTTTGGATGTTTTACAAATTCATGGGTAATAAATATTTCGCAGCCAAAGCCTCAGTCCAAAATCATACAACAGTGAATGTTTAAAATCTCCCAGAAAATAGTCACGTGAAAAAAAATCGTGAAAATTTTCAAAAGGAAAAACAGAAAGAAAAGGAGAACGAAAAGAGTAAAAGGGAAAAAGGTTATACTTAGCGTATTAGATTGACACGTAGCGTCTATGGTCTACATACATAACAAATATTTGTTAATTAAAGCGAGAGTACTGACCAGTGTTGCAAGTCGACTGTTTTCTTTGAACTGAAGAAATATTTATTACCCATGGATTTGTAAAATATCCAAACTTTTTTCTTGATTATATATATATATATATATATATATATATATATACTATTGTATGATTTGGGTTTGAAGAGCGGCTTTGACTGCGAAATATTTATTACCCATGGATTTGTAAAATATCCAGACTTTTTTTGAGTATATATATATATATATATATATATATATATATATATATATATATTGTTTTAGGACATGTACATAATTTTTTCTATATATGTCCTCTACAATCATATGGTTGTTTCGACGTTGGGTGTCCAACGTCTCATCAGGTGGAATGGGCAAGAACTGAAATCATACGCTCTCTATATTTGGTTCATTGTTGTTGTGGTGTTGGTTGGGGTCATTGATAATGAAGGGAATATGTCTTCCGTGTTGACCGTTAGACTTTTGAAGAACTTGGTGTGTAAATGCTAAATGGTTGATTAATGGCATTATCTGTTAGAATGTACGTTTTTATTGGTCAGGTATATCTTTTGGTTAGAATTTCAAAGAACGTGGTGTGTGGGGGTTGATTACTTGGTCAATTTTGCGTGTGTGTGTAGTTTTTTTGTGATTAGG
The DNA here is from genome assembly GCA_037127315.1 of Ascarosepion bandense. NCBI lineage: Eukaryota > Metazoa > Mollusca > Cephalopoda > Sepiida > Sepiidae > Ascarosepion > Ascarosepion bandense. The sequence goes on along the minus strand of JBBBDQ010002315.1, from coordinate 963,754 downwards.
GAACCCATCTTGTTTGTTGACCTTAAGAATTTTTAGGACTGCGTTGTGGTTAGCTAGTGTTTGATTAATTGGCGTCTGTTGTTACCAGACAGATTTTATGTATTCTCTTTTATCTAGCGGCCAGGCTGTCCTTCCTTGGGGTTCTTTAGATGGGCGTGATAGGGGTGGGGTATTTTTTCCTTTTAATTTTGATTTTTCCAGTACGGAATATTTTTGTATTTAAGTAAGGCTTTTATGGGTAGATTTCTAATCTTATTCGGAATATGAAACTTTGCTGTAGACTTTAGTAATTTGATCTATTTAAGTGTGGAGTATTGTTGTATTTAGGCGAAGTTATTTATAAAAATCTAAAATTGTATTTTTAGAGGGTAAATGTAAATTTGTATTTTATCAGTTTTTTATAATTTATTTAAATTTGTATATTTAATCTTAATTTTGAATTTAGGGGATCGATTTTTTTCTTTAATTTTTAATTTTTCATAGATTATAGTTTGGGAGCCTGTTTATTTCATTTAATTTTACATTTTATTTATTTAGATGTTTTTGTGGGTATTAGACCTTACTTTAAGGATCTATAAAATCGATTTTTTCTATAGCATTTTTAATCTTTTATTATAAGAATATCTAATCAAACTAGTAATTCCTAGCATGATTATAGGTTTAGATCCCTAATGTGCTTTCCGTTTACTGTGGTTTTGTGCCTCCGGTTTAAAAGCTTGTTACTATTTATAAATTTAAGGATCTCTATTTTTTTTCTTGAAGGCAAAGAAAACATGGTTCCTTTATAGATTTTGCTGTTCTTGCTTGTTTGAGGATTTTCCATTTAAACTTAGGCGTTTTATTTTCGTCTTTTAATTTCCAAAATTATTTGGAGAGAGACGTCATGTTTTGTTTTTCTTTGTTATTGAAGGATGAGAGGTGATTGTAAAAGCGCTTTTTAAATACGTTCATGGTATTCCCAATATATATTTTTTCATCTTTAGGATTTTCTATGGATGAAATCGAACACATATATACCAGAAATTTCGTCAGACATTTATTGGTCATGGGGCATTGGTTGGGGTTTCTACAGTAACAGAGGTTGTTATAACGGGACGGACTTGTATTAGTGTTGGAGTTATTTTTGCTGTGTAGTTTTAATATTTTGGTTTTATGCATTTTGATTATTTTTTCTAGATTATTGGTGCATCTATAACTTAATTTTATGGTATTTTTATTGAGGACTTTGCTCAGAGGGTTATTTTTGGGCAAGTGCTTCTCTACTAATTTAAGAAATTTATGCCCCAGCTTGAAGTTAACTGATTGATTGAAGGGAGGGTTATACCATATTATTTTTCTGTATCTATTTTTGCTTTTTGAACTTTTGAATTTTTCCACAAAGCTGATTTTTGATGATTTATACCCGCTTTCATTAAGGATTCTATTATAAATTACCTTGTGCTTATTAAATATCTCTTTACTGGATGAGTGTGTGTTAATGCGACGTTCTACCGATGATGGGATGTGCTTAATAATGGATGGTGGGTGATTAGAGTTGGGGTTTATATATATTGGGTTAGCGTTGTTTTTCATGTAAGGTTGGAAAGTGTTCGATACTAGGTCTAATGTTATGTCTAGTAAGTCTACTTGCTTGATATTGTGGTTAATCACAACGTTAAGGCCAAAGAATTTAAAAACTCTATGGATTATTTTTCTAGTTTTATCAACCTTACCTCCAGTAGATTTATCAATTATCATTAGTCCGTCGTCCCTATATAGTCCTATATTATCCGTTTCGATTTCCTTATGTGTAGTTAAGTTGTACAGTAAGAATAATCCAATCAGATCCAAAGCCTCTGCAGAATCCAGAGCACCCATGGAATAAATCAAAATTCTCCTTTGAGTTCTTAGTCCACTGTTCGTTGTCGTGGATTATAACTAATTTCCTGCAGTTCAGGATAATTTTGACCTCATCCTCTTTGATGTCTGAGTAGAATTCCGCGAACTCCAGGCCGAGACCGAATAGGTTCTCCGAAATCAATGGGTAAAAGTTCACAATGTCAAATTGTAAAAAGGTGGCATTTTTTCCACCAATGTTTTCAAACCACTCGATTACGTCCACCGTACCTTTCCACTGCGTTAGTTTAATTTTATTTTTTATTTGTTGGTTGACCCTCTCTAATATTGCTTAACTGATCCTACCGATTTCCGATTTTGTGGGGTTTATCATTCTTGTAGGTAATTTACTGTAAAAATCAGGTTTGTGGTCTTTCAAAAGCACATATGCTTCTTTCGTTGCTATTTTGGGGATTCGGTCACTTATTTTGGGGACTCTGTCACTTATTTTGGGGACTGTCATTTATTTTAAATTTGTCCGTAATTAGTTTATCTTCTTGGTTCATTCTGCCTATGTGGTTTTTGTGCTCCTTGTTGATTTTCCTGTATTTTTTTTTTTTTTTGTTAGTTTTTTTTTTTTAATTAGGTCCTTATATTCATTTGGGTCCATCTTATAGAAATTCGATGTTTTGTCTGATTTGACAAAGACCTTATCTGATTTGTGTCTGTTGCTAACTATCGTGTCTAAGTGATTTTGGAATTTATTTTTGTGTTTGTGGAAAGTGATTTTGTTTATGGTTTCGAAAAAGTCGTTTTCGAAGTTAAGAAGTTTGTCTGTGAGAGGAGCGGTTCTTAGGTTTTTAAATCCAAATGTGTTATTATTTGGAGCTCCATGGCCTTTAATGAAGAAGTGCGTTTTCCATCTCATTCTTCGTACTAGGTCTTCAGTTTTAGGACTGGTTCTGAAAGTATTCCTGTTTGTTTGGGATAGGAATATTTTTCAGCGAAATGTCGAAATGTATTTTATCCATGTTCAATCATTTATCTTAATGGTGAGAGTGCTCGACTTAATGTAGGAACAAGTTACCCGAGTGAATACAGAACGAAGAAAGAATTTTTTTCACAGTATATATATATATACTGTTGTATGATTTGGGTTTGAAGAGCGGCTTTGACTGCAAAATATATCTTACCTATGGATTTGTAAAATATCCAAACTTTTTTCTCTATTATATTCTGTTAAAATTAACAATAAATTTTAACATTGAGTTCTATTTGAATTTTATCTCCGTTGAAATTGATCTATATATATATATATAGAGAGAGAGATAGATAGATAGATAGATAGATAGATAGATAGATAGATAGATAGATAGATAGATAGATAGATAGATGATGCACCAGTCTTCATGAGTTGTGGAAACATTATTGAGGCTAATTGTACTAACAGCCGTAGTCGCTACGCATATTTGCAATGACGTTTGATGTCGTATCCGCTGGTCGTTTACGGATGAGCGTACACATGTTGACGGGCGAACCAGAACGACCTTGCAACTGCACGATGTGTTAGGATGCTCTTCACTGTGTCATGCAAGCAGAAAGCTGTGGAAAACAAAAGTCCCTAATCTCGGGGGAATTAATCGAATTGGCACTGCGTCATGGAACTCAGTCTTTGAATTGTTGAAGCATTACATACTGAAAATGAGAAAGTTGATAATGAATAAGTTCAAAAGTAACATACCACTCGATTGTTTTAGGGTTGCCAGTTTACATCTCTCTCGGCACACTCGTATTTTTCTTTGTTCGGATTTATCCAGATATATCTCTCTCAATATATATATATATAGTACTGTGCAAAACTATTAGGACAAGAACTATTTTATCTTTTATGAGGCATATTGACAGAAAATAAACAATTTAATTTAAGTAATTTTATTTGATTTACTCAACAAATGCTTTAACAAGAAAAAATACTTGTTACAAAATAAATTTAATATTTGGTATAATAGCCTTTTGCTTTGAAATAATAAAATAATTGCGACAATTTACCAACCATACCCAATATATATATATATATATATATATATATATATATCATAATCATAACAAACCATAACAAATACATCCTAAATCAACACGTAGATCAAAATAAAACCGACAACCAAAATACAATCAAACACAACAACGAAAACATGTGCAATTGTAGAAACCCTAGTAACTGCCCACTACAAAATAAATGTAAAACAAACTCAATAATCTATCAATGCAGCATAACATCTATTGAAAATCCAACTATAAATAAAGTGTATATCGGATCAACTAAGAACACTTTTAAGAGGCGCTGGTACTTGCACCTAATCTCATTTAAAACAGCTTATACCTAAACCAAACATCCCTTTCCACATACTTTTGGAAGCTAAAGGATTCAAAACAGAAACCCAAAGTAAAATGGAAAATCCTAGAAAAAACTAGAACTTGCAACTCACTTGACGACATCTGCCCTTTATGTCTAAGTGAAAAGCTACACATTCTTCAGTACCCCAACAGTAGAGATCTATTAAACCGTAGAGACGAATTAGCAGTACTATGCAAACATCGCAAATATTTCTCGCTAAAATTTAAATAAACAAATAAACACCGCGCCCACGAAACCCCGCCAAAAAAAGAAAAAATACACATAACCAACCCTATTAATAAACAGAACAAAAAAAAACGTAGAAACAAAAGACAACACACCCCATACCACACCAGCCAAAAGTCCAGCTATAGTAAAATAGTAGAAAAATAAAAGAAAATATCAACACTGTAAAAACTAAAAAACAAAAAAACATATATAGATAATGTTCATATCAACAAGATCACCTGAAGAAGAAGCAGCCTAGACACATGGCTAGCTTCGAAACGCGAAACTTTTTGTGTAGTGATACTATGAATTTATAAACCACTGTAACAACTATTACAATATATATATATATATATATATATATATAGTACTGTGCAAAACTATTAGGACAAGAAATATTTTATCTTTTATGAGGCATATTGACAGAAAATAAACAATTTAATTAAAGTATTTTTTATTTACTCAACAAATGCTTTAACAAGAAAAAATACTTGTTACAAAATAAATTTAATATTTAGTATAATAGCTTTTTGCTTTGATCACATCCTTCATTCTGTCAGGCATTGACATCACAAGTTTCTTCAATGTATCTAATGGTATCTCCTGCCAAGCAGCTTGTATTTGTTCCCAAAGTGTGTCTTGCGACTTAACATTAGATTTATCAATTCGAGAGGGGGGAATAAGAAAAAAGTCAGTCATATCCAAGGATAATAGAATAATGAGTAGTTTCAAAATAACTTGTTTAATAGAAAATAGGAAAAATTAAATAGAACTTCTTTTTAATACATTTCTTTTACACCTAGTTTTAAATAATCAATATTTATTAGCAATTTACTTGGCTTTTCACCCTGCATTTGAATTTCAGTGAGGTTTTCAGGAAAATCACCCCTGTCCTAATACTTTTGCACACTACCGGTAGTATGCAAAAGTGTTAGGACAAGGGTGATTTTAAATTTTATTTTGATGTTGATGCCCCATAAAAGATAAAATAGTTCTTTTGTTAATACTTTTGCACAATAGTGCATATATATATATATATATATATATATATATATATATATATATATATTGCAGCCTACTGCATATTGGTATCTTTTTTTGTCTAGATCTATCTATCCAGATATGTCTATCTCAATATATTTATGCATTCCGTGCATTGAACACTGCTACCATGTCTGATCGTGTTCTCCCTGCTATCCACCTTGGGGTCCTTGACAAAATTCAACGGAGAATCTGTAATGTGATCGATCTCGACTTGGCAGCTCAGATACAGTCACTTTCTCATCGGCGCAATGTGGCTTCCCTGTGTCTCTTCTACAAATACTTTCACAGCGTCTGCTCCGATGAACTTATCTCACTGGTGCCCCCTATATATGAATTTACTCGAGCCACAAGATTAGCAACTAGGTCCCACCCTTTTACTGTGAAACCAATAAAATGTAAACGCAAATTCTAATCCAACAGCTTCTTTTGTCACACTTCCCACCTATGGAATTCCCTTCCATTTACTTGCTTTCCCGACAGCTACAATCTCTAAGAATTTAAATGTAAAGTCAATTGTCATCCTCTCATACTCGCTTCTCCGTGAACTCCACTCTCATCAGTATTCTCATCCTTCTCTTACTCACTTCCTGACCCCCTATAACCTGTCACTCTTTCTCATATCTTTTCTCCTATGTAACTCCCTGCAAAACAGTGGCAGTAAAATGCCTTGCTTGGGGCGATATGATTATAAAAAAATATCTATCTATCTATCTATCTATCTATCTATCTATCTATCTATATATATATATATATATATATATATATATTTCTTAATATATAATGTTAAATATAACAGACAATGAATATCTATTATGTTTAATCATGAGCCGTTCTAAACATCGTAATTTGGTTTTAATTTCAGGTGAAAATAAAAACAATAATTGTTAACATCTAGGTATTTTTTTGTTAAGTTGGTTCTGAGCTTTCAGCTCACATGAGCCATCTTAAGAGCAATTAGAGGGACGTTAACATAAAGACATTGACCATCAAAGATGATTCTATCTTGTGTTGACATAAAACATTGCTAAGCAAGGATAACAGTCACCGAATATCAGACGCATTTCGTAAATTTGTAATGCGGTTCTATGACGTCATACCACGTGAGAGACCGAAGTGTTAACAGAACCATATGTCTAAATGCAATGTAATGTGTTGTGACCAGATTGAAATTTGATTTTATTAAGTGTGGGTTGTTTTGATTTAATATAGATGACCTCCGAGATATGAAGGTTCTTTTTCCTATGTATGAGTGAGTATTATTGTGTTATCGACTCACATCTGTTTTATGTGTTATGAAATAAGCTGACGCTTCCTCGCTAGTGTCTCTCTCTCCATAAGGTAATATATATATATATATATATATATATATATATATATATATATATATATATATATATATATATATATATGAATTATTTTGAACATTATTTTTACCGATACTCGTATTTAAGTAGATATTCTGTTTTTAATTAAACAGTATTTTATATTTGAATCTACCGGCCTGATTTTTTACGATAAACTTTTATTACGAAAATGTGTGCTATCTAGCAGGATTTGAACCTGCGACCCCTATTTACATAGGGGAAGCTACCATTTGATCTGGTAACGTCTTAGACCTCTCGACCATAGATAAATTGTGTTATATAAGCATGATAAAAACCTCGTCTGGTCAGGTTTATCGTAAATAATCAGGCCGGTAGATACAAATATAAAATACTGTTTAATTAAAAACAGAATATCTACTTAAATACGAGTATCGGTAAAAAATAATGTTCAAAATAATTCATTACAAATTGTCGGTTGCTTATAACCAAGTTTCGTTAAAATTCGTTAATTTCCGTAACATGTTTATATATATATATATATATATATATATATATATATATTCATATCTATCAATCTAAGCCCTTCAAAAAGTCTGTTCATATCTCTCTATCTACATTATTTATTTTGTTCTCTCTCTCTCTCTCTCTCTCTCTCTCTGTCTCGATCTATCTATCTGTCTATCTATCTATCTATCTATATATATATATATATATATATATATATATATATATATCAGTTTATTAATATCTATGTTTCTATATCAGTCTCTTTTTATCTTGCTATCTAAGTCTGCATGTATCTATATATTTATTTATTTATTTTTCTTTCTATCTCAGTCTTTTCATCTCTCTCTCTTTCTCTCTCTCTCTCTATCTCTCTCTCTCTCTATCTCTCTCTCTCTATATATATATATGGTCTTTAAACAACCGACAATTTGAAATGATATATATATTCATAACAAAAATATATCGTAAATAATCAGGCCGGTAGAAATAAATATATAATACTGTTTGATTATAAAACAGAATATCTACTCAAATACGAGTATCGATCAAAAATAATGTTCAAACAAATCATTTCAAATTGTCTGTTGCTTATAACCAGTTTCGTTAATTTTCGTTAATTTCCGTAATATAAAACAGAATATCTACTTAAATACGAGTATCGGTCAAAAATAATGTTCAAACAAATCATTTCAAATTGTCGGTTGTTTATAACCAGTTTCGTTAATCTTCGTTAATTTCCGTAATATAAAACAGAATATCTACTTAAATACGAGTATCGACCAAAAATAATGTTCAAACAAATCATTTAAAATTGTCGGTTGTTTATAACCAGTTTCGTTAATCTTCGTTAATTTCCGTAATATAAAACAGAATATCTACTTAAATACGAGTATCGGTCAAAAATAATGTTCAAACAAATCATTTCAAATTGTCGGTTGTTTATAACCAAGTTTCGTTAATCTTCGTTAATTTCCGTAATATAAAACAGAATATCTACTTAAATATGAGTATCGATCAAAAATAATGTTCAAACAAATCATTTCAAATTGTCGGTTGTTCATAACCAGTTTCGTTAATTTCCGTAATATAAAAAAGAATATCTACTTAAATAGGAGTATCGATCAAAAATAATGTTCAAACAAATCATTTATATATATATATATATATATTTTTCCAGACATATTCTATTAAATATAAGAGACAATGAATGTCTATTATGTTTAATCATGAGCCGTTCTAAACGTCGTATTTTTGCTTTAATTTCAGTTGAAAATAAAGACAAAAATTCTCCAACATTTGGATAATTATTTATTGGTTTTCTTCTAAGCTTTCGGCTCACATGAGCCATCTTCAGAGAGGTAGTTTAAACTGAAATATTATAAAATCCACCATCACCGACGATTTTATTTTGTGTTGACATAAAACTCCGCTTGGCAACGGCAATAGTTACCAAAAATAATAAACGCAGTTCTTAAGTTTGCGATGCGGTTTTATGACGTCACACCGCGGGATAGCGCGAAATGACAACAAAACCATCTAGTCAAATGCAATTGAAGCTTTATACCAACAAATACTTCAACTCGAACAGGACAACCATATTACTACACAGGTAGGCTTAAAAGAATTACTCAAAGCTGAATCAATCAAACACCGTTACCATAAAAATCCTAATGATATTATAAATATGCCTCTCATAAAAGCAGCCACACATCTCAAAAATAACAAAAATATTGTTATCCGACGTGCCGATAAAACCAATACTTTTGTTATTTTAAACAGACAGGAATATCACTCAAAATTACAGGCCATTCTCGACGATCACAACAAATTTAAAAAATTAACTTGTAATACCACAACCCAACTTAAAAAACATATTAATAAACTTATTACTGCAAACAATGCTGAAATAGGATCTTATAAACTTCAAAAGATTATAGGTGATTATCAGCCCGGCTACCTTTATGGAAATGTAAAAATCCATAAAAAAGATCATCCCCTCCGACCTATCATTTCTCAAATACCCACACCAATATATAACCTTTCCAAAACACTTAACAAACTAATTACTCCCTATCTTCCTGGAAAATATAGCATTAACTCCACGGACGAATTTTTACAGATTCTCCATTCCGTAAAACCTAATAATCAAATGATTGCATCTTTGGATGTTCAAAACTTATTCACAAATGTTCCCGTCCATGAAACAATTGACATCATTATCCGTGATGTATACAACCATGCTACTCTCCCATCAATCAATATTAAACCCACTATATTAAAAAAAACTATTATTAGCATGCACCACACAAGTACCCTTTCACGACCCCTTAGGCAATATTTATACACAAATAGATGGTATTGCGATGGGATCTCCTTTAGGTCCCCTCTTTTCTAATTATTATATGGCAAATCTAGAAAATAAAATAATTAATGACAACAATAAACCCTCTATATATGTAAGATATATAGATGACATCTTTGTTTTAGCTAAGAATATCGATCAAATTAAATATCTTAAAAACAAATTTGAAAGTCACTCCGTCCTCAAATTTACATTAGAACTTAATATTAATAACAAACTCCCATTCCTTGATGTATTCATTGATTCTAGCACACATAAATTTACTACTTCTCTATATAGGAAACCAACTAGCATAAATTCGTGTCTTCTTAATTATAATAGTGAATGTCCCCAACGATATAAGTTAGCTGTTATAAAAAACTTACTTCAACGCACACAAATGATATCTTCTTCCAAATCTATATTTTATAAAGAATTACACAACATTAAGCAAACACTAGTCAATAATGGATTTCCTAACTCCGTTATTGATCAACAAATTAAAATGTATCTCAACAAACTTAACAATAGCTCTAACAATAATGATAATATTAATAATAATGGTTTACATCAAAATAAACATAACACTATTAACTTATACTATTGCAACCAAATACATAATAATTATAAACAAGATGAAAAAACTCTCAAAAACATAATACGTAGAAATGTTAAACCAGTGGATAGTAATAATCAAATTAAACTCATTATATATTATAAAAAGTTTAAAACAATTGACCTTATAGTTTATAATAACCCAACAGGCACTAAACTAAATTCTTTACAAAAAACCAATGTAGTGTACCAATTTACATGCCCATTCAGAGATTGCATCTCTGATACTACTCAAAAACCTAGTACATATATTGGTTTTACCACAACCACGCTCTCCCGTAGACTTACATGTCATCTTTCTGATCAGAGTACTATTAAACAACATTTCTCTGAAAAACATAAACATGTAGGTAATATCAGACAGATTTTGGTCAACAATACGGTGATCCTTACTCATACACACAGTAAGAGGAACCTGCAGATATTGGAGGCCATGTACATCAAATCAAAACAACCAACACTCAATAAAATCAACTTTAAAACAGGAAATAACATATTACATTGCATTTGACTAGATGGTTTTGTTGTCATTTCGCGCTATCCCGCGGTGTGACGTCATAAAACCGCATCGCAAACTTAAGAACTGCGTTTATTATTTTTGGTAACTATTGCCGTTGCCAAGCGGAGTTTTATGTCAACACAAAATAAAATCGTCGGTGATGGTGGATTTTATAATATTTCAGTTTAAACTACCTCTCTGAAGATGGCTCATGTGAGCCGAAAGCTTAGAAGAAAACCAATAAATAATTATCCAAATGTTGTAGAATTTTTGTCTTTATTTTCAACTGAAATTAAAGCAAAAATACGACGTTTAGAACGGCTCATGATTAAACATAATAGACATTCATTGTCTCTTATATTTAATAGAATATGTCTGGAAAATTACTTGCTGCCTCGATATACTAAATATATATATATATATATATATATATATATAGATAGATAGATAGATAGATAGATGGATATCTCAACATGTTCATGTCTATCTATCTATCTATTCATCGCCCTCTCTCTCTCTCTCTCTCTCTCTCTCTCTCTCTCCATATATATATATATATATATATCAATTTATTCACTCTCTCTTTCAAATCTATACGTGTCTCTAGTGGAATTTATATATATATATATATATATATATATATATATATATATATATATATATATATATATCAATTTATTCACCCTCTCTTTCAAATCTATGCGTGTCTCTAGTGGAATTTATATATATATATTTGTTGTATTATGTTTGCAAAATGCCAGCGTGAATAAAGACAACAGGGAAACGTAGAGAAATTACTCCAAAATTCATGCTCTATTCAATACTTTCTGTCATTTCAAATTTATAACACATGAATTAATTTCTCAAACTAAAATAACATTAAATAATAATTTGGTAATAAAATAATTTCAACAACAGCAGTAACACTTGTTTACTTTCATTCATTAGATACAAATTATATGACATCGTTTCACTTGACATTCAGTTAGACTCAAGCATAACACATCACTCAAGCATAACACATCACTCAAGTATAACACATCACGCAAGTATAACACATCACTCAAGTATAACACATCACTCAATAATCCCGGGCCTAACTAGTAAAACAACTACTTTTAGGCAAAATTCAACATTATTCATCAAAGTCGTCTCCTTCTCGGGTGATACACTGATTCCAACACTTGACTAACAATTCAATGCCTTTTTTGTAGAACGATTTGTCTTTGGCCTCAAAATACGCCTCAGTTTCCAATATCAATTCTTCATGAAAGCCAAATCTCTTTCCCTGGAGCATCCTTTTGAAATCTTCAAACAGCCAGTAGTCGTTGGGGGCCAGATCTGAAGAAGAGGGTGGATGCGGAAGCAATTCAAAGTGCAATTCATGTAGTTTTGTCATCGTTGCTATCAACTTGTGACACGGTGCATTGTTTCAGTGAAAGATCACTTTTTTCTTCTTCCCGAGAACGATTGACATTACATTTAAATTTCTGAAAATCACATTTGAGTGGAGAACAAGAAGTCGAAAATGAGCTCCACAAGTGAGAGAAGAAACTGTTAGCATAGGACTTATAATAATATGAGAAGAAGAAAACATAATTAAGGAGAGAGAACAATAAAAGAACAAGAATTAAGAAGACAGAGGATAACGATTGACATTGCATTTAAATTTTTGAAGATCAAAGTTGAGTGGAAAGCAAGAAGCCGGAAGAGAGTTCCACAAGTGAGAGAAGAAACTGTTAGCATAGGACTTATAATAATATGAGAAGAAGAAAACATAATTAAGGAGAGAGAACAATAAAAGAACAGGAATTAAGAAGACAGAGGATAACGATTGACATTGCATTTAAATTTTTGAAGATCAAAGTTGAGTGGAAAGCAAGAAGCCGGAAGAGAGTTCCACAAGCGAGAGAAGAAACTGTTAGCATAGGACTTATAATAATATGAGAAGAAGAAAACAGAATTAAGGAGAGAGAACAATAAAAGAACAGGAATTAAGAAGACAGAGGATAACGATTGACATTGCATTTAAATTTTTGAATGTCAAAGGTAAGTGGAAAGCAAGAAGCCGGAAGAGAGTTCCATAAGCGAGAGAAGAAACATAGGAAAAAATTTAAACTATTTTTTCGAATCTATACATGCTTCAAAATTTAAACATTGATCGGGTCTACACTTGAATAAAAAATACATATTGATTGGGTTTATATTTGCGTCAAAGAGTAAAACATGCTCTTAATTTAAATATTGATCGGGTTGTATACTTGAATCAAACATAGACATTGATCGGGTTTATATTTGCGTCAAAGGGCAAACACCTACGTCAGCTACACATGCTTCAAAGGTTAAACATTAATCTAGTTTATACTTGAATCAAAAGTTAAAATTGATCGGTTTTATGCCTGAGTGATATGGTAAAACACTGACCGGATCTATACAATCTTCAGCCGTTAAATATTTATCTGGTTTATACTTGAATCAGAAAGTAAACTTTTATTATTTGAGTCTTAGGGTAAAATATTGACCAGATCTCTAAATGCTTCAAAAGTTAAATATTGATCGGGTTTCTTCTTAGATCAAACTGTGAAACACTGAAAGGATCTATACAGGATTCAAAGATTAAACATTGATCCAGTTCATACTTGAATCAAAAGTAAATATTGATCTTGTTTATATAAATCAAAAAGTAAATATTGATCGGGCTTATACTTGATACATATGATAAAACATTGACAAGATCAAAATATACTTCAAAAGTGAAACGTTGTTCGAATATGTATTTGAATAAAAAGCAAATATTCTTCTATTTTATAATTGGAGGATCGAGTAATTCAACATGAAAATTCTTTTTCTGAATTAAGACCTTTAAAATATTTTGACATAAAGGTAATCTCTATTATTCAGTCAGTTAAGTGCCATAAGTGATACACGCTTTGAACGATCATGTCTCGAAAGAGACATGACTGACTGGGAAGAAGATTATCCCACAGTAGGTTCCCATTACTCTCTGCCGTAGACCGGTTGCCAGCCAAGGCTATAAAACAATATTATTTTACTCAAAGCTAGAGGGGGAAGAGATGCATTATATTAGTAAGTCGTAATTAATGGGGGATCAGTTTATTACTTCATAACAATAGAAAACGGATCCCCTACTTTATGCCCAGTAGAAGCGGTAGTCATGTTTTCAACTATTCAGTCAGTCAGTTAAGTGCCATACGTGATACACGCTTTGAACGATCATGTTTCGAAAGAGACATAACTGACTGGGGAGAAGTTTATTCCGCAGTAGGTTGCCATTGCTTTGTGCGGTAGACCGGTTGCCAGCCAAGGCGATAGAACTCACTCTGTCCTATTATTTGACTCATTGCTACAGGGGGAGAAATGTATTATATTATTAAGTAGTAATTAGTGGTGGATCAGTTTATTACAATATAACAATATAAAACAGATCCCCCACTTTATACATAGTAGCAGTTTTAATCATGTTTTCAACTATTATATTCATTCAGTCAGTTAAGTGCCATACGTGCTCGGGTGTAAGGAAAGCTTTAAAACTAATCCATGGCCCTGAAGCTCAGAGTCTCTGGACGTTGGCACGAAAGACTAAAAAGCAATAGTTGTTTCCACTCAAAGCGAAACCGTAGATTGGAAGAAAAACGAAAGGATGTAAGTCAAATTTTGATTTCCGGGATCGATGTCAAATAAGTTTTCCCTCGCAAACTGAATTTTGAAGGCTAAATAAGTCCTCTGAGTAAATGGTATCATGGCTGAGACTAAGAACTACAATTATACCTACTTAGTGCAAAATCCGAAGCAAAAACTAAAATAAAATGGCTGAAAACCTGATTTTGATCAGACCCGATATGATATCGCGGTATCGATTCCCAATATCGGAATCAAATGTCATCCAAAGATAAACTAACCTAAGTAAGTCCATGAAAACTTATCGTACCCATCGGGAGTAAAAAATGAGCCATATTGATGGCTGAATATCGGTTTTTGATCAGATTCGATAGACTATCGTGATATCAATTTCAGATATCGGGGAAAATGAGTCGTCTAATGTTTGAGACTAAAACTATAATTTCACCAAGTTAGAGCAAATTCTGCAGCAAGAACTGCGATAAAATGGCTGAAATCCTGATCTTGATCAGACCGGATCGGATATCGGGGTATCGATTTCCGATATTGGAAAAAATATGTAGCCCATGACCTGACCATAAGCCTAAAGAATATTTGTGTGAAGTTTGGTGAGAATCGGATAAAAATTGTGGATTTGTATAAAGGACATACACACTAACATACAGACAGGCACACACATACGCACAAACATCTTGCCTTTTATATATATAGATATGTACATTGGTATGCATTGAATATTGTTCTTACAGCCGGTTTGGTGTTTCTGCTACATATTTAGTGACGCTTGATAGAATCCCCACCAAAATTGTGTAATCGGTCCCGTCTTGGCATCTTGTAGTCATTCAGTTTCGCATCGGCGCAATGTAGCCTCATTGTGCATTTTCTGCAAAGATTTTAACGGTAATTGTTCTATGTTTTCTTCTATGGTACGTAATTTGAAGAATTTAAGCTCTGTACTAAATTGGCGGCAAGGTCTAATCATTTTACAGTTTTAAAGGTTAGATGTAACAGTATCTTTACTCATAATTACCGATAGTGAAAGTCTCTTCTGGATTCTTGCTTTTCATTCAACATTGATCTTCAAAAAATTAAATGCAATATCACTCGTAAACCTTTGTCTTATTAATTCCTCTTCTTTTATTGTTCTCTCTCCTTAATTATGTTTTCTTCTTCTCATATTATTATAAGTCCTATGCTAACAGTTTCTTCTCTCGCTTGTGGAACTCTCTTCAGGCTTCTTGCTTTCCACTCAACTGTGATCTTCAAAAATTTAAATGCAATGTCAATCGTTATCCTCTGTCTTCTTAATTCCTGTTCTTTTATTGTTCTCTCTCCTTAATTATGTTTTCTTCTTCTCATATTATTATAAGTCCTATGCTAACAGTTTCTTCTCTCACTTGTGGAACTCTCTTCCGGTTTCTTGCTTTCCATTCAACTTTGATCTTCAAAAATTGAAATGCAATGTCAATCGTTATCCTCTGTCTTCTTAATTCCTGTTCTTTTATTGTTCTCTCTCCTTAATTATGTTTTCTTCTTCTCATATTATTATAAGTCCTATGCTAACAGTTTCTTCTCTCACTTGTGGAACTCTCTTCCGGTTTCTTGCTTTCCATTCAACTTTGATCTTCAAAATTTAAATGCAATGTCAATCGTTATCCTCTGTCTTCTTAATTCCTGTTCTTTTATTGTTCTCTCTCCTTAATTATGTTTTCTTCTTCTCATATTATTATAAGTCCTATGCTAACAGTTTCTTCTCTCACTTGTGGAACTCTCTTCCGGTTTCTTGCTTTCCATTCAACTTTGATCTTCAAAATTTAAAAGCAATGTCAATCGTTATCCTCTGTCTTCTTAATTCCTCTTCTTTTATTGTTCTCTCTCCTTAATTATGTTTTCTTCTTCTCATATTATTATAAGTCCTATGCTAACAGTTTCTTCTCTCGCTCGTGGAACTCTCTTCCGGCTTCTTGCTTTCCACTCAACTTTGATCTTCAAAAATTGAAATGCAATGTCAATCGTTATCCTCTGTCTTCTTAATTCCTGTTCTTTTATTGTTCTCTCTCCTTAATTATGTTTTCTTCTTCTCATATTATTATAAGTCCTATGCTAACAGTTTCTTCTCCCGCTTGTGGAACTCTCTTCCGGCTTCTTGCTTTCCACTCAACTTTGATCTTCAAAATTTAAATGCAATGTCAATCGTTATCCTCTGTCTTCTTAATTCCTCTTCTTTTATTGTTCTCTCTCCTTAATTATGTTTTCTTCTTCTCATATTATTATAAGTCCTATGCTAACAGTTTCTTCTCTCGCTCGTGGAACTCTCTTCCGGCTTCTTGCTTTCCACTCAACTTTGATCTTCAAAAATTGAAATGCAATGTCAATCGTTATCCTCTGTCTTCTTAATTCCTCTTCTTTTATTGTTCTCTCTCCTTAATTATGT
The DNA here is from genome assembly GCA_037127315.1 of Ascarosepion bandense. Classification (NCBI taxonomy): domain Eukaryota; kingdom Metazoa; phylum Mollusca; class Cephalopoda; order Sepiida; family Sepiidae; genus Ascarosepion; species Ascarosepion bandense. The sequence goes on along the minus strand of JBBBDQ010002315.1, from coordinate 946,912 downwards.
TTTCTTCTTCTCATATTATTATAAGTCCTATGCTAACAGTTTCTTCTCTCACTTGTGGAACTCTCTTCCGGCTTCTTGCTTTCCACTCAACTTTGATCTTCAAAATTTAAAAGCAATGTCAATCGTTATCCTCTGTCTTCTTAATTCCTGTTCTTTTATTGTTCTCTCTCCTTAATTATGTTTTCTTCTTCTCATATTATTATAAGTCCTATGCTAACAGTTTCTTCTCTCACTTGTGGAACTCTCTTCCGGCTTCTTGCTTTCCACTCAACTTTGATCTTCAAAATTTAAAAGCAATGTCAATCGTTATCCTCTGTCTTCTTAATTCCTGTTCTTTTATTGTTCTCTCTCCTTAATTATGTTTTCTTCTTCTCATATAATTATAAGTCCTATGCTAACAGTTTCTTCTCTCGCTTGTGGAACTCTCTTCCGGCTGCTTGCTTTCCACTCAACTTTGATCTTCAAAATTTAAATGCAATTGTCAATCGTTATCCTCTGTCTTCTTAATTCCTGTTCTTTTATTGTTCTCTCTCCTTAATTATGTTTTCTTCTTCTCATATTATTATAAGTCCTATGCTAACAGTTTCTTCTCTCACTTGTGGAACTCTCTTCCGGCTTCTTGCTTTCCACTCAACTTTGATCTTCAAAATTTAAAAGCAATGTCAATCGTTATCCTCTGTCTTCTTAATTCCTGTTCTTTTATTGTTCTCTCTCCTTAATTATGTTTTCTTCTTCTCATATAATTATAAGTCCTATGCTAACAGTTTCTTCTCTCGCTTGTGGAACTCTCTTCCGGCTTCTTGCTTTCCACTCAACTTTGATCTTCAAAATTTAAAAGCAATGTCAATCGTTATCCTCTGTCTTCTTAATTCCTGTTCTTTTATTGTTCTCTCTCCTTAATTATGTTTTCTTCTTCTCATATTATTATAAGTCCTATGCTAACAGTTTCTTCTCTCACTTGTGGAACTCTCTTCCGGCTTCTTGCTTTCCACTCAACTTTGATCTTCAAAATTTAAAAGCAATGTCAATCGTTATCCTCTGTCTTCTTAATTCCTGTTCTTTTATTGTTCTCTCTCCTTAATTATGTTTTCTTCTTCTCATATAATTATAAGTCCTATGCTAACAGTTTCTTCTCTCGCTTGTGGAACTCTCTTCCGGCTGCTTGCTTTCCACTCAACTTTGATCTTCAAAATTTAAATGCAATGTCAATCGTTATCCTCTGTCTTCTTAATTCCTGTTCTTTTATTGTTCTCTCTCCTTAATTATGTTTTCTTCTTCTCATATTATTATAAGTCCTATGCTAACAGTTTCTTCTCTCACTTGTGGAACTCTCTTCCGGCTTCTTGCTTTCCACTCAACTTTGATCTTCAAAATTTAAAAGCAATGTCAATCGTTATCCTCTGTCTTCTTAATTCCTGTTCTTTTATTGTTCTCTCTCCTTAATTATGTTTTCTTCTTCTCATATTATTATAAGTCCTATGCTAACAGTTTCTTCTCTCGCTTGTGGAACTCTCTTCCGGCTTCTTGCTTTCCACTCAACTTTGATCTTCAAAATTTAAAAGCAATGTCAATCGTTATCCTCTGTCTTCTTAATTCCTGTTCTTTTATTGTTCTCTCTCCTTAATTATGTTTTCTTCTTCTCATATTATTATAAGTCCTATGCTAACAGTTTCTTCTCTCGCTTGTGGAACTCCCTTCCGGCTCCTTGCTTTCCACTCAACTTTGATCTTCAAAATTTAAATGCAATATTGTATGTAATTGATCATCTTTTGATTTCTTAATTTGTGTTCACTGAATTTTTTCCGCTGTTTTTAAAAGTATTTCTTTGTCTCATATTCTTTCAGACACTGTAACACCTTGGATTTTAGAAGCCTAGGGCGAAATGGTATAATAATCTCTCTACCGTCAAAGCTAGTTTCCGTAATTTTATAATAACTTTATAACTTTATAACTTTATAACTTTTTTTTTATGTCATTTGACATCAGCAGTTGTTTCTCTGGTCTTTGACTCAGTTGGTCTGAAGAGGTTCAATTTTTTTATATTATTAAAAATACACAGGTTCATCACTGCGTTTAGTAATAGCGGGTGATAACAGGAAAGAAATATTCTCACCGTTCTGTCAGGGTCAGGCTTTACCTCTTCAGTTTGTCATGCTATATTTTAAGGTGACGAGGTAGTTTAGTTTTAATTTTCGGAAATAGCATCAGCCAATCATTGACGAGTATACGTAGTTTCGGTAAATTTTCGGTAAGGGTACAGCTAATTTTAGACCAGTTGAATTGTAAAATTCTGTTTAAAAATCTATGTCAATAAATAGGGGTAAGAAAGTATAATTAGTATTAGCAATTCAAAGGATAGGGGTAAATTTAGTGAAGAAAGAAAAAATGGACGAACATACCAGGAAGAAAGACCTCGAATAAAGATAAAAAAAATAAGTGCAACTCGGATTTGCTATTAAACAGGGGCCGGCGGGAAAATGAACTCTTCCCATTGGCTAGAGTTGAACAATAAAAAGTACGAATTCTGCCGAGAAAATTTAAATCCTGTCAAGTAGCACAAAATTAAGTGGCCGACTTTGTACTTTTGGACAGAAAGTCGGGGTTACTGCCGGAGCCCATATGATGTTTAAAAACCCGAAATCAGCAATGAAGGCAGGAATCCCTGAAGAGCTCCTTTAAGCACCAAAAATATATTTATGGACAAGTAGATTATAAATCATTTTTTTTATATGTGCAGTGCTTCTGCGTTTTCGATTTTCCGGAATTCGATTATATGGATTTCTATTTTCCGGAATTCGATTATCCGGATTCCTATTTTCCGGAATTCGATCAGACGGATTTCTATTTTCCAGCATTCAATTATGCGGATTCCTATTTTCCAGAATTCGATTATACAAATTTCTATGTTCCTGAATTCGATTACACGGATTTCGATTTTTCGGAATTCGATTATACGGATTTCTATTTTCCGGAATTCGATTATACAGATTTCGATTTTCCGGAATTCGATCAGACGGATTCCTATTTTCCAAAATTCGATTATACAAATTTCGATGTTCCTGAATTCGATTACACGGATTTCGATTCTCCGGAATTCGATTATACGGATTTCAATTTTCCGGAATTCAATGATACGGATTTCGAATTTCCGGAATTCAGTTATAAAAATTCGATAATCCACATCTCGGCTACTCTAGAATCTGATTATCCGTCCCTCGATTACGTCAGAATTTTGCACTTTCTTTTTTTTTTTTTTTTTTGTTAATGCAAACACTGCTTATATCATCTCACTACGTGGTTTTTGATTTCTAAAATAATAAACAAAACCTAAAACGTACCTGTCACTTGGTCTTTTCTTTTGTAATCTTTAGAAATATATCAAGAGTAACGGTTGTAATAGAAGTGGCTGTCAGAAATGCATTATCTGATATAATTTTAACAACAAATGCAGTTTAACAAATGATTTATTTGTACGTCAATTTATTTTGACATCTTCAATTCAAAAAAGGAAAACTTTTCTTTTTTCCTTCATTTACTTCATTTTCTTCATCTTCAAAGAAAAAAATGACATAAAGAAAAGTAAAAAGAAAGAAAGAAAGAACGATGTAAAAAAATTAAAAAGAAAGAACGAACGACGTAAAGAAAAGTAAAAAAAGAAAGAAAAAAAGAATGACGTAAAGAAAACTAAGGCGAAAGAAAGAAAGAAAAAAAAGAAAAAAAGAAAGAATGACGTAAAGAAAAGTAGAGAAAGAAAGAAAGAAAGAAAGAATGACCGACTAAAAGAAAAGTAAAAAAGAAAGAAAGAAAGAAAGAAAGACGTAAAGAAAAGTAAAAAGAAAGAAAGAATGACGTAAAGAAAAGTAAAAAGAAAGAAAGAAAGAATCACGTAAAGAAAAGTAAAAAGAAAGAAAGAATGACGTAAAGAAATGTAAAAAGAAAGAAAGAATGACGTAAAGAACAGTAAAAAGAAAGAAAGAAAGAAAGAATCACGTAAAGAAAAGTAAAAAGAAAGAAAGAAAGAATGACGTAAAGAAAAGTAAAAAGAAAGAAAGAAAGAATGACGTAAAGAACAGTAAAAAGAAAGAAAGAAAGAAAGAAAGAAAGAATCACGTAAAGAAATGTAAAAAGAAAGAAAGAAAGACGTAAAGAAAAGTAAAAAAAAGAAAGAAAGACGTAAAGAAAAGTAAAAAGAAAGAAAGAAAGACGTAAAGAAAAGTAAAAAGAAAGAAAGAATGACGTAAAGAAATGTAAAAAGAAAGAAAGAAAGAATGACGTAAAGAAAAGTAAAAAGAAAGAAAGAAAGACGTAAAGAAAAGTAAAAAGAAAGAAAGAAAGAAAGAAAGAATGACGTAAAGAAAAGGAAAAAAAGAAAGAAAGACGTAAAGAAAAGTAAAAAAAAGAAAGAAAGACGTAAAGAAAAGTAAAAAAAAGAAAGAAAGACGTAAAGAAAAGTAAAAAAAGAAAGAAAGACGTAAAGAAAAGGAAAAAAAAGAAAGAAAGACGTAAAGAAAAGGAAAAAAAAGAAAGAAAGACGTAAAGAAAAGTAAAAAGAAAGAAGGAAAGACGTAAAGAAAAGTAAAAAGAAAGAAAGAATGACGTAAAGAAATGTAAAAAGAAAGAAAGAAAGAATGACGTAAAGAAAAGTAAAAAGAAAGAAAGAAAGACGTAAAGAAAAGTAAAAAGAAAGAAAGAAAGACGTAAAGAAAAGTAAAAAGAAAGAAAGAATGACGTAAAGAAATGTAAAAAGAAAGAAAGAATGAATGACGTAAAGAAAAGTAAAAAGAAAGAAAGAATGACGTAAAGAAATGTAAAAAGAAAGAAAGAAAGAATGACGTAAAGAAAAGTTAAAAGAAAGAAAGAATGAATGACGTAAAGAAAAGGAAAAAGAGTTAAAGAAAAACACTGAGTGAAAAGACAAAAATGCAATATCTATATATACAAAAGGCAATCTGTGAGTCTGTCTGTGACTGTTCCCTATACCCGCCTACATTTTTTAAGCTACGCCATTCAAACTTTCTAGGGACACATATCTATAGAGAAGCCAGGTCGACACATACTCTTTGAGTTTAAGTTCAGCAATTTTTACCTTTCACAATTTTTGGCCAATGGCGCCAATTGTTTACATTTGCTCCGTAAAACATCTAAGATCTAAGATGGTTGCTAGATTACGTGACAGAAATCAAATCACACGTGTCAAACGCGACTAAAAAAGAAAAATGAGCCTTTATATTTAATTTTTATTCCGACGTTTTAAAAATTCATTTGGTCAACAAAAAAATGTGAATATTTTTCTCCGTAATTTTGAAACAAAAAAAATATTTTTTTTAAAATTCTGAACTGAGAGCGTAATAGTTTCTATATTTTTAATTTCAGTAAAATAAAATAAATAATTTTTATTTTTATGTTAAATTCATTTAGTCAACAAAAAATGTGAAGTTTTTTCCCTCATAATTTTAAAACAAAAGCAAACACAATGTTTTTTACAATGTCACACCAAACATCAAATCACGTTTACTCAAAAAAAAAGAAAAATAATTTTGTTAATGGGATTTTTTAATAATATTTAAACAACAATATCTTATATAATTATTTTTATATAACCCAGTCCTGCTACTAAAATATTCTGAGTTGCACGAGCAACGCCGGGCTATGATGCTAGGGTAAACGTTCGTTTTAACTCCCGACGGCTTTTCCTCTTCAAATTTATCCAAAATAGCATTATCTCTGTGCAAATGTATATGCAGAACTCCAATCAACAATTAGTAATTGAAGAAACTTACCTTTTTTACTTTGAAAGTCCATAAAAAAACGAACTATATCTTGCACTTTTTCTCTCCCGTAACTCTCACGAAGTCATGTAATTAACTGCAGAATGACGTACTGCGTAGGCAACGAATTTCGGCAGATCTTTGGTCGATTTTCTTCATTTACTGATACTTCCGGCGATGTACTTCCTGTCATTAAAGTAATGCACTATTGTATTTCTATGTTTATTACTTTCATAACAGGAAGTACATCGCCGGAAGTTTCAGTAAATCGACCAAAAATCGACAGAAGATTGCTGCCTACGTAGAACGTCATTCTGCAGTTAATTACATGACTTCGTGAGAGTTACGAGAGAGAAAAAGTGCAAGATATAGTTCGTTTTTTTATGGACTTTCAAAGTAAAAAAGGTAAGTTTCTTCAATAACTAATTGTTGATTGGAGTTCAGCATATACATTTGCACAGAAATAATGCTATTTTGGATAAATTTGAAGGGGGAAAGCCGTCGGGAGTTAAAACAAACATTTACCAATGCTAGTATAAAATAAAGAAAGAATTAACGTCTAAAAACTAGGTTATAAACTACAATACATACAAGAAAGCAAGAAAGAAAGCAAAAGAGAAAGAAAACGAAAAAGAGCAAGAAAGTAAGAACTGGAATATGACTTTCAATCTTAGACTCCATATACTTCTTGCAATTAAATCCACAATTCTGCCAGCCTTTTTTCCGCTGTCATGTGATGTTTGAAATTCTTTAGAATCCATGCATTGCAAGTTTGAACTGTAAACATCCGCCAATTAGTTTTACGGCCTTCAGGGCATCCTTAGATCTATAGGAGAAAGTGTACAGGTCTGTATATTTTTTTTTCTTTTTTTTTTTATAATAATATCGCCCCAAGCAATTTACTTGGCTTTTCACCTTGTATTTGAATTTCAGTGAGGTTTTTAGAAAAACCATCCCTGTCCTAATACTTTTGCACACTACCGGTAGTGGGCAAAAGTGTTAGAACAGGGGTGATTTTAGACTTTATTTTGATGCCTCATAAAAGATAAAATAGCTCTTGTTCTAATACTTTTGCACAATATTATATATATCATTCACAGACGTACAAACGTTACCTACTTATAAACACATACTTTCATACAATAAAACAGCCATTATTCTTTACATACACATAATTTAAAAAGTCGTTCATCGTTTAAATACACTTGACACGTGCATTATTTTCGCGTGCATAAAAACAGATATTTATACACACTTACATTTAAAATAAACATCTATTGCCTATATCACATGTGGCATGTATCTGACCAATATAATCGAACCTCAATCAACGTACTGACTTTTTGTTTTGTTTTGTCTAATTTAAAATTTTTAAATCCTTGTCTTATTAACAAATCTCTGACGAAACTAAATAAAGTGGAACATGTTAGATCAAAGACACTTTTCTTACCTGTTCTTTACTTATTTTATCGTATATACCAGCGGTCGGCAACTCCAGCCCGCGGGCCAAATCCGGCCTTCGAGTGAATCTTGTCCGACCCGCGGGCCAAATCCGGCCTTCGAGTGAATCTTGTCCGACCCGCGGGCCAAATCCGGCCTTCGAGTGAATCTTGTCCGACCCGCGGGCCAAATCCGGCCTTCGAGTGTATCTTGTCCGACCCGCGGGCCAAATCCGGCCTTCGAGTGAATCTTGTTCGACCCGCGGGCCAAATCCGGCCTTCGAGTGAATCTTGTCCGACCCGCGGGCCAAATCCGGCCTTCGGGTGAATCTTGTCCGACCCGCTACCTTAATCTAGACACGATATAAACATAGGTAAACCGATCCAAAGTGACAGTCTAGAGTCTGAATATATTGCGTCGAAATTAAAAAATTTATTTCTTTTTGCCTGGAGAATGTGTTTTACTTTTATTTTTTATTTGTAGAGATCGCCAAAATTACTGTAAGGCCTCACTTTCACTTTTCCTGTGAAATTCCTTTCGTGAGCAGGCACTTTTAAATGAATATAAAATAGTGTTTTCAACCGATTTTAATGGAATTTTTTTCAATATTGTTTTATCAAACGTTTATGTTTAAGATGTAATATTTTTTAACAAAATTTCCGTCAGATATTTTCTTTTTTTCATGCATTAGAAACCTGTTTTTTTATCGAATTGAGAAAGGTGAAATACTTTCTGCAACTCTAAAATTTTTCACTTCCTGGTAGAGTTCATTTTTTATATAAATAAAAAGAAGAAAAAAATCAAAATACATTTTCCAAGGCAAAAGTTATCGAAAATAATTTCCAAATCATTTCAAAATTGTATTCACATATTTAATAACATAGTTCTCCTCCATGACTTTGGTGCCATAGCTGTTTGGCCCTCCTCATGACACTGAAGCCATAGCTGTTTGGCCCTCCTCCATGACACTGGAGCCATAGCTATTTGGCCCTCCTCCATGATTCTGCATAGCTTTTTGGCCCTCACTCTCCAAAAGATTGCCGACCCCTGGTGTATATATATATATATATATATATATATATATGTAAAATAAATTTTGAAATTTAAATTCGTAGAATGGCCATTTCAGCGAGAAAATTCACGCTTCATCAGTAACGATCGAAAATAAACATTTATTAATTCAAATATGGTACAAAATCTCTATACCGGAACAAGCCCAAAAAACGTATCCATACAGAGGAGGTTAAAAAAAGGAGAGGTGGGATTAAAAAAGAAAAATATTTTATACTTAAAATTGTCGGCCAGACATAAGAAAAAGGGAAAAGCCGAAACAGAGATTCATGACTCGATATCAGGAGAAGACTTTACATTATGTCTGTATGAAAGAAATAAAAGTTAAAATTTAAACCGTGTCACATGGATAGAAGTGGTAGGGGAAAAGGAAAGAAAAGACAGAAGGGGTAGAAAGACAAAAGGGGTAGAAAGACAAAAGGGGTAGAAAGACAAAAGGGGTAGAAAAGGGGAAAGTTAACGAAGAAATAACATATTAAATTTTTTTCTTTGTAACCAAGGTAACGATGAGACCCCCACATTGATCAATTTTAGTATTATAAAATTAATATTAGTAGGATCTGTTTTTTGGATATTACATTTTCTTGATCGTTAAAGGATTTAATATATATATATATATATATATATATATATATATATATATATATATATATATATTACTGTTCAAAAGTATTAGGACAAGAACTATTTATCTTTTATAAGGCATAAAAATAAAGTTTCAAATCACCCCTGTTCTAACACTTTTGCACACTACCGGTAGTGTGCAAAAGTATTAGGATATGGATGATTTTCCTAAAAACCTCGCTGAAATTCTAATACAGATTGAAAAGCCAAGTAAATTGCTAATAAATATTGATTATTTAAAATGAGGTGTAAAAGAAATGTATTAAAAAGAAGTTCTATTTAATTTTTCCTATTTTCTATGAAACAAGTTATTTTGAAACTACTCATTATTCTATTATCGTTGGATATGACTGACTTTTTTCTTATTCCTCCCTCTCTAATTGATAAATCTAATGTTACTTCGCAAGACACACTTTGGAAATAAATACAAGCTGCTTGGCAGGAGATACCATTAGATACATTGAAGAAGCTTGTGATATCAATGCCTGACAGAATGAAGGCTGTGATCAAAGCAAAAGGCTATTATACTAAATATTAAATTTATTTTGTAACAAGCATTTGTTGAGTAACTCAAATAAAATGACTTTAATTAAATTGTTTATTTTCTGTTAATATGTAATATAATAATCTGGCCCGACCGAAGAAGGCGATGAAGCGTGGGTGTTTCCGGTCATTGAAAGGAACGGATGTTTGTTTGACCCTATTTCCGACAGATGCGGAAGTGACTCTGAGAAATTACGTAGGCGTCGAGTAGGCGTCGCGAATCGAGGCAAAACTTGGAAGATATATAAAGGCCTCGAAACAAGAAGTCACGGACGAGTCTCCAGAAGTCGACAGTAGAAGAGAAGTCGAGTCCCAGTCAGCCTCGACAGGAGTCAGGCTCGACAGGCAGTCTAGGCAGAGAGCCAGACAAGACCAGAAGTCTCGAGAAGTCGAAGAAGAAGCTAGACGAGCTAAGCAGAGAGAAGTACACTCCCATCGTCACCCCTGTCAACCTTGGAAGAGCGGTCTCTCACTCTTTGTTCCTAGGCGACACGGTCCATCGTCGTCAATAAAAAATATAAGTCATATATTTTTATATACACCCGTGTTTGTTATTTGTCGCTATATAACAAACATCATTTGGTGCCTTCCTGACCTGCTGTTTTGAAACAACAAAACATTGATGCGAACTGGTTTACCGCAACAACGATTGAAAATTCAACAGACTTGAAATTTCCGGAATTAAAACTGCCACCAGAAAAAAAAAAGAAGACGAAAATATAGTAGACAACCGGACGAGACCAACGAAAGGTAGGTGACACTTTGATTTTAATAGTGTGTGTGTTCTCTGCTCGTGTTATAGTAGGTCTGGTTGAAAAAAAAATGGGACAGCATATTGTTGCCGATCTGACCGTAGAAATGAGAAATATGGATTATTCGGTAGAACGGAGGTGGTGAAACAGACTACATGTAGGGAGTAGCGCATTAGGTTTGGGGTTGATGAGGAAGAAGGTGTTAAAATGAGGAAGAAAGTGTAAAGTGAAGTGTTAAAATTGACAGTGGGGTGTTAAAATGAGGAAGAAAGTGTTAAAGTGTGTTGAAGTTGACGAGAGGAAGAAAGTTGAAATATTTGCCTGTCTGTCGGTGTTAGGGCATCTGAGTTGGTGGTTTTTTGTTTTTTAATGTTTTACCATATATGTGAAGTGAGAAAATAGTTAATATTTCGTAGAATAAATATTTAATGAAATAATTTTGGGTTGTGTCTTAATTTTACTTAAAAAGCGGCATGAACTTTTCAGACAACCAAATAGAGATATTGACGAACAACTATTCTCAATGTGATTATGAAGGTCGGTTGTATGGTTGAAATAGTTGAGTTTTTTCTAATCAGTACTCGAGCCGAATTAAAAGAAAAAACGAAACAATCGATGTTCTACGTACACAAACTTTCCCCAATTGGAGTATTAGCGGAAAATGACTCTCTCCATTTTCTCCATTTGGCCTTGTATTGCATGAACTAAATCAAGTTTGGTAAATATTAACAAATTATAAATATAACTGAATGCTACCACAATGGGAAAATCGGAGAAACGAAAGGGTTCTTTAATTTTGATCTCGTCAACAGAATTTGTTCGTAAAAGTTAATTTGTAATCTTTACACAGGTAATTGTCAAAATTTAAAAATGTTTGTGTTTTGCGTGACATTTCTACAGCATAGAAATGACTTAAATGTTATCGAGAGTTTTAAAGTGTAATTTTAGTTATGCAGTTAACAACAGCCAACAATATCGCCAATTATAAATATATCTCAACATTGTTGCTTGAAAACAACTGCATTGTTTGGTTATTTCGTTGCGAATAGACCGATTATATATATTTTTAAAACATTCACCCGCGTCTCAGTGTTTCGCGATATGAGTCAGATATTGAAAAGATATTTTGTTATCAATATGGTGGAATCGGATTATTTGGGGAGATTTGGGAAAATTAAATTAAAATCTAAAACTTATTTTTATTTACGTGAAAGTACTTCACTTTTATGCTTTTGTGCAGGTTCCCATCAATTTAACATCCTCTGTGGATTTTCATTTATGTGACTTGTGAAATATCTTTTGAAGATATATTAATTTCTGAAAACTAGTAAATATGGAGAGATTTAGTGAAGGGTATGAGGAACTCCCGAAGAAGTTGACGATAGGTCAACGGGCGTTCAAATGTCTCGGCGTTAAACAGAGAGATGTTAACAAATCAGATATGCTTGGGTTCGAATCCAGAGGATGTAGTTCAGGGAATGGAAAACATTGTACCAGCTGGGAGCCGCGAGTTACGGGTCCATTTTTTTTTTTTTTTAGACTAAATTAATATCCTCCACAAGTAAATTGCATGCGGATTAACGTTGGAATCAGGGTAATTTTCTTAAATTTCTATTGAACATTTCTCGGTCAGACAATGAATGGTATGTACGGCAAATAATGACCATTTTTTTCTGTGTTCAAACATAGTATGTTTGAAATTAAATTAAATTAAATGAGGTTACGTGGTAACAATAAACTCGAGCAGAAGCACGCATGGTGTTGGTCAAAGGTCATTTACTCGATGTTAGTTGTAAACTAGGGCGCGGTTACCGCCCAATAATCATGGATTATGCATCGAAAAGTCGAGAGAGAAAATGAACATTTTTGAGAACTTTGCCCAATTCTGTGAAGATGGATATTGAAAAAAAAAAAAAAAAAAAAAAGCACAATGAAACATCGAGCTGGTAGAACAATTTTCAAGATGGACACGAACATTGTCGGGTTGCCGATGTAGGCTCCCCTATATATTTTTTTGTTGTTTCTTTGTTTCAGCATGCACATGTTTTTGTTGTTCTGGCATGCACATGTTTTATACAATTGTAGGGCTTGTGTGGCATGGGGAAGAGAGTGAGGATGTTGCGCTTAAAATGTTCTTAGGCGAACATTTTGAAAAATGGGTGGGCGAGGAGTGTAATATAATAATCTGGCCCGACCGAAGAAGGCGATGAAGCGTGGGTGTTTCCGGTCATTGAAAGGAACGGATGTTTGTTTGACCCTATTTCCGACAGATGCGGAAGTGACTCTGAGAAATTACGTAGGCGTCGAGTAGGCGTCGCGAATCGAGGCAAAACTTGGAAGATATATAAAGGCCTCGAAACAAGAAGTCACGGACGAGTCTCCAGAAGTCGACAGTAGAAGAGAAGTCGAGTCCCAGTCAGCCTCGACAGGAGTCAGGCTCGACAGGCAGTCTAGGCAGAGAGCCAGACAAGACCAGAAGTCTCGAGAAGTCGAAGAAGAAGCTAGACGAGCTAAGCAGAGAGAAGTACACTCCCATCGTCACCCCTGTCAACCTTGGAAGAGCGCTCTCTCACTCTTTGTTTCCTAGGCGACACGGTCCATCGTCGTCAATAAAAAATATAAGTCATATATTTTTATATACACCCGTGTTTGTTATTTGTCGCTATATAACAAATATACCTCATAAAAGATAAAATAGTTTTTGTCCTAATACTTTTGCAAGGTACTATAAGAGGTAGAATCGCCAGCTGACGCCAATTCGGTCGGGTTTCAATCCTGGGTAAAAAGCAATCGGATGCCTAGCCGTACTGATGAACTGTGATACAGCGAAACAGATCTTTCTGCGGATGACTATATATATATATATATATATATAAGGTAAAGACAAGACTCTATTTTAAATCGCCTACGCGTTTCGTCCTGTGATGGATTTATCAAGGCAAAAAGACGAAATGAACTTTATTCTAAATTACGTATCTATAAACAAAGTCCATCACAGGACGAAACGCGTAGGCCATTTAAAATACAGTTTTCCTCTTGTCTTTATTTTATTTAACCATTCTGTCCTTAATCTCAGATTATAACTGAGTATATATATATATATATATATATATATATATATATATATATATATATATATATATATATTAATGCAGGTTTCATTGAATAATATAGACAAGTTATGTTTATTAATTTTGTGTAGGATCCGTTAATACCGTCTGATATACTTGATGGTGATGTCGTTGAAAGACAACAAAAAATCACAGTAATTGTTGATTTTTTTATCGGGTCTAAGCTTTCGGCTCACATAAGCCATTATCAAAGAATAAATATTAACACACAGTAAACATAGAACATTTAAGCTATTAACAATAAAGAGAATTAAATTGAAAATATAAGTCCATCCCTACCGTGGCGGATGGCCGAAGACAGTGACAAAATAGTGGCGTTGTGGTCCCTGATCCGATTACAGGCATTTGAGTACGTTATTGGAAATATCAAAATTGATTGTATTCAAACCAGGTTTAAATTGTTTAATGTAGATTGCTTCGAGGATTTTTAGTTTCTGTTTATTATTTTCTTGTTTGAGTATGTACGTGTTATCAACAAGCGTTTTTCTCAGAAGTGTGCGTTGATAACCGTGTTGTTTTAAATGACGGAATATATATATATATATATATATATATATATATATATATATATATATTTCTATATATATATACTTATATATATATATATAGTCATCCATGAAACAGATCTGTATCTGTTTCGCTGCATCATAGCTCATCAGTACGATAGACATCCGATTGATTTTAGCCAGGACTGAAACCCGACCAAATTGACGTCAGTCGGCGATTCTGCCTGTGAGCTTTGGGCAGACTTTTAGCGTATTATGTACAATGTACACACGCCAGTAGCTGAAGGTGTTCTAATTTATTACTGAATGAACGATGCGTAGATGCTAGAGTAGCTACTGTTTTTTCAAAGTCTACCATTTTTTTAGAGTGCTCAATCAGGGTGTGAGAGCCTATTTGCGCGTGTATCTCTGCATGTTTGTGAGAGTGATGATAAGTTTTCAAAATGATGCGAAATTAGATATTTGTTAGTCTAAACATTACTTGGCGGGGTCATATCAATTCACAGAAATCAACAGAATGGGTGTCATCACCGAAAATGTCGAAGAACACTTAGGGAGAAAAATCGATTAGATGTATGGATAAAAATTGGTTGCATTAGAAATCGAACCCAACTTGCATCGGAAGAGAAAAATATATATATATATATACAGAATATGTTCAGAGACGCTGATACTGACTTTAACGGAAATGCATGCCTTCCTGCTTCCGGTGCAGAATCTAGCAAACTTATTCACTATCTATCTATTAATTTTTTTCTCCTTCCTCTCTCTCTCTCTCTCTCTCTCTCTCTCTCTATTTCTGCTCTCTCTCTCTCTATTTCTTCTCTCTCTCTCTCTCTCTCTCTCTCTCTCTCTATATATATATATATATATATATATATATATATATGTATAAATATTGTTAAATATAACAGACAATGAATGATTATTTTGTTTAATCATGAGCCGTTCTAAACATCGTATTTTGTCTTGAATTTCAGATGAAAATAAAGACAAAAGTTCTCCAAAATTTGGATAATTTTTTATTAAGTTGGTTCTAAGTTTCGGCTCACATGAACCATCTTCAGAGAGGTTACAAGAACGTTAACATAAAACATCCACCATCAAAGATTATTTTTTTTATCTTGTGTTGACATAAAACTTTGCTAAGGAACGATAACAGTTACCAAATAGCTAGCGCAGTTCATAACTTGTAATACGATTCTATGACGTCACACCGCGTGATAGCTCGAAATGATAACAGACCCATATATTTAAATGCAATGTAATGTGTTATGACCAAATTTAAACGTGATTTTATTAAGTGTGGGTTGTTTAGATTTAATGTAGCTAGCCTTCAATATCGGAAGGTTCTTTTTACTTTATGCATGAGTGAGGATTATTGTATTGTTGACTAAAATCTGTTTGAGATTACCTACATGGCTATGTTTTTCTAAGAAATGTTGTTTAATTGTACTCTGATCAGAAAGGTGACAGGTAAGTCTACGGGAGAGCGTGGCTGTAGGAAAACCAATATATGTAGTGGGTTTAGAACCAACTTAATAAAAAATTATTCAAATTCTGGAGATTTTTTGTCAGTATTTTCACCTGAAATTATAGCCAAAATACGATGTTTAGAACGGCTCATGATTAAACATAATAAACATTCATTGTCTCTTATATTTTATAGTACATGTTATATATATATATATATATATATATATATATATATATATATATATATAAAACAAATCAATTCATATATATATGTGTGTGTGTATGTGTGTGTGTGAAATGATTTGTTTGAACATTATTTTTGATCGATACTCGTATTTATGTAGATATTCTGTTTATAATCAAATTATATATTTATTTCCAATTTGACTTCGTTTGGACTGATCGTCATTCGTCGTCGAGAAGTCTAAGACGCGCCACATCACATGGTGTCTTCCTGTATGTGGATAGGCGTCGCAGGTTCGAATCCTGCTGAATGACACACAGTTTCGTAATAAAAATTTATCACAAATAATCAGGCCGGTAGAAATAAATATACGATACTCTTTGATTATAAAACAGAATATCTACTGAAATACGAGTATCGTTCAAAAATAATGTTCAAATAAATAATTTCAAATTTTTGGTTGTTTATAGCCAAGTTTCGTTAATCTTCGTTAATTTCCGTAATATATATATATATATATATATATATACTATGAACACGGCCACAATCGGTTCATCGTGTTTTGAAAATAAGCCATTCCGATGACTTATACATTAAACAATCTCTATATTCAGTCAAAATAAACATAAAATTTATCCTTCATAATGTTTAAAAATATAGCCCAAAGTGCTTGGATAAACACAGCGTACGGACAATTGTTATATAATTTATCTCCTGAAAAGAAAAAAAAATTGAATTTTTAAACTAAAATTTAACAACAACACAATATGCAACAATATATATATATATATATATATATATATATATATATATATATATTGTTGGAATGGAAAATTCAGCTCAGTCTATTTCAGACTGTAAATTCATGGGGAGGATTATGAAGTTGGGTGGCAATCAACCTTTGGAAAGCCTTGAATCTGTGAAGAAATCCTTAGTTGGGGAATCTAGAAATGAACTGACAGAAGAGTCTCGTCAGCCTAAAAACTTATAATGGACAAGTCATGTTGTTTGGGGATAAGTTCCAAAAAGCTATTGGTGACTTGAAATACATTTTGAAGACAAACCAAATAGCTTTGAGGATTGTGGGCCAGAAATATTACTGCTAAAACCTACATCTCTCTCTCTCTCTATATATATATATATATCTATATATATATCTATATATATATATATATATATATATATATATATATATATAGATAGATAGATAGTCATCCGCAGACAGATCTGTTTCGCTGTATCACAACTCATCAGTACGCTCCGATTGCTTTTTAACCCAGAATTGAAACCCGACCGAATTATATATATATATATATATATATATATATATATATATATATATATATATATATATTTCCTACGCTGATACCACGACTCGGAGTTTCATGCCTTATGCAATCATCAGGTGCATATTCCCAAATGCCCAAATAGGACAATATATATATATTTACTAATATATGAACAGTAGCTCTGTTCATACAATATTGAGCACTGTTTTATTAACACTAGTATAATAGTATTATATATGTGTGCACCCTCACATTTATATTCATTAATTCACGTAATTATATGTGTGTGTGTGTGTGTGTGTGTGTGTGTGTGTGTGTGTGTGTGTGTGCATTTAGGCAGCAAATTTTCTTTTAGACATGTCAGATTAAATTAATTGCAAACATTGTGTCTGCTTATTTTTAATAAAATCCGTACATACTCATGGTTAATCTCTCACGTATTATAATTAAAAGATGTAAGAAATGAGCTATAACTTTGACAGATGATTTTATTATTCATTTTTCGATGTTCCCAAATAATTTCAATCTCCTTCCGAGATCATCTTCAGGTATGTGATTCATTCAACTTTGTTATTATCTTTCCCGTGTGTATGAGCTTTATTGTTGTGGTGAGTGTGTGTCATGTACGTGTTAGCGTTATCTATTCTGTTATGTAATTTAGGTTAAGCTCTTGTCGATTGTTGATTGGCAGGTGCAATTTAGCTATTATTAGGGACACTTTTATGCGCAGGTTACCTAAGTTGCGCTCTCTAGCCTCGATGTTGACGGTTATGTTCTTGTTAGTATTTTGCATTTTTTAAAAATATTTTTGTAAAGACGACGCTTGTGTGTGTATGTGTTCTTTTACCCTAATAGGTAATGGTCTTGTGGTGCTGCCAACATAGAATGCCTCGCATTTGGCGCATTGTATGCGGTATACGACATATACCTGGTGGTATATACCGGTGCCTGCAATAGGGCAATTGGTAGCCTCAGGAAGCAGGTGTTAGATAGGGTGTGACGCCTTGGGCCTTTGATATACAGTGGACAACCTTCAACAACCATTCATAGAGAGAAGTACTCATCTTTGTTGCCATTTGTACGACGTTTAATAATAGATCGTTCTATTTGTCTATATTTATGAGATGAGGTATTATTTACAGTATTTACATTATTCGGACTATTGTCCTCATCTTTGTTGCCATTTGTACGACGTTTAATAATAGATCATTCTATTTGTCTATATTTCTGAGATGAGGTAGTATTTACAGCATTTACATTATTCGGACTATTGTCCTCATCTTTGTTGCCATTTGTACGACGTTTAATAATAGATCATTCTATTTGTCTATATTTCTGAGATGAGGTAGTATTTACAGCATTTACATTATTCGGACTATGGTCTTTATCTTTGTTGCCATTTGTACGACGTTTCGGCCATTGTACGCCCCGGCCTACTACAGGTGCTAGCAATTTCGAAATGAACCTATGGGGAAGAAAGGGATCACCGCCCCCTATGGGATGAAGTTGAAATAATAGATAGAGAACGCCACTGGAAACTACGTAAACTTAAGGAATCAACACATATGATAGGCTTCAAAAATCTCCTAAGCCGACCAAGCATAGAGATGAACACAATATGGGAATCAGTAATATGGAGTGCCAGAGAATATCATTAATGTCAAAAATTGCAATATGAGCTCTGATAAAAAATACTAGAGAAAACCATTAACATAAGAAATACTGGAGAAAACCATTAACATCAAAAAATTGCAATATGAACTATGGTAAAAAAAATGGTTACTGGACATTAGGCTTATAAGTCCCAAAAATTCAGTTGTTCTTGTCCTTAAGGACACATGGCCATTAAATATAAACATTGGTTAGTTCGTGACTAGATTCTTAGAGCTGTGAGTTCAATACCAGGCTACAGCAATGCTGAACAAGTAACTTGCAGGGTTAGAGGAAGATAACTCATGACTTCCAATCAAGATATAACGCAAGGAATGAAGTTCATATACCCCAGTGATTGTAATAAAGTGTTGGGTTTAAAATTCCTAGCACCTGAAGAAGGCTTGAGCGTACAACGGCCGAAACGTCGTACAAATAGCAACAAAGATGAGGACAATAGTCCAAATAATGTAAATACTTTTAGACCATATTTAAACACACATCGAGATCTTCTAGGACCTATCCGTGATATACTTGTTGATAATACATGTATTATAACCTCATCCACATTTAAAGAATATTCTTAAAAAATGAAAGCATTACTAATAACAAAAGAGGAATCCTACACGTAATAACATCAGTTATGAACATGGTAACAATGTGCTTACCGTGTTCGGAACTTAACATGCACAAAACTCTTTATAAACTTTACACATGTTTATTTACAAGTAAAACAAAACTAATTCTTGATAATGGCTAAAAGTATAGCCGAAAGTACAAAACCTTTGGACAATTCTAATATAATTTGAGTTCCAAAAAGAAAAAAATATATGCAAACACAAGAAAAATTATGTACAAAAACTTAAAGAGATTACCTTGTTTGTTATTTTTAATCAAACCTGTATAAAAGAGAGATTATTGCCCAAATACACAATATATATATTTACAGATGGAGTGTATTTGTAGAAGAATTCAGTCAGTCAGTTAAGTGCCATACGTGATACACGCTTGGGCGATCATGTCTCGAAAGAAGTAGGTTGCCATTGCTTTCTGCAGTAGTTGCCGACCAAGGCTATAGAACCCAATCTGTCCTGTTATTTAACCCATAACTGGGAGGAAGAGACGGATTAATACCTTTCCCAAGGGTATTTGCGCGTAAGTGAATGCAATGGATTCAGCTGGAATTCGAACTCGGCTCCCTGGTTTAGAAGAATTACAATGAGTAAAAAAGAAACTAGGGGAAAAACTGCCTTTAACCAACACATTTCGTCCCTTAAAGGACCTTATTAAAGCAATTATTATTATGCTGACCGTGTTTGTATATATACAAAGACGATGGTGTAATTATTAGATGGTTTTCCAAATTTGACAACCTTCATGAATGATTTCCAAGACATTAACATGTCAGTCATAGTATGAGAAAGTCACAATATGTCTTAATTCAAAGATTTAGGGAAAATGAATATTAATTGCTGACCTGCTTTTCAACAAATTTAACGAACCCAATTAGAATCACTCAGACCCTCACGCAAATGTTGGACTTCCCCACGCGTTTAACAGTAACCAAAATGGGCATGTTTCGATTCTAGATCTCTTCCTTCATTCTATCCCTAACTATGCCATGTCATGCAGCTTTGCCCTCTTGGCAACTCTAATCATACTGTGATGTCTGCAAATGTCTCTTTCTATTTCCGCTTCATCCAAGAACCTCCTATCAATAGAATATCTTACTGCTATCAACGAGCAGAATGAGACTTGTTACGTGATTTCTTTTGCGATGTCCCCTGGAACAAAGTTGTTAGTCTCCCAGTTCAAAACTGAGCCTATGAAGTCTCCTCCTCGGCCAAAGCTGATATTGATGCTTTCATCCCAGTTAGGAAATTCTGATTAAACTAAACTGACGAGCTTTTTTCTTTGGTTCCACGATATGGATTTACCCATACTACTAGATTGGCATCTAGGTCCCACCCTTTTACTGTTGAAATAATTAAATGTAAACGCCTCTTCTACTCTAGTAGTTTTTTTCTCACTTTTCGTTTGTAAAACTTCCTACCGTTTGCCTGTTTCCCTGATAGCTACAATCTCCAAAACTTTAAATGCAACACCAATTTCCATCTTTTATTTACTTGATTCCCATCCATCTCTTTTCTTTTCTTCAACATTCCAATAGCTACAATCTTCAAAAGTTTAAATGCAACATCAATTGCCATCTTTTATCTACTTGATTCCCATCCATCTTTTATCTTTTCTTCAACATCCCTATAGCTACAATCTCAAAAGTTTAAATGCAACATCAATTGCCATCTTTTATCTCTTTGGTTCCCTTCCTTCTCTTATCTTTTCTTCAACATCCCAATAGTTACAATCTCCAAAAGTTTAAATGCAACATCAATTGCCATCTTTTATCTCCTTTATTCCCATGCATCTCTTATCACTTTTTCGACAACCCATGTACTTGGCTTTTCTTTCACTGTAACTCCCCTGCGCACCAGTGGCAGTCCTGAAATGCTTAGAGTGCCATTATTATTAAAAAATATATATTTTTGGGTACAAGATTATGTTGGCGATTTGCCAGCAGTCACCTACCACTTGTTCGATCTGCTTTGATCAGTGAATGCGGGAAAAAAATGATCTCCTAATGGAAGATCAAAACTCACACTGGTTATTTATTTTTTATTTTTTATTTTTTTATTTATTTATTTTTTTGCAGTTCAGCGTGTTATATATTTGTTAGACATAACCAGCATTGATACAAGGCCAGATTTATTAGATGTTAGGGCAGGTTGGTTTTTTTCTTTTCATTCAAAAAATCAACATTGCTCTCAGAAAATAGTAGAAGTGTAGAAGCTTTGATTTGTTGCGTTAAATACTTTTAACAAAAATTAAATTCACAGCTTGTGACAATTTTTGAGTATTTCGTACTGTTTGTGAAAGGTTCGCCATCATATATATATATATATAGATAGATAGATAGATAGATAGATAGATAGATAGATAGATATTGTACTGTGCAAAAGTAGGACAAGAACTATTTTACCTTTTTTCTTAAAGTTTCAAATCACCCCTATCCTAACACTTTTGGACACTACCGGTAATGTGCAAAAGTATTAGGACAGGGGTGATTTTCCTAAAAACCTCACTGAAATTCAAATACAGGGTGAAAAGACAAGTAAATTGCTAATAAATATTGATTATTTAAAACTAAGCGTAAAAGAAATGTATTAAAAAGAAGTTTTATTTAATTTTTCCTATTTTCTATTAAACAAGTTATTTTGAAACTACTCATTATTCTATTATCCTTGGATATGACTGACTTTTTCTTATTCCCCCCACCCCTCTCGAATTGATAAATCTAATGTTACTTTGCAAGACACACTTTGGGAACAAATACAAGCTGCTTGGCAGGAAATACCATTAGATACATTGAAGAAGCTTGTGATGTCAATGCCTGACAGAATGAAGGTCGTGATCAAAGCAAAAGGCTATTATACTAAATATTAAATTTATTTTGTAACAAGTATTTTTTTCTTTTTAAAGCATTTGTTGAGTAAATCAAATAAAATTACTTTAATCAAATTGTTTATTTTCTGTCAATATGCCTAATAAAAGATAAAGTAGTTCTTGTCCTAATACTTTGCAGTGTACTGTATAAACACGGTCAGCATCATAATAATAATTGCTTTGATTGCTTTGATACGGTCCCTAAAGGGACAAAACGCGACGGTTAATTCAGTTTTTTCTCTAGTTTCTTTTTATTAATTTTGCTACAGATTCTTTCCATCTGTGAATATATATATATATATATATATATATATATATATATATATATATATATATATATATATAATTAAATCATCGAGATTTATATTCGACCGCAACAGAATGCAGAAAGCACTGGAAAGCCGTTTCGTCCTATATTTAGGACTCAGCAGCAGCGCGCATCCACTACTAGGAATCGAACCCAGACAGTTTTAGTTATTAAGCTGATGGATAGTGCCATGACCTTCTTTATAAAGAAGGTCATGATAGTGCCTCCCGAAGCAACGACTTCCGCAATCAAGTCGCTAAATCCATAGCGTGTTTCGTGGTTGAAGCACAGAGATATTATTCAAGAAGTAGTAGGAAGCGGCTTGGTTGCAGAAGTCGTGGCTTGGGGAGGCACTATCCTATGGGCAAAGGAGCTTGGATGAGTTCCACCACGGAATTCGTGAGGGGCGGCGCACTTCATCGAGCTTAATTCGTTACCTCTTCGTCAGGGCTCGTGGTACAGTTGGTATAACATCAGCTTAACAACCACACCTGTCTGGGTTCGATTCCTGGTAGTGGATGCGCACTGCTGATGAGTCCCAGAAAGAGAACGAAACGGTCGTCACAGTGCTTTCTGCATTCTGTTGAGGTCGAATATAAGGCTCGATGATTTATTTAATAATTGTTCAAATCCTCCTACTACTTCTTGAATTTTGTGTATTTGGGCAACAATCTCACTGAGGAGATACCTAATTTCTGCGTGGTTTCTGACTTCAAAATTATTGTTTTTAATTTATTGAATGGAAAATATATTTAAAAAATTTATATATTAAAACAATTTTAGGAGGGGGGCTCAGTTTCTCATACAACGTTATAGAAAATCGATCTTCCATTTTGGAACCACTCGCGTTGGGGTCGCTTTGTTTTGTTTTGTTTTTTTGGACGAGTTGTTGCTTTTGTTTTTGCCTATTTCAAGTTTTCTTCAGTTCTTACGATGGCATCTTCCTCGGAAACTCCAAGAATGGCTTTATTCAAAAATTTCGATAAGGATTCAGTTGTTGAATATGCGCAAGCAAAAAAGTTAATTGCTCAGGAGCGATTTACTATAGCGTTGTATGAAAAACTGAGCTCCCACTACACTTGTTTAAATGTTGAAAATTTTTTTTTATTTTTTTTTTTTTTTTTTTTTTTTTTTTTTTTTGCCAGACGGAAAGTTTAGGATTTAATCGATAAGACTGCACTGAAAAAAGTAAAGAAAAAAATTGATGATCAACCAATTTACAGGTGGTGGTAATGCCATATCGGCGAGTGGTTCCAAAATGAAGGATCGATTTACTGTAACGTTGTATGAAAAACTGGGCCCCCACTAAAATTGTTGAAATATTGAAATCTTTTCAAATTTTTTCAAAGATAAGATTACACTGAAAAAAGTTAAAAAAACAAAAAAGAAAAGAAAAACAACAAATTTAAAGGTGGTGGTAGTCTCCTTGAGGTCCTCCGAAGGATTTAATTTTTAAGATCGCACGGATTGCGACTCTTAAGCTAATAATTAGTAAAAACAAAAAATAGACAAAGGTGTATTTGACAACTTAAAATTGCAGGGCACAACTTATAAGACAAAATGTTTTAATTGAAAACATTGTTTATTGAAAATCGTGCTTAGACTACTACACCGTCGAATATATTATCAGGTCTATGCAAATGTTTTTGCTGATTTAAAATTTCATCTTGAAAATGAGTGTGTTTTTGAAAACCTTTATTCATAATAATAACAACCTTTGCTCTCTATAACTTGATTTCATCTGTCAACGGCCTTATAAATGCATCGCTTATAAAATTCTTTAGGTTTTGATGTGAAATATGAATCTAACTCATGTTCAATCTCCTCTCGTGATGTTAACCTAAGGCCATCTAAATGGTTTTGTAATCCTCGAAATTAGTGATAATCCGAGGGAGCTAGGTCAGGAGAATATGCAGGATGGGGCAAGATTTCCCAACCAAATTCTCCTAGGAGATCTTTGGTCAGTAATGCTGTGTGAGGACGAGCATTATCATGATGGAAGATGACTTCCTTTCTCTTTGATTAAAGAAGGTCGCTTTCGGGTCAAAGCAGTTTTCAAACGACAAAGTTGATCAAAATAGAGACTAGCAGTAATGGTTTGACTGTTATCTAAAAGTTCGTCATGAATGACCTCTTTAATACCCCACCATACGCTCAACATGATCTTTTGGGGATGGAGTCCTACTCTCAATTGCTGAACTGGTCTTTCTCCTCGATTTATCCACGTTTAACGTTATGGTAGTGAATCCACTTCTCATCACCTGTGACAAGCCTACCCAAAGCTGATGTCTGAAGGTGTCGTAAAACTCATAGGGTAGAGTATGCCTAATGTGTTCTTTAGATGGAAAGAAAATGGGTGAGAATATTGCAGAAAATATGAATGATGCTTTAATAATCTGAAACAAAAAGTTATAAATTAATCCTGGTGATATGTTTAAGTAATAACAATAAGCATAAAATAAATTACAATGATTTAAAATGTCCCTTTTACAAACCGGCAAAAACTTTTGCACCGACCTGATACACCATAAATTGTTCAGGATAATGTCCCTTTGAAGTAAATAAAGGTATTATAGGTATTAATGAAGGTTTCGTAATAATGCCTTTATGACCTGCATCTTGTCCATATACAATTTGTAAAACTTCACTAAATTATAAACTTTATAAGACTATGCAATTATCACACAGAATTATATATATATATATATATATATGTAACAATAATAATAATAACAATAATAATAATATTAATAATTGTTATAATATATTTAAACCCGCCTCGAAAAAACCACCGAGAATAAACACGGAGGGGA
This sequence comes from Ascarosepion bandense, assembly GCA_037127315.1. Lineage (NCBI taxonomy): Eukaryota > Metazoa > Mollusca > Cephalopoda > Sepiida > Sepiidae > Ascarosepion > Ascarosepion bandense. Next base: position 921,857 of record JBBBDQ010002315.1, on the reverse strand, counting down.
AAAAAGGGGAAATAAAAAAAAGAAACCAACGAAGTACTTGCACATACGTCAAAATACTCGTTGAAAAGAAGAAAAAAAACCGAGACGACGACCCTAACACTAAAGCGCTCAATACAATAGTAGAGCAACAAATAAGAATAAATTTAACCTAAAGCCAACAGACCTACCTAGGTTTCACCTAACGGTTCGTCAGAGCAAGTCTTGCCCTGACGATCCGTTAGGTGAAACCTAGGTAGGTCTGTTGGCTTTAGGTTAGATTTATTCTTATATATATATATATATATAATATTTACGCTCTCACACCCTGATTGAGCACTCTGGAAAAATGGTAAACTTTGAAAAACAGTAGCCACTCTAGCGTCTACGCATCGCTCATTCAGTAAAATGAATTGGATCACACTAGCTATTGGGCGCATAATACGATATGCGCTCTCTTCCACCGAACGCCCCGTGGCCCAAGGGTAGAGTCGCCGACTGACGCTAATTCGGTCGGGTTTCGAGACTGGGTTATGTAGCATGAGTCTAACCGTACTGATGAGCTGTGATACAGCGAAACAGATCTGTCTGCGGATGACAATATATATATATATATATATATATATATATATAGCGAGTAATAAGCAAAATTTGGATGGCATTTTTATACTAAAAACTAAAATAAACGGCCGGTTTCGTCCCAGATCTTTTCAAGTTTATTTCTGGGAATTTGTAAGCTTGGGGAAAAAATGCAAGAGAACTAGAGTCCAGTAATATTTCCAGCAAGCAATCTCTCTGTTTACAGAGTGAAGGCTTGCTGGATTTTACGTATATGGACTCCAGAACTTTCAAATGATATAGAGAGTGCAAAATAGTCCAGTAAAACAGTCAGCAATCAATCCAGCAAAACATTCCCTGCTATTTATGGCATGTGCGGATGTATTGACCCGGATGTATTTACCAGTTGGCTACTAATTGCGACCTGATTCAAAATTCTGGGAGGAAAATGTTGTTTCATTCTATAATCCGAACGCTGAGATGTTCTACCTATGTAGTCGCATCCACAACTACATTCAAATTTGTAAATAACAGAATTGACATGATGTGGGGATAAAACATCCTTGCGAATGGAATAGAGAATTGGTCGAGTCAGAAATATTACTCGAACCGGAAGCTCTATTAAACAATTGGTGAACCTTTCTACTATTGAGGAAATATTAAAATAAAATGAAAAATAAAGAGTAAATAAAATTTCAGGGTTTAGGCAGAGATTTTAGAAGTATAGAGTTGAAGTAGACTTTAGAAGGAACCGGAAACCCAATTGGACAATAGGTGAACCTTTCTACTATTGAGGAAAAAAATAAAATAAAATGAAAAATAAAGAGTAAATAAAATTTCAGGGTTTAGGTGGAGATTTTAGAAGTATAGAGTTGAAGTAGACTTTAGAAGGAACCGGAAACCCAATTGGACAATAGGTGAACCTTTCTACTATTGAGGAAATATTAAAATAAAATGAAAAATAAAGAGTAAATAAAATTTCAGGGTTTAGGTGGAGATTTTAGAAGTATAGAGTTGAAGTAGACTTTAGAAGGAACCGGAAACCCAATTGGACAATAGGTGAACCTTTCTACTATTGAGGAAAAAATAAAATAAAATGAAAAATAAATAGTAAATAAAATTTCAGGGTTTAGGTGGAGATGTTAGAAGTATAGAGTTGAAGTAGACTTTAGAAGGAACCGGAAACCCAATTGGACAATAGGTGAACCTTTCTACTATTGAGGAAAAAATAAAATAAAATGAAAAATAAATAGTAAATAAAATTTCAGGGTTTAGGTGGAGATGTTAGAAGTATAGCGTTGAATCAGTTTTTAGAAGAAACCGGAGACCCATCCCCAAACAAGAAGCAAAGAAAAAGCCGTGGTAAACACATTCGATGTTTTCTTAAGTGGCTGCTGTTACCAGACTCCAAGACTTTAAACCATCTCGAAGACTCTCCTAAATTTAACTCTCTAGTTTCACACTGTTCATAAAACTCGAACATCATCTCCTAATATAATAATCTTTTTTACTTGCTAATTTTTTATACCAGGAGCCAAGGATGATGATCGGCTTGAAATATAAACGGACAACGTGTGTATAAAAAAATGTATCCACTTACTTGATTCTCTCATCAGGTGATGTGTCGTTGAAGTGGAGATCTGGTCGAAGATGACAACACACACAGATCGAGGGGGCCAATCCACGGTTTTCCCTAGTGTTTCTCGATCTTAGTTCGAATCCCAATTCTCGACCGACTGCTTACTACTAATAATCTATGTCTCTTATATCGACGATTACGTCATATCATGATACATTTTTATATAATTCCAAAGCCCATATTATCTAATCTCGGCTACGCAGTTTTCAAACAATCATATATTTTCCTGACACGGAGAATTTTTACCCGCATTTCTTACTTACAATCATTTCACAATCAAATATTTAAACAATGACTATTTTATTTTGCTAGCCCTTTGCATATTTCTTATATGTTAGGGTACTGGTTATGTGAGCAACGACGACTTTTTTTGAAAAAAATGGAAAAAAGGAAGTTGTGGAGAAACATGATCGTCTTTGTTCTGAAAGAACACAGTACATAAAGAAGTTATAGAAAATGAAACCAAAAAGGAAATTTATACGTACAAATACACTTGAGAAAGGTATTAATCCGTCTTTTCCTTCCAGTTATGGGTTAAATAATAGGACAGATTGGGTTCTATAGCCTTGGCTGGCAACCAGTCTACCGCAGAATGCAATGGCAACCTACTGCGCCATAATCTTCTATCCAGTCAGTCATGTCTCTTTCGAAACATGATCGCCCAAAGATTGTATCACGTATGGCAATCAACTGACTGACTGAATATAATAGTTAGAAATATGATTAAGGATTCTACTGGGCATATAGTGGGGGATCAGTTTTAAATTGTTGTAAAGTAATAAACTGATCCCCCACTAATTACTATTTAATAATATAATACATCTCTCCCACCTCTAGATATGAGTCAAATAACAGGACAGATTGGGTTCTATAGCCTTGGCTGGTAACCAGTCTACCACAGAAAGCAATGGCAACCTACTGCGGGATAATCTTCTGCCTAGTCAGCCATGTCTCTTTCGAAACATGATCGCCCAAGCGTTTTTCACGTATGGCATCTAACTGACTGATACTTAACATTAGGAAGAGACAGATGAAATTTTCCTTTGTCCATCTTTCCCTGAATCTCTCCTGTGAGTATCAGATTTTCCAAACCATCTTTTCTCATTACGTAATGTTCTGCTATCAGGGAAGCAAGCGAATGGAAGTCTGACGTGATGTGGCTTTTTTTTGCTTTTTCTACCCGTATTTTCTGAATAGCTTTTTACCCTCGTTCCTGGACCACATGAGGGTTGGGTAGATGGTAAGTGTGCTTGAGAGAATGGATGCGAGTTAGTGTGTTAGGAGGTGTCTATTGACCTTACATTTAAACTCCGGGAGATTGTAGCAATCATGTGGAAAGGAATTCTTAATTGGAGTAGATAGATCTCAATTGGAGTAGATAGATCTATCTATCGCCTGGTTCACACTCCACCCACGTCTATTGAACAGGTTAAGAGGCTTATCCCTTGTTCCCTGTTTAGGATGTGGTTTTCGGCCTTCTCTTTTCCAATCTCACTTTGTTTTTTGTTTTTTTTTCAATTGGAGTAGATAGATCTATCTATCGCCTGGTTCACACTCCACCCACGTCTATTGAACAGGTTAAGGGGCTCATCCCTTGTTCCCTGTTTAGAATGTGGTTTCCAGCTTTCTCTTTTCCAATCTTTTCACTCTTACGTAGCCCCCTGCACATCAGTGGCGTTACCGCCTTGCTCGGGGTGATACGATAAAAAAAAATTAAAAAATTAAAAAAAAAAAAAATTCCACAGACGGGAAGTGCGAGAAAAGAAGTTGTGCTTCTAGATTGACATCAAGGCCCCACCCTTTTACTGTCGAAATTGTTAAACGTAACCGGCTCTTCTACTTTAACAGTTTCTTTTCTATCGCTTTCTGTTTGTGAAACTCTCTACCGTTTGCTTTCTTCCCTGATAGCTACAATCTCCAAAAGCAACGCTAATTGTCATCTTCTATCTACCTGATTCCCATCCAACATTCCTCAGCTATGGGTAGGCGACCAAGGCTCTCCACAAGTTCCTCTCCTTCTTAACTCTTAGTAAATTTTGTCTTTTTGTTATCTCCTCTCAACTTGATTCTGCCATCTAATTAGTCAAGATCGTTCCGTAGGTTATGCGTTGTTTTCCTCTGTTCCTCTTAACTACAGTCTGTCTTGTGTGTATCAGATTTTCCAAGCCCTCCTTCCTTATTTTATGCCCTCGAAATTTTAGCTATCTCTTCTTGATGTTAAATATAAGTTTGTTTGTTTTTTTCCATTTTTTCTAACCTTTTTAATGTGCCATGTTCCTTCAAAATGTAGGCGATCAGGCCTCTCCACAATTTCCTATTTCTTTCTATTTTTCTAAAAATTCGTCGTTGCTCACATAACCTGTACTATAACATTTCAATAATCGACACATGCTCGGTCTATGGTATCCTCATCATCCCTCTGTAGAACAAGTTTTTTCCATATATACGAGGGTCATTCAATAAATAAGGAATATCAGAACTTCTAATACAGACAGAAGCTTTTTTTTTTAAATGTTCAAAGGGATTTAATCTTTTTTGCAGATTGAAAAAAAATGAGAGTTTTGGAGATTAACAAAGATGGCCGACTAAGAAGCATGCTCCATGATTGAACAGAAGTCAGTTATCAAGTTTTTGGTTGCTGAAGGGTGCAAACCAGTTGAAATTAGTAGGAAAATGTCAACTGTGCCACATGTTTTAGCCAAAACAAATGTCTACAAGTGGGCTAAATTGTTTAAAGAAGTTTGAAAGTGACGATGAAGTCAAAAGGGCAATTGGTTGAGACATCAGTCCAAAGATTTTTACGTTGAGGGAATACGGAAAAGTGTGTTATACTGCTGGGAGGCTACGTTGAAAAATCTAAACTTGTTTATAAATGGAAATTTGTCTGTGCGGGGGGTGTACGTGTGTGTGTGTGTGTGTGTGTGTGTGTGTGTGTGTGTGTGTGTGTGTGTGTGTTGCCTATAGACTCTAAAACGGCTGAACCGATTTTCTTGAAAATTTACACAGTTGTACTATAAGTGTCTGTGAGTGTTCTTAGCTAGGTTTTGTGTCGAGGTACCCCCGATAAATATCGAAAATCTATAATCGAAACAATCAGGTTATGGAAGGAGTGGTCCGATTTTAATCAAATTTGATACACTCATAGACAAAGACATAAGAAATGATATTCAGAAGTTTCAAGATTGCAGTTCTTACAATTGTGCAGAAAATCGATAATATATATATATATATATATGTATATATAAAAGGCAAGATGTTTGTGTGTGTGTTTGTTTATCTGCCTGTATGTCTGTATTTTTTCAGCTATTTTATTTTAGATTTTGCTTCGGGTTTGGCTCTAAGTAGGTATAATTGTAGTTCTTAGTCTCAGCCATGATACCATTTCCTCAGAGGACTTATTTAGCCTTCAAATTTCAGTTTTCGACGAAAAAAACTTATTTGATATCGATACCAGGAAATCAAAATTTGATTTACATCCATTCATTTTTCTTTCAGTCTACGGTTTCGCTTTAACTGGAAACAACTATTGCTTTTCAGTCTTTCGTGCCAACGTCCAAAGAGTCTGTGCTCCAGGACCATGGACTAGTTTTAAAGCTTTCATTACACCCGAGCAACGCCGGGCTATACTGCTAGTAAAAATTTTTTAAAAAAGTAAGCTTCAATCCGTATTAGAAAAATTCTCTTTAGAAAAATTCCCCTTATTTATTGTATGACCCTCGTATTCTTTAAAATAAAATATTTTGCAAATTCTTTCTCCAGAGTTGGTTTCAAGAATGTGTCAAAGAAACCTGACAAAGAAGCAAACAAAATACCATCACAAATACCCAGAGAAATAAATATTTCGGGCTTGGTAACCGCGCTTTTTATGACGAAGAAATTACGTGATCAAACATGATCCTTTGACACAGAGGACGTTGGTCTTTCTTCAAATTTCACTGCTGTGAACAGACACCCGCATCACGTCCCTTGGGGTAGAAGATAAAAAGAACGCGGAGAGAATGCCTGACAGGGGGTTGATTTATACCTGTATACTGCAACAGCATATGTCTCTTCAGTATTGCCTTTAAGACAAGATGATAGCCACCATCCTATTTTTATTCGTGTGCTCGGCGAAGGGCGCCCTGTATATACGTTGCCAACGCCACCAATTCAGTGTGGAGCCTTGACGTGACATTTATACTTTCTTTGTTTTTGCCCCAGTCCCCAACTAGGAGCATTTTTTGGGACAGCAACCGACTCGATTTAACCCAACTTTTCTTTCTTTCTTTCTTTCTCGATCTTTCGTTCGTTCATTCTTTCTTTCCTGTTTTTCCGTTCTTTCTTTCTTTCTTTTTTCTTTCTTTCTTTTTTCTCGTTCTTTCGTTCATTCTTTTTTTCTTTCTTTCATTTATTCGTCTTTTCCGTTCTTTCTTTCTTTCTTTTTTTTCTTTCGTCTTTTTCCGTTCTTTCTTTCTTTTTTCTTTCTTTCTTTTTTTCTTTTTTTCTCGCTCTTTCGTTCATTCTTTCTTACATTATTTCTTTCTTTCGTTCATTCGTCTTTTTCAGTTCTTTCGTTCTTTCTTTCTTTCTTTCTTTATTTATTTATTTTTCTTTCTTTCTCGTTGTTTCTTTGATTCATTCTTTCTTTATTTATTTCTTTCGTTCATTTGTCTTTTCCCGTTCTTTCTTTCTTTCTTTCGTTTCTTCGTTCGTTTGTTCTTTTATCGTTCTTTCGTTCTTTCGTTCGTTCTTTTTTTCAGTCTTCTTTTGTTCGTCTATTTGTCCGTTCGTTCGTTCGTTCTTCCTTCTTTCTTTCTTTCCTTATTTCTTTCGTTTGTACTGTTTTGTTTCTTTCTTTCGTTTTCATTCCTTCTTTTTATTTTGTTCGCTCGTTTGGCCATTCCTTCTTTTGTTCGTCCTTCTATCCTTCCTTCCTTCCCTCCTTTCTTCCTTCCTTCCTTTCGTTCATTCTTTTTCTGTTCTTTTATTCAGTTTTCATTCATTCTTTCTTTCGTTTGTCCGTTCGTTCGTTCGCTCATTCTTTTTTTTTTTTCCTTCTTTCACAGATATTTCATTTTTTTAATTCTTTCTTTTTCACTTTTTCTTTTTTTCTTTTAACCTTCAAACATATTTTTCCCGTTTCTTTTCTGGCAAAATATTTACAGCGATTTGATAGACATTTTTCTTTCTGTTTTTCTTTTTGTTGTATTTTATAGAAGTCTTTTTATAGCCTTTTTTATTGCCCTCTTCTCACTTTTTCTTTCCGCCTTTTTTTTTTTTTTTTTTTTTTTTTTTTTCATAGCTAAATTTTTGTTCGGGGCTTACGGCCATATCACGTTGAATACACCGGTTCTTACTCGATCACCGAAGTTAAGCAACGTTGAGCCTGGTCAGTAATTAGATGGGTGACCGGTTGGGAATACCAGGTGCTGTAAGCGTTTAATGAGAGGCGTGCGTTGTGGTGCAGTGGATATCGGCTTGAAAAGAAAAATCGGTGAGCCGAGTTCGAATTCCAGTTGAATATCCTGCATTCGCTTAAGCACTGGTACCCTTGAGAAAGGTATTAATCCGTCCCTTCCCTCCAGTTATGGGTTAAATAACAGGGTAGGACTTGGGGACCCTGCCCTTAAAAACAAATCCCAATGAATCTTGGTACTCGAAAAGAAAAAAGTATTACTAGACACAAAAATTTACATAAAAACAACAATAAGCTGTTGAAAAGAAAAAGGTATTACCAGCAATAAATAAATAAAATTTAGTTGGCAATAAATGACCCGCCGAGGTTAATATGCAATAAAAACAAAACAACCAAAACTTTTTTCCCATTTTTTTTTCTTTGCATTTATTGCCTTTTATTTGTTTATTTGTTTACCCTTCATTTTATGTCATGGTTCTTTCTTTCTTTCTTCCTTTATCTTTCTTTCTGTCTTTCTTTCTTCCTCCATTACGTTCTTCCTTTTTCTTTCTTTCTTTCTTTCTTACTTTCTTTCTTTCTTTCATTTTTTTTACTTTCTTTCTGTCTTTCTTTCTTTCATTCTTTCTTCATTTCTTTCTTTTCTCATTCTTTCATTCTTTATTATTTACTGCCTTTCTTCCTTCCTTTTTCTTTCTTTCTGTCTTTCTTTCTTCCTCCCATTCTTTCTTTCTTTTTCTTTCTTTCTTTCTTTCTTTCTTTCTTTCTTTCTTTCTTCCTTCCTTTCTTTCTTTCTTTCTTTTTTCCTTTCTTTCATTCTTTCGTTCTTTTTCTTTCTTTTACTTTCTTTCTTTTATGATACTTTCTGTTGCGTTCATAAAAACCTTCATAACTCATTTTATTTTCTTCACTTTCTTTTTTTTCTTTCTTTTTCCTTGTTGCTTGCTTCTTTCATTATATTTTTCCTTCCTTCTTTTCTTTCTTTCTTTCTTTCTTTCTTCCTTTCTTTCCTTCTTTCTATCTTTCTACCTACTTTTCTTTCTTTCTTTCTTCCTTTCTTTCCTTCTTTCTATCTTTCTACCTACTTTTCTTTCTTTCTTTCTTTTCAACAGCTTATTGTTGTTTTTATGTAAATTTTTGTGTCTAGTAATACTTTTTTCTTTTCGAGTACCAAGATTCATTGGGATTTGTTTTTAAGGGCAGGGTCCCCAAGTCCTACCCTGTTATTTAACCCATAACTGGAGGGAAGGGACGGATTAATACGTAAATTTTTGTGTCTAGTAATACTTTTTTCTTTTCGAGTACCAAGATTCATTGGGATTTGTTTTTAAGGGCAGGGTCCCCAAGTCCTACCCTGTTATTTAACCCATAACTGGAGGGAAGGGACGGATTAATAGGTATTACCAGCAATAAATAAATAAAATTTAGTTGGCAATAAATGACCCGCCGAGGTTAATATGCAATAAAAACAAAACAACCAAAACTTTTTTCCCATTTTTTTTTTCTTTGCATTTATTGCCTTTTATTTGTTTATTTGTTTACCCTTCATTTTATGTCATGGTTCTTTCTTTCCTTCTTTCTTTATCTTTCTTTCTGTCTTTCTTTCTTCCTCCATTACGTTCTTCCTTTTTCTTTCTTTCTTTCTTTCTTACTTTCTTTCTTTCTTTCATTTTTTTTACTTTCTTTCTGTCTTTCTTTCTTTCATTCTTTCTTCATTTCTTTCTTTTCTCATTCTTTCATTCTTTATTATTTACTGCCTTTCTTCCTTCCTTTTTCTTTCTTTCTGTCTTTCTTTCTTCCTCCCATTCTTTCTTTCTTTTTCTTTCTTTCTTTCTTTCTTTCTTTCTTTCTTTCTTTCCTTCCTTTCTTTCTTTCTTTCTTTTTTCCTTTCTTTCTTTCATTCTTTCGTTCTTTTTCTTTCTTTTACTTTCTTTCTTTTATGATACTTTCTGTTGCGTTCATAAAAACCTTCATAACTCATTTTATTTTCTTCACTTTCTTTTTTTTCTTTCTTTTTCCTTGTTGCTTGCTTCTTTCATTATATTTTTCCTTCCTTCTTTTCTTTCTTTCTTTCTTTCTTTCTTCCTTTCTTTCCTTCTTTCTATCTTTCTACCTACTTTTCTTTCTTTCTTTCTTCCTTTCTTTCCTTCTTTCTATCTTTCTACCTACTTTTCTTTCTTTCTTTCTTTCTTTCTTTCAATCTGATGTGTTCTTTTTTCTTTTTTCTTCCCTACTTTCTTTGCTTTTTGCATCATCGGAGCAGAAGCTGTGAAAGTATTTGTAGAAGAGACACAGGGAAGCAACATCTCATCAAAATTAACCGCAGCAAATATGACACAATATGAGAAAACACAAAACATAATTAAGGAGAGAGAACAATAAAAGAAGAGGAATTAAGAGGACAGAGGATAACGATTGACATTGCATTTAAATTTTTGAAGATCAAAGTTGAGTGGAAAGCAAGAAGCCGGAAGAGAGTTCCACAAGCGAGAGAAGAAACTGTTAGCATAGAACTTATAATAATATGAGAAGAAGAAAACATAATTAAGGAGAGAGAACAATAAAAGAAGAGGAATTAAAAAGACAGAGGATAACGATTGACATTGCATTTAAATTTTTGAAGATCAAAGTTGAGTGGAAAGCAAGAAGCCGGAAGAGAGTTCCACAAGCGAGAGAAGAAACTGTTAGCATAGGATTCATAATAATATGAGAAGATGAAAACATAATTAAGGAGAGAGAACAATAAAAGAACAGGAATTAAGAAGACAGAGGATAACGATTGACATTGCTTTTAAATTTTTGAAGATCAAAGTTGAGTGGAAAGCAAGAAGCCGGAAGAGAGTTCCACAAGCGAGAGAAGAAACTGTTAGCATAGGACTTATAATAATATGAGAAGAAGAAAACTTAATTAAGGAGAGAGAACAATAAAAGAACAGGAAATAAGAAGACAGAGGATAACGATTGACATTGCATTTAAATTTTTGAAGATCAAAGTTGAGTGGGAAGCAAAAAGCCGGAAGAGAACTTAAGATAGAGCCTATTTCAACACTGAAATGATATAACAATTTTATTATTTTTTATTTTATTATATAATATACTTTCACTTTTACACAAATACTCTTAGGGATACGTGAATACATCTCTTTCCGAACTATGCGTTAAACAATTTGAGTTTTGTTTAACGGCGTATCAACACCTCAGTGGGTTATTTAATGCCAAAATGGTTGGTGTTTTAAGGCAATTGTTTTTAATATTGGATTATAGTGAGAAGGTTGATTTAATCAGATTTTAATTAATTTTTTTTCTTTTTATTCTTTTTATTTTAGAAAACTTAAAATGTCTTCTAGTTTGTATTCATTTTTTTTCCTTCAAAAATGTGTTATGGCAATAATTTATTCTTCAAAAATGTATTGTTGCGAATATTTTTCCTTCAAAAATATATATTTTTCTATAAAAGTCTATTTAATGTATATATTTCTATAAAAGTGTATTTTTATACTTTCATAGTATTTTGACCCCAGTTTGGGGGTTAACTATTTGCCCATAGCTGGGACCCTAACAGGTGCTACCATTTTGGGTTAGGGTGGACCTCAGAACAACAGCAATTAAGAGGTGGTTCCATGCTCCTCACAACCTCCCCAATCAGAGGCCTTGCTGCTGGTTTCGGTTTACCGTCATGCCCAGGACCGCGTTTAAGAGTAGAACAAGCTAGGCTCTTTAGTCTTGTATGGTTACCTGACTAGGAAAATAGCACACTTTTTAACGAACCGACCCAAAATACTTTATAAGATATGTAATGAGGAATGACATGCTTAAATCTGGTAGACGGAACTCGCTTTTCCTGGAAGGCAACCCATCTAAGAGAATGAAAACCCTGATTTCTAATCTCCATTGCCTTGCAGATATACCTAAATGTAGTAAAAGCTTTGTAGAATAAACTCCGCTGATTCATATATCACAATATATATATATATATATATATGTGTGTGTGTGTGTGTGTGTGTGTGTGACACAATTTCTAAAGTCACAATCTTTCTGGCATCTCCTACAACAGCATAGTCACCAACTCCTCGCATGCCTAACATCAATGCCGTGAACGGAAGAATATTCTGTATCGGAAACTGTAAATTTACTAAAAAAAAAAAAAACAGTCGATTGACAAAACAGAAACTGCACTGCTGTGACATAGTCTTCTTCTTCTATGTGCCCTATCCTTTCAGGACGTAGGCGATCATGGCTTTCCACGTCTCCCTATCCCTGGTGGCTTTTAATATGTTTCTCCTGTTAAACCGTGCAACCCTCGTTCCGTCATCCACCTGCTCAAGCCCTTCAAATATGTTATCCACTGTCTTCCTCTGTCTCCTTTTCCTTCTATCTGGCCTGTTAGTATCAGGTTCTCCAAGCCCTCCTTCCTCATTGCATGTCCCAGGAACTTTAGCTGTCTTTTCCTGATGCTCACTATTAATTTTCTTTTCGTTGCCATTCTATCCAAAACCTCATCATTGCTCACATGCTCAGTCCATGATATTCGCAGTATCCTTCTGTAGAACCACATTTCCGCTGCTTCAAGTTTTTCCTTCATCTTCGATGATATTGTCCAACATTCACTACCATATTGAAGAACTGACATCACACAGCAATCTAGCACTCTCTTCTTTGTTTCTAGTGAAATTTTCCTGTGTTTTAGTACTTTACTCAGCTTCTGGAACGTGTTCTTTGCCATGCCAATTCGCCTTCGGATCTCTGTATCGCACTTTCCATCTCCTGTTAGAATACTTGCTAGGTATTTAAATTTTTCTACTTGCTTGATTCTAATACCTCCCACCTGTATTTGGCATTTTGGGTTGCTCTTTTTGGTGACATAGACGCAACATCATATTCGATTATGTATATGGTTTGATATGCTGTTTCGCGACCACGTTAGTTAGAACGCAGTGAGCGTAGTATCTTGTGTTGTTACGTTAGTTTCCACTTCTCTTTTCATGCCAGTACACTAAAATCTCAGTCACTGTCTTTAGCTGAAAATTAAATCAGCCGTTTTTTCTGAAGCAATTTTGGTAGCATTAAATAGTACAACACATACAGTACTGTGCAAAAGTATTAGGACAAGAACTATTTTATCTTTTATGAGGCATATTGACAGAAAAACAAACAATTTAATTAAAGTAATTTTATTTGATTTACTCAACAAATGCTTTAACAAGAAAAAATACTTGTTACAAAATAAATTTAATATTTAGTATAATAGCCTTTTGCTTTGATTACAGCCTTCATTCTGTCAGGCATTGACATCATAAGCTTCTTCAATGTATCTAATGGTATCTCCTGCCAAGCAGCTTGTATTTGTTCCCAAAATGTGTCTTGCGACGTAACATTAGATTTATCAATTCGAGAGGGGGAATAAGAAAAAACTCAGTCATATCCAAGGATAATAGAATAATGAGGAGTTTAAAAATAACTTGTTTAATAGAAAATAGGAAGAATTTAAATGTAACTTCTTTTTAATACATTTCTTTTACACCTCGTTTTAAATAATCAATATTTATTAGCAATTTACTTGGCTTTTCACCCTGTATTTGAATTTCAGTGAGGTTTTTAGGAAAATCACCCTTGCACAGTACTGTATATATACAAGGTGCGATTGGTAAATTGTCGCAATTATCTTGATGCCTCATAAAAGATAAAATAGTTTTAGTTCTCATACTTTTGCACAGTACTGTATATATACAAGGTGCGATTGGTAAATTGTCGCAATTATCTTGATGCCTCATAAAAGATAAAATAGTTTTTGTCCTAATACTTTTGCACAGTACTGTATATATACAAGGTGCGATTGGTAAATTGTCGCAATTATCTTGATACCTCATAAATGATAAAATAGTTTTTGTTCTCATACTTTTGCACAGTACTGTATAATCTGTGTTGTCTACTTTTATTGTCCCCAGTAGAGAAATTTTACTGATTACTTGTCAGTGACAGAGAGGATGAATTGGGTGATAGATATTGACAGACGCCCGTTCTTAAGATGTGAAAATCCTCCAAAAAGTATTTTGGGTGGAGAAACTTCATTTTTTACCAAGAAATCTGGTCTTCTTGTTAGTTGTTGATTCGTTAATTCACGGACCAATTAAAAGAAACCGGCAAATCATTTATCTACTCCCTTCTTTATTTTTTGTAACATGGCTTGTGTGACTATCGTTTGACTCTATCAAATAGCGGGTGGGTCACAAAAAGACGGACGAAAGTAAAGGCTCATATTTTTTAAAGAAATAAATGTTTCTTTTTCATTTCAGGTGAGTTGCATCGCATATCTGTAGGACGCTGATTGAAGAGAAGACAAAAATTGTGAAACTCTATTTTGCAACAAAGACGGCTGCACTTGTTCAGAGGCAATTTCGACGCGAATATCCTGGGAAGAAAATTCTTCGTCGACATCACCATACGATCACACGTTTGGTTAAAATGTTTAGAAATACTGGGAGTGTGGTTAACAATAACAAAAGCCATTATCGCCTAAAGTTCACAGCAGGGACGGCGTGTCAAGACGTCAGGGACCAGTTGGGACACTCACCCCTCAAATCCACCAGACTGTACACACCATATTTCCAGCATATACACTACCGGCAATAATTATTAGGCAACCTCAGTTATTTTTAAGAAATGATGTATTTCATACTATTTTTAAGTGGATAATTCTAAATGAAAATAGAATGTTTCTTTTGTTATTATTACTTTGCAAAATTTTACAAGACAAGGAAGCAAAGATGAACTCGTCCGAATTTTCTTGATTCTTTCAGTGATGAAACTGCAACAGGTAATTATTAAATATTTATAAATTCATTTGATGCACATGTTATTGTGCAATATTAACAAAAGAATCATTCTATTTTCATTTACAATTATTCACTTGGCAATAAATACTAAAAAATAGTATGAAACACATCATTTTTTTAAAACACTGGGGTGGCCTAATAATTATGGACGGTAGTGTGTATATATATATATATATATATAGCAAATCTACAGGATGCGATAGGTAAATTGTCGCTATTTGTCTTGTAAAATTTTGCAAAGTAATAATAACAAAAGAACCATTCTATTTTCATTTAGAATTATCCCCTTGGCAATAAAAGTTAAAAAATAGTATGAAATACATCATTTTTTTCAAACACTGGGGTGGCCTAATAATCATGGCCGGTAGTGTATGTGCACCGAATTATCCACAGTGATTTAAATATTGTTTTTTTCTACAAAGTGCATATTCTTTAAGCGCAAACTCCAAAAAAAAAACCGTATATATTGTTTTGGGTTTGTTTGTTTTCTAGTGAAGAGAACTTTCTTTTTTTTCTTTTTCCGGATTTTGGTCAAAAACAGCGAGCAGCAGAATCGGCCTAAAGATAGGACGAGGACGGTGTGCTTTTGTCAAAGACCTCAGAACAAGGAATTCTCATAATGTTATCAGAAAGAGCAATCTAAACTTATTTATAAATGGAACTTTGTGTGTGTCCGTTACCTATAGATTCCGAAACGGCTGAACCGATTTTCTTGAAAATTTAAACAGTTGTACTATAAGCGTCTGCGAGTGTTCTTAGCTAGCTTTTGTGTCGAGGTACACCCGATAAATATCAAAATCGATAATCGAGAAAATCGGGTAATAGAAGGAGTGGTCCGATTTTAATCGAATTTGATACACTCATAGACAAAGACATAAGAAACGATATTCAGAAATTTCAAGGTTGCAGTTCTTACAATAGTGCAGAAAATCGATAATATATATATATATATATATAAAAGGCAAGATGTTTGTGTGTGTGTCTGTTTATCTGTCTGTATGTCTGTATTTTTTTCAGCCCTTTTATTTTAGTTTTTGCTTTGGATTTGGCTCTAAATAGGTATAATTGTAGTTCTTAGTCTCGGCCATGATACCATTTACTCAGAGGACTTATTTAGCCTTCAAAATTCAGTTTACGACGCAAAAATTGATTTGATATCGATACCAGGAAATCAAAATTTGACTTACATCCATTCATTTTTCTTTCAGTCTACGGTTTCGCTTTAACTGGAAACAACTATTGCTTTTTAGTCTTTCGTGCCAATGTCCAAAGAGTCTGAGCTCCAGAACCATGGATTAGCTTTAAAGCTTTCATTACACCCTAGCAACACCAGGCTATACTGCTAGTATATATATATATATATATATATATATATATATATATATATATATATATATATTAGGTGCGATTGGTAAATTGTCGCAATTAATTTATTATTTCAAATATTCTTTAGGCTGAGTCTGAGCTCCAGAACCATGGTTTAGCTTTAAAGCTTTCATTACACCCGAGCAACACCGGGCTATACTGCTGGTACAAATGTAGAAGGATGTGTACCATTGTTTTATAGATTACGCAAAGGCATTCGACAAAGTACAACACAAAGGCTAGTTTCCATGGTCAGCCTCCTTAACATATGAGGGAAAGACAGTAAAGTTATCAAGAATCTATACTGGCAGCAAACCGCCTGCATAGGGGCCAAAAATTGAATTCAGTCTATATACGAAAATAGTAAGACAAGGATGTGTCATCTCACCTGATCTACTCACCCTGTACAGTGAATGTAGTCTGAAAGTGTTAGAGGTCCTACTAGAAGTCGTCATTGGTGGCTACGATCTTAACAATGTAAGATACGCAGACGATACAGTGCTGATAGCAGACACCAAAAAAAAAAAACAAAAAAAAAAAACAGGAGTTCCTTCAGCAGGTAATAAAAAAAGTGAGGATAAAGGTCTAAACATAAACTTCAAGAAAACCGAATGCATAGTCATCAGCAAAAAAGAGGTCCCCAAAATGCCGACTACACGTGGGGGACATTAAAATCAAACAGGTACAAGAAATTCAAATACCTGGGAAGCATTCTAATTGAGGTTGGAAAGTGCGACACTGAGATCCGAAGACGAATTGGGATGGCCAAAGACGCATTTCAAAAGCTAAACAGATTATTAAGAGACAGAACGATTTCGTTGGAAACAACGTAAAGAGTACTGGACTGTTATATATCCGTCCTATATGAGATCAAAAGGTGCATTGGGATGGCCAAAGACGATTTTCAAAAGCTAAGCAGAACATTGAGATACAGGAAGTTATGGAAACAAAGTAAAGAGTACTGGACTGTTATATGATATCGGTCTTATATGGTAGAGAATGCTGGACGATCTTTTCAATGACGAAGGAGGGACTCGAAGCAACAGAAATGTGATTCTACAGAAGGATGCTGAGGATACTATGGACAGAACATGTGAGCAACGACAAGGAAAGAATGCAAACGAAAAGAAAACTTACACTTGGCATCAGGAAAAGACAACTGAGAATTTTGGGGACACTTAATAAGGAAAGGCGGCTTGGAAAAACTGACGCTCACAGGATGGATAGAGAAAAGGAGAGACGGAGGCAAGGATCGCGAGACGTACTAGACGGGATTGAGCAGGTAGATGGCGGAGCGAGGTCTGGGAGATACCAAGGGGAAAGATATTAAGAGCGACAAAAAAAGTGACAAGTGGAGGTCCGTGATCGTTTACGTACTGAAAGGACACGGCACATAAAAAAGGAAAATCCTTAATCTTATTCTCGTTCATTTTACATACTTCTATGTCACACTACGACCACCATATGAAAATAAAAAAAATAAACCCGAGGCGCAGATCAATGTTTTCTCGAAATATGTCATACACACACAGATATATATGAGTGGTATGGATTAGCGTGTGTAGGAGAAGGCACTAAAATCCTTTAGAATGTCCATATCAAACATCTGTTTAATCTTTCTCAAGTTGAAAATCTCTCAATTCCATTTGTACCATTCCATTATTTTCATGGAATTTGTTCTTTGGAATTGGTTGTCATATTCAGTAAACTCACATTAATTCCACCCGAAGCAGTTAAATCGAAGAATTCTGCCAATCAGTGTCTTTGATAGTTCAACTTTGTTATTCGTAATTCCATACCGATTTTTTCGATAACTAAATTCTTCTTTTTAAAGATTCTGCTCTTAACTGAAAGCGAATTCCCTTTGATAATGACAAAGCATTCGCTCCAAATATTGGGAACGACGCTAGCTTTTCTTTTCAACGGAAAACACAAGATGGATCTCAGCATAAAAAGACATAATAAATAGCGGTAGAACAACTCAAAGGCTCCTTCCGAATAGAGAAATACGCCTAATTTTATACCACCCAAATCTTTTGGAAGAATTTACAGAAAAAGAATGGAGATGACGATCATATAGGCAGCAGCAAAAATATCTCTCAATTATACTTCCCAGAAATACTTCTTAATGCTTACCATTATGTGGGGATATTTATGGGAAGTATATTTATGAGAAGTATATTTATGGGAAGTATATTTATGGGACGTATATGTGGTAGACATCGCCGTTGAGCCGGGTATAATAATTTTGCTTGTTCTTTCGTTACTTACTTAGCACGAACGTTACGCCTTGACATTACCTCATATAAACAATAGACCATTCCTGTTTCCTTTCGTGGGTAGAGGGAAGAATATATATGTCGAAGACAATGTTTGGTTTTATGGAAAGAAAGAAAGAAAGAAAGAATGAAAAACGAAAGAAAAAAAGAAAGAAAGAACAACAGAAGAACAAATAAATATGATAAAGTAAAAAAGAATGAAAAACGAAAGAGTGAATGGAAGAATAAAAGAAAGAAAGAAAGAATGAATGAATGAATGAACACTACAAGAAAGAAAGAATGAAAAAAGTAAAAAAGAAAGAAAACCGAAAGAACGAAAGGAAGAATAAAAGAAAAAACAAAAGAAAGAAAGAAAAAACAAAAGAAAGAAAGAAAGAAAGAAAGAAAGAAAGAAAGAAAAGACGAAAGCAAAGACAAAAGGGACGCTATCACTATCGCGTGTTTAACGTCTGCTTCAATGAAATGCTAACGACGTAATCGGGGAACTTCAAAAGTAATTTAGTAATAGTGGAACTTGCCATGAACTGATTCAAACATTAACTTAAAAATAACGTTCATCACAAAAATGAAAGAGAAAAGAGTGACAATTTCACAGGTATTGATATTGTTATATATCGACAAACAACAAACACGCATATATATAAAAATATAAAGTTATATTTTTATTAATGACGATGAACCGTGTAGAATAGGGAACAGAGAATTGAGAGAGCGCGCTTCTAATGGGTTGACGGGAGTGTAGTCTTATCTGTTGTGTCTCTCTTCACCGACCGATCTCCGTTGCTCCTCTACTGGCGAATCCGTGTGCCGAGGTCTTTTTATAATCTTCCAGAACCGGGACTTTTTCTTCCGGTTTTGCCTCGCCCACGCACGCCTACGTAATTCTCAGAGACACCTGTTCTGTTTGCCTCTGTAGTTATTTCCGCTGCTGCCGGAAATAAGGTCAAACGACATCCGTTCCTTTCAACGACCGGAAACACCCTCGCTTGCATCAGCCTTCCTCGGGTGGGGCCAGATTGTTATATTACAATATTTTCTTGTTATTTAACCCCAAGCAAGAAAATGAAGTCATTAGAATGCAAGGAGTATGTACTGAATGTTAGACATGGAAAAAGAAACACTATTAAGGAGAGAGAGACCAAGAATAAAAATGATGAAGGCAATAAGTAACGACTGAAATTGCATTTAAATATTTAAAGAGAGAAAACAATAAAATTACAAGAATTAAGAAGACAGTAGAAAATGATTGACACTGCATTTAAATTTTTGGGGATCAAAGTTGAGTGAAAAAGAAAAAGCCGGAAGAGAGTTCCACAAGCGAGAGAAGAAACTGTTAGCATAGGACTTGTAATAATATGAGAAGAAGAAAACATAATTAAGGAGAGAGAACAATAAAAGAACAGGAATTAAGAAGACAGAGGATAACGATTGACATTGCATTTAAATTTTTGAAGATCAAAGTTGAGTGGAAAGCAAGAAGCCGAAGAGAGTTCCACAAGCGAGAGAAGAAACTGTTAGCATAGGACTTATAATAATATGAGAAGAAGAAAACATAATTAAGGAGAGAGAACAATAAAAGAACAGGAATTAAGAAGACAGAGGATAACGATTGACATTGCATTTAAATTTTTGAAGATCAAAGTTGAGTGGAAGGCAAGAAGCCGGAAGAGAGTTCCACAAGCGAGAGAAGAAACTGTTAGCATAGGACTTATAATAATATGAGAAGAAGAAAACATAATTAAGGAGAGAGAACAATAAAAGAAAAGGAATTAAGAAGACAGACGATAACGATTGACATTGCATTTAAATTTTTGAAGATCAAAGTTGAGTGGAAAGCAAGAAGGCGGAAGAGAGTTCCACAAGCGAGAGAAGAAACTGTTAGCATAGGACTTATAATAATATGAGAAGAAGAAAACATAATTAAGGAGAGAGAACAATAAAAGAACAGGAATTAAGAAGACAGACGATAACGATTGACATTGCATTTAAATTTTTGAAGATCAAAGTTGAGTGGAAGGCAAGAAGCCGGAAGAGAGTTCCACAAGCGAGAGAAGAAACTGTTAGCATAGGACTTATAATAATATGAGAAGAAGAAAACATAATTAAGGAGAGAGAACAATAAAAGAACAGGAATTAAGAAGACAGACTATAACGATTGACATTGCATTTAAATTTTTGAAGATCAAACTTGAGTGGAAGGCAAGAATCCGGAAGAGAGTTCCACAAGCGAGAGAAGAAACTGTTAGCATAGGACTTATAATAATATGAGAAGAAGAAAACATAATTAAGGAGAGAGAACAATAAAAGAACAGGAATTAAGAAGACAGAGGATAACGATTGACACTGCATTTAAATTTTTGGGGATCAAAGTTGAGTGAAAAAGAAAAAGCCGGAAGAGAGTTCCACAAGCGAGAGAAGAAACTGTTAGCATAGGACTTGTAATAATATGAGAAGAAGAAAACATAATTAAGGAGAGAGAACAATAAAAGAACAGGAATTAAGAAGACAGAGATTAACGATTGACATTGCATTTAAATTTTTGAAGATCAAAGTTGAGTGGAAAGCAAGAAGCCGAAAGAGAGTTCCACAAGCGAGAGAAGAAACTGTTAGCATAGGACTTATAATAATATGAGAAGAAGAAAACATAATTAAGGAGAGAGAACAATAAAAGAACAGGAATAAAGAAGACAGAGGATAACGATTGACATTGCATTTAAATTTTTGAAGATCAAAGTTGAGTGGAAAGCAAGAAGCCGGAAGAGAGTTCCACAAGCGAGAGAAGAAACTATTAGCATAGGACTTATAATAATATGAGAAGAAGAAAACATAATTAAGGAGAGAGAACAATAAAAGAACAGGAATTAAGAAGACAGAGGATAACGATTGACATTGCATTTAAATTTTTGAAGATCAAAGTTGAATGGAAAGCAAGAAGCCGGAGGAGAGTTCCACAAGCGAGAGAACAAATTGTTAACATAGGACATATTATAATATGAGAAGAAGAAAACATAATTAAGGAAAAAAAAAAAAAAAAATTACTGAACTTAAACTCAAAAGGTATGTATCGACCTGGCTTCCCTGTAGATAAGTGTCCCTAGAAAGTTTGAAAGACATAGCTTAAAAATGTAGGCGTACATAGGGAACAGTCACACAGACTCGCAGATTGCTTTTTATATATACTAGCAGTATAGCTCGTCGTTGCTCGGGTGTAATGAAAGCTTTAAAAATAATCCATGGTCCTGGAGCTCAGACTCTTTGTACGTTGGCACGAAAGACTGAAAAGCAATAGTTGTTTCCACTCAAAGCGAAAACGTAGACTGAAAGAAAAATGAATGGATGTAAGTCAAATTTTGATTTCCTGGTATCGATATCAAATACGTTTTTTTCGTCGTAAACTGAAAATTGAAGGCTAAATATGTCCTCTGAGTAAATGGTATCACGGCTGAGACTATGAACTACAATTATACCTACTTAGAGCCAAACCCGAAGCAAAAACTAAAATAAAAGGGCTGAAAAAAAATACAGGCAGATTAACATGCACACACACAAACATCTTGCCTTTTATATATATATTATCGATTTTCTGCACTATTGTAAGAACTGCAACCTTGAAACTTCTGAATATCGTTTCTTATGTCTTTGTCTATGAGTGTATCAAATTCGATTAAAATCGGAACACTCCTGCTATAACCCGATTTTTTCGATTATCGATTTTCGATATTTATCGGGGGTACCTCGACTCAAAACCTAGCTAAGAACACTCGCAGACGCTTATAGTACAACTGTGTAAATTTTCAAGAAAATCGGTTCAGAAGTTTCGGAGTCTATAGTTAACGGACACGCACACACACACACACACACACACAGTTCCATTTATAAATAAGTTTAGATAGATTAGATAGATAAAATTACATACTGGATATTAATTACCTACGCAAGAAAGAAAGAAGTATTTTAATCGAAAGGTTTTAAGGAAAATCATAAGAAGGTTTCCTTTAATAATGCTTATTACTTTGTACAAAATAAATTGCAAAAGTAAACAATTATTTTCGTTCGACATACCGTGTCCCTGTAAAATGTTAATGATAATAGCTCTCCACAATTTTCTGTACTTTTTAGCTATTAATAAAGTTTGACTTTTTGTTATTTCTACTTGGACTTGTTCCGCTATCAATATACATAAGCTCGCTAGATCGGTTAGGCATTGGTTTTATGGGTCTCTTGCCTTCAGTCTGCCCTCGTGAATATCACATTTGCCATACCGCCTCTCCTACTTGTGCACCCGAAAAATTTCAACTCTCCCTTCCGGGTGTTAAACATGTATCCATTTGTTTCCGTTTTATTTAAATGTTTAGACCATGAAATTCTCAGGATCAGTTTTTGCATTTCTGTTGCTTCATGTCCATTTACCAATTTGCTTTCTCTGTGAGCAGATTTTCCTGTTTCTTAATACTTTGCTTAGCCTTTGGAAAGCATCTCCAGCATTCACTGCCATATAGGAGGACTGATATTACATAACAGTTCAGTACTCTTTTCTTTGTTTCTAATGAGATTTTCCTGTTTCTTAATACTTTGCTTAGCCTTTGGAAGGCATCTCCAGCATTCACTGCCATATAGGAGAACTGATATTACATAACAGATCAGTACTCTTTTCTTTGTTTCTAATGAGATTTTCCTGTTTCTTAATACTTTGCTTAGCCTTTGGAAGGCATCTCCAGCATTCACTGCCATATAGGATGACTGATATTACATAACAGATCAGTACTCTTTTCTTTGTTTCTAATGAGATTTTCCTGTTTCTTAATACTTTGCTTAGCCTTTGGAAGGCATCTCCAGCATTCACTGCCATATAGGAGAACTGATATTACATAACAGATCAGTACTCTTTTCTTTGTTTCTAATGAGATTTTCCTGTTTCTTAATACTTTGCTTAGCCTTTGGAAGGCATCTCCAGCATTCACTACCATATAGGAGAACTGATATTACATAACAGATCAGTACTCTTTTCTTTGTTTCTAATGAGATTTTCCTTAATACTTTGCTTAGCCTTTGGAAGGCATCTCCAGCATTCACTGCCATATAGGAGGACTGATATTACCTAACAGTTCAGTACTCTTTTCTTTGTTTCTAATGAGATTTTCCTGTTTCTTAATACTTTGCTTAGTCTTTGGAAGGCATCTCCAGCATTCACTGCCATATAGGAGGACTGATATTACCTAACAGTTCAGTACTCTTTTCTTTGTTTCTAATGAGATTTTCCTGTTTCTTAATACTTTGCTTAGCCTTTGGAAGGCATCTCCAGCATTCACTGCCATATAGGAGGACTGATATTACATAACAGTCCAGTACTCTTTTCTTTGTTTCTAATGAGATTTTCCTGTTTCTTAATACTTTGCTTAGCCTTTGGAAGGCATCTCCAGCATTCACTGCCATATAGGAGGACTGATATTACATAAGAGTTCAGTACTCTTTTCTTTGTTTCTAATGAGATTTTCCTGTTTCTTAATACTTTGCTTAGCCTTTGGAAGGCATTTCCAGCATTCACTGCCATAGAGAAAGACATATATTACCTAACAGTTCAGTGCTCTTTTCTAATCTATGTTGTTCACAAAACCCCTGTTAGAATTTATTTTTACTTCAGTTCTTTTTTTTTTTTTAACCATATTACCCCATGCAAGGCATTCCACTGCCACTATAGCGCAGGGGGTTACATAGAGCGGTTTCACTGTAAAATGTCAGAAGGAGGGTGATAGACGAGTAAGGAGGTACATAGGAAGCGTGTTTGAGAGAATGGGTGCGAGTTAGTGTGTTAGGAGGTGTCTATTGACTTTACATTTAAACTCCTGGTGGGTGTAGCCATCGGGGAAGCAAGCATGCGGAAAGAAATTCCATAGGCGGGAAGTGCGAGAAAAGAAGCTGTTGGAGTAGAAATTGCGGTTACATTTCATCGGTTTCACTGTAAAAGGGTGGGACCTAGTTGCCAATCTAGTATCTCGTGCAAATTCACATCTGGGGGGCACCAGTGATTTAAGTTCATCAGAGTAGAAGCCGTGAAAGTATTTATAGAAGAGGCACAGGGAAGCCACGTCACGCCGGTGAGGGAGTGACTGCTGGAGGTTGTAGCCGCCAGGAAAGCAAGAATATGGAAAAGAATTCCACAGGCCGGAAGTACTAGAAAAGAAGCTGCAGGAGTAGAATTGTTGTCTACATTTGGTTGATCTAACTGTGAATGGGTGAAACCCAGTTGCCAGTCTGGTTGCACGAGTAAACACCTGTTGCAGGTGCACCAGTGACAAGTTCGATGGAGCCGAAGCCATGGAAGTATTTATAGAACAGACAGAGGGGAGCCACATTCCGTTGGTGAGGAAGTGGCTAGAGTCGAGCCGCCAAGTCGGTACCTGTCACATTACTGATTCTCCTTTGGAGCCTGTCAAGAGCACTGAGATGAACAGCAGGGGCACCTGACCATATATGACACCAGTACTCCATGCACGGACGAATGGTTGATTTGTATATATGCAGGATGGAATCAGGCGGAAAAAAACATCCTGGCCTGAGTGTGGGTCGTGAAGGAAATCCTTGCGCATTTTTGACATGATATCTTTAAGGATCCTTTTTTGTTTTTCGCTTCATGGAAAAATAATGATTGATTTTTACGCTCTAATGTTATTTTTCTATGCATGTTAAAATATGAGGGAGGTTATTTTTTATCGATTTCACCATTTAAAATAATATTTTACAATATCCATAATCAACACTGTGTGCGGTATGATTTCAAAAAAGAGATTTGAATAGCCGGACATGCTGCCAATAGTTCAGCTAGTTTTGATCGGAAAATTTTTCTCTCAAAGATTCACCTCGACCTGCACGACCAATGTCTGTCAATATTGAGTTTCTGCAAATGGCAGCCGCGGAATGTGGTGTGAAAATGAACCAAACAGCTCAATACAATTTTGAATTTTGATCATAAAATACCTTCATAAGCACGTGAAAATGTCTGAATTTTATCAATGGGTCCCACATCATCTGTGCACTTCTCAGATAAATCAAAGAGTGACCTCTGCATGCCATTGATGATTAGAATCGTTTACGGACGAGCAATGAAATGTGTGTTCCTTCTAATCATATTCAACGAAAACGCCAAGGAGTTATCACCCTTTGAAAAAATATAACCCGTCCCTAAACTAGAACTTCATCAGCTATGGTTTGTCTTTGTTGGGATATGGAGAGTGTCGTCTATCATCCTCTGTTTTATAATATATATATTTTTTTTTAATCATCTCACCCCAAGCAAGGCATTCCACTGCCACTATTGCGCATGGGACTACATAGAGGAAGGTAAAGAGAAAGAGTGGTTAGACATAGGGAATGTCAGGAGGAATGGGAACAGGTTAGTATGTTAGGAGGTGTCTATTGACCTTATATTTAAACTCCTGGAGATTGTATCCGTTGGGGAAGCAATCGTGTGGAAGGGAATTCCACAGTCGGGAAGTGCGAGGAAAGAAACTGTTGGAGTAGAAGTTGCGGTTGCATTTTATCGGTTTCACTGTAAAAGGGTGGGATCTAGTTGCTAATCTAGTATCTCGTGCATATAATATATATAATTTGTAACATACAACGTGTGTTAGCACGTGCAATACCCTGTTTTCATCAGCCGCCGACCAGGGGTGATATCACGGTTTCGTGGCTATGGCGGGACTACCACGCCAGTGGCACCAGCAGCATTTGCCTCCTGTCACGCTGAGGGTGGGAGCTTTGGCCTTTTTTTGGTTTGTTTTTCTTATGTTTTACTGAAAGATATTCAATAGAACGTGTATCAATACATATGTTATCGTCATTTTACAAGGCACATCGATATATAATTATTTTCCGTCATTTTCAACGGCACAAACCCACTCGTATAATTCGAAATTCCCCCAGAAAGTTAACATGGGAAAACGATTGTCGTCAATTGGACAAAGATTGTTCGTTTAAAAAGCATGAGGTTTTATAATATATTATTTGTTTACTTTAAAGGCACATTGCACTTACGTGATAATACAAGACGACATATTGGTCCAGTCATTTGGGCCAAAGTTATGACGCGAAATATTGAAGTTGTACCTCATCCTCCTAATGTTCCTGCTCTTTCTCCATCTGACTATCATCATTTCAGATCTTTGTAACATTTTTAGAAAAAAGACATTTTACTTTTTGTGGAAAAGATTAAAACTGACATTAAGTGTTTCATCGAAACCTGTATTATTTTACGCCAGACGTATAACCAATTTGCCAATAATATTGAAATAAGTTATTGAAAATGAAAGCTATCATGGAATTAAGTAAACAAAAGGAAGTTTAACAAGCAGGAAGTGTAGTAGAAATGGCGGTTATATTTAACTATTTCAACGGAAAAAGGGTGAAACCTAGATGCCAACCTAGTCAGTTAAGTGCCATATATAATACATGCTTTGGCGATCATTTCTCGAAAGAGACATGACTGACTGGGCAGAATATTATCTCGCAGTAGGTTGCCATTGCTTTCTGCAGTAAACTGGTTGCCAGCCAAGGCTATAGAACCCAATCTGTCCTATTATTTGACTCAAAGCTAGAGGGGGAAGAGATATATTATATTATTAAGTAGTAATTAGTGGGGGATCAGTTTATTACTTCATAACAATGGAAAACTAATCCCCCAGTTTATGCCCAGTAGAAGCCTTAATCATGTTTTCAACTATTATATTTAGTCAGTCATTTAAGTGCCATACGTGATACACGCTTGGTCGATCATGTCTCGAAAGAGACATGGCTGACTGGACAGAAGATTATCCCACAGTAGGGTGCCATTGTTTATGCGGTAGACTGGTAGCCAGCCAAGGCTCTATAACTCAATCTGTCCTATTATTTAGCCCATAACTGGAGAAAATAGACAGATACCAAAATCAAGGAAATACAAAATTTGAAATATGTAGAAAGTGTTTAAACGCACGTCAAAACGTACTGCATCATATTCCGAAGGTGAAAGGATAGTGAAAGTGCCTTCCAAAAGCTAAGCAAAGTAAAAAAAAAATTTCGTTGGAAACAAAGAGCAATAAAATCCAACGGAGAATCTGTAATGTGATCGATACCGACTCAGTAGCTAGGCTGCAGTCGCTTTCTCAATGACGTGGCGTGGCTTCCCTGTGCCTCTTCTACTTTCACGGCTCCAATGAACTTAGCTCATTGGTGCCCCTGTGTATAAATTTACACGAGCTACTTGACTAGCAACTAGGTCCCACCCTTTTACAGTGAAACCGATAAAATGTAACCGCAATTTTTACTCCAACAGCTTCTTTTCCCGCACTTCCCTCCTGTGGAATTCCTTTCCATATACTTGCTTCACTGACAGCTACAATCTCCAGGAATTTAAATGTAAGTCATCTCCTATCTCACTAACTCGCATCCTTTCTCTCAAGCTCTTTTCTCCATCCACTGTACTCCCATTAAATTCTCATCTGTCTATTACCCTTCTCCTGACATTCCCTATAACCTACCCCACTTTATCATCAATTTCCCGGGATATCGTTACTCTTCTCTGGAAGTAAATGAGGAAAATGAAGAAGAAACCTACGGACACATAAATGGGGTTCTACAGAAATATGTTGGGGATGCCATGGCTGGAATAAGTGAGTAAAGTTTTAGAGAAAAACAACAAAAAAAAACGTCACATATTTAGTATCAGAGTCTTGGGCATGACGGTAAACTGCATCCAGCAGCAAGGCCTCTGATTGGGAGGTTGTGAGAAACATGGAACCACCTCTTAATTGCTGTTGTTTCCAGTTCCACTCTGACCCGGAGTGGTAGCACCTGTTATGGTCCCAGCTATGGGCAAATAGTTAACCCCCAAATTGGGGTCAAAACACAATGAAAGTATAAAAATAGTATAGAAAAATATACATTTTTGAAGGAAAAATTTTTTTTTTTTTTATAAGCGTTTCACCCCGAGCAAGGCATGTCACTGCCACTACTGTGCAGGGGGCTACGTAGAGTGGAGAAAGGCTGATTAAATATAGGAAATAACAGAGGGTGGGTGATAGGCGGGTGAGGATACCGAGAATGAGGGTTGGGTAGATGAGAGTGTTGTGAGAATAGTTGGGAGTTAGTGTGATAGGAGGTGTCTATTGACCCTACATTTAAACACCTGGAGATTGTAACTGTCGGGAAAGCAGACTTGTGGAAGGGAGTTCCACAGGCGGGAAGCGCGAGAAAAGAAGCTGTTGGAGTAGAATTTACGGTTACATCTTATTTGTTTAACTGTAAAATGGTGGGACCTAGTTGCTAATCTAGTATCTCGTGTAAATTCCTGCTTAGGCGGCACCAGTGATCTAAGCTCATCGGAGCAGAAGCCATGAAAGTACTTGTAGAAGAGGCACAGGGAAGCTACATCACGCCGGTGTGCGAGCGGCTGCAGCCGGTCTGCCAAGTCAGTATCAACCACGTTACAGATTACCAACAATACATTTTTGAAGAAAATAATATTACCATAACACATTTTTGAAGGAAAAAAATTATTCTCAGCAAAACATTTCTGAATACAAAACTAGAAGACATTTTCAGTTTTCTAAAATTAAAAAGAATAGAAACAAAAAATCTTCATTAAAATCTGACTAAATGAACCTTCTCACTATAACCGACCATTAAGAAAATACCTTAAAACCCCACCTTTTTGGCATTAAATAACCCACAGAGGTGTTGATATGCCGTTAAACAAAACTCAAACTCAAACTTAGAATCAGAAAGGTACAGTTAGAATTTCATCATGAGGTAAGTGGGTATGGAAAATTTGACACTCGCTGGACATACTGAGGGCAAAAGAGTCAGGAGGAAGTTGTACATGACCTGCAGAATGACTACGTAAATAATTGGCAAAACAGGGATTAGGAGAGATAGCGAAAAGATAAAGTTTCAGAGAACAAGAAATTGTGGAGAGTCTTGATCGCTTATCTACTGAAGGGACGCGTTACAAAGAAGAAGAAAAAATATGAAAATGACTAAATAATTCCCAATGCATTTCCCGTGTAAATTACAACCGGCCCTGCTAGTTTCCTGATGGTCCATGTGGTTGGCGTTACCCTGATTTATCTGCACGTAAATTATTAATTCCCCACGTGACCTGATTTAAATAGTTACAGATTTGTGTGTCTTTGGTCGTCAGGTGAAATAAATCATTGCAGGAAACGAGTCTTAAAAGAAGGAAAAAGTTTTAGAATTACACATAAGTAACCAGGTGAGGGACTCTAAAATCAAGCAGGTACAGAAATTTAAATACCTGGGAAGTGTTATAACAGAAGACGGAAAGTGCGACACTGAGATCCGAAGGCAAATTGGCCTGGTGAAAGAAGCATTCCAGAAGTTGAGTAAAGTAATAAGAAACAGGACAATTTCACTAGAAACAAAGAGAGTACTGGAATGCTATGTGATGTCGGTTCTTCAATATGGCAGTGAATGCTGGACAATACCATCAAAGATGAAGGAAAAACTTGAACCAATTGAAATGTGGTTCTACAGAAGGATGCTGCGGATATCATGGATCGAGCATGTGAGCAATGATTAGGTTTTGGAAAGGATGGAGACGAAAAGAAAATTAATACTGAGCATCAGGAAGAGACAACTAAAGTTCCTGGGACATGCAATGAGGAAGGAGGGCTTGGAGAATCTGATACTAACAGGCCAGACAGAGAGAAAAAGAGACAGGGGAAAGCAGCGGTAACATATTTGAAGGACCTCATCGGGTGAATGATGGAACGAGTGTTGCATGGTGCAACCCGGAGAAAGCGTGCGCAGAGCCACCAATATAAATCACTGGGCAGAAGATTATCTCACAGTAGATCGCCATTATTTTCTGCAATAGACCGGTTGTCTACTAAGGCTACGGAACCCAATCTGCCCTGTTATTCAATTCTTTTAACAAGATCAGTTAGTTAACTGTCATCACGTGATACACGCTTGGGTGATCATGTCTCTCTCAATACATGACTGACTGCCTGGTAGATTTTCTTGCAGTAGGTTAGCATTAATTCCTGCAGTAGACTGGTTGCCAACCAAGGCTATAGAACCTAGTCTGCCTTGCTATTTAAGCCATAGCTGGAGAGAAAAGAAATGGGTTAACACCTTTTTCAAACGTATGAACACGTAAGTAGATGCAACGAATTTAAGTTGTATTTGAACTTTGCTCTCCAATTCGAATTCCAGTTAAATTCATTGCGTGTCATATGAGTTCGAATTCCAGTCGAGTTCATTGCATTCACTACGTGCTAATACCCTTAGGAAAAGTTACATAATCCATTGCTTTCTTTCGGCAAAGTTAGGGTTAGAGTTAGGGCCCAGAGAGGTAACGACGAAGGCAGGCGCTAAGGCCCTGGGCGCCCATCGCAGGGCCGGTCGCCTCCCATAGATTTCCTGGCTGAAGATGTACAGAGACAGAGATTATTGCCACGCTGATGGGTACCAACCATAGAGAAGCCTGCTGCTGACCGACCGAAAGCAGTTGAAATTTTGAAACGGCCAACCAGAATTAAAGACAGACGGGAAGTGATTTTGCAGTTGAAGTTTTGAAACGGTCAACCAGAATTAAAGACAAACGAGAAGTGATTTTTCAGTTGAAGTTTTGAAACGGCCAATTAGAATTAAAGACAAACGAGAAGTGATTTTGCAGTTGAAGTCGTGAAACGGCCAACCAGAGTTAAAGTAAAAAGCAGTACAGACTCGGAACTATGGCCTTGGCTGGCAAACGGTCTAGGAGAAAGAAAACTCGGAATTCTAGCCGCCCAATGCTTTATAGGTTTGGGCGCTTTAAATTTGAGGCAGGATCTATTTTGAGAGGAGGGACGGGATAACGTCAACATCCGTGGTGCAAAAAAAACCAAGAAGCCACCGCACTGTTCAGCTTAAAACATTCCAATTGTGAAACGGAAGACAAGATGCGCCAACTGGATAACGGACAATGAAACATAACTGCTTTCGTTTAATCCCAGACTACCTTTGCTCTCTGCCATTTTTATGGCTAATGGGATCCTCCAGGAGAGAAACATTTTGCGGTTTGAGTTTTCCATGATGTCATTATATTGAATCAGTTAACGACCGCTGGGAAAGTTAGTTCACTGTGTCGTGTCAAACAATTTTTCTCAACAGAATCCATCTTCTTCTCCTTCTATGTGCCCTGTCCTTTCAGGACGTAGGCGATCATGGCTTTCCACGTCTCCCTATACATAGTGGCTCTTAGCACGCTTTCTCCTGTTACACCACCCAAACTCCGCTCTGCCATCCACTAGCTCAAACCCATAAATCTAGAATATAAATGTATAGAAACTATCATGGTCACAAAATGGGGGATCAGTTTATATATTGATTATAATATAGAATTGATCCCCCATTTTATATCCACATTATAATTTCTTATACTCATCATCATCATCATCATTTATCCATCACACCCAGATGGTGCATAGGGCAGCAACTTTTTGTTGCTGTTTCTGTAACAGTTTGTTTTTTTACGAGGCAGGGTTGTTAGCCCTGCACCCAACCCCCTAACTTGGAGGACCGGTGGACCATTCTTGGTCCTTCCGTTTACAGCACCTGGTATTACCAAATGGTCATCCATTTAAGTAGGCTCGATGTTGCTTAATGATATAGATTTGATCCCTCCCCCACTTTATATCCACATTATAAATTCTTATAAACAGTTGGCATATATATTCTACTATGTGCTCTGTCCTTTCAGGACGTAAGCTATCATGGCTTTCCACGTCTCCCTCTACCTGGTAGCTCTTAGTATGTTTTCTTCTGTTACACCTCGCAATCCCAGTTCTGTCATCCACCTCATCAGGCTCTTCAAATATGTTATCCGCTGCCTTCCTCTGTCTCTTTTTCCTTCTATCGTGCCTGTCAGTATCAGGTTCTCCAAGCCCTCCTTCCTCATTGCATGTCCTAGAAACTTCAGTTGTCTCTTCCTCTTATTGCACACTTATAAATCTACCATTCATCTACTGTGACAGAGAACACGAGTCGAATAGGGGGAAAAGAACAGGACTACTTAGCGGAGGCTCCGCCGAAGGGTAGAGTCTTGTCTTGGGTGAATAGACAATTAAACAGGGTCTACGGGATTTTTTGGCCGAAATTAAGTGCTCGGATTTCCTACTTTAATTGGCCTTGTGCCGCATCCGCCCTTGTGGATAAGTAGTAAATATCAGGAGCTTCACAAGATCTAAATTCTCTCTTGGTCTTGAGGCTTCGTCGAAGGGTATTCTCGTCTGTGGGTGAATAGTCCCCGACCCGGCCTTAACCGGGGAACACTAACCATCAATTAAGTTACACCATTACTAACCATGGGTATATCATACCCAATTTTGAAAGTATCAAAAAAATATTAAATATAAATCCTTATTTGAAGTATTTTACATGCAGGCACTTCAAACTTTGTACTTTAAGTTAACATTAATAAGAACTCATTTTGAAAGGACAAAATCGATACAAAATTACTAACCCTGATACCATGTAATCTGCAAAAACTGAGAAAAAACTTTGGAACGTCAATATCAATGGTTATTTTAATGTGACCTTAAAAATGTACCCTGAAAAGGGGTACCCTGAAAGTAATAATGTAAGAAATGCAATATGAATTATAAATTTCTTTTCAACCTAATGTTTTGTTTTTAAATGTGTTATTCTGTTGTTTTGAGTTTTGTTTAACGGCATATCAACACTTCTGTGGGTTATTTAATGCTAAAAAGGTGGCGTTTTAAGGTATTTTTTAATGTTCGGTTATAGTGCGAAGGTTGATTAGTCAGATTATAATTAAAATTTGTTTTTATTTTTTTTATTTTAAAAAACTGAACATGACTTCGAGTTTTGTATTAAAAAATGTTTTGCTGAGAATATTTTTTTTCCTTCAAAAATGTGTTATGGTAATATTTTTTTCTTTAAAAATGTATTATTGGTCATATTTTTCCTTCAAAAATGTATATTTTTCTATAAAAGTCTATTTTTATACTTTCATAGTGTTTTGACCCCAGTTTTGGTGGTTAACTATTTGCCCATAGATGGGACCCTAACAGGTGCTACCACCCCGGGTCAAGGTGGACCTGGGAACAACAGCAATTAAGAGGTGGTTCCAGTCTCCTCACAACCTCTCAATCAGAGGCCTTGCTGCCAGATGCAGTTTGCCGTCATGCCCAGGATCATTTCTGTTGTTTTAACTAATTCTTAAATTTTGTTCTTTTATGGCATCGGAAACATTTTGCTATTGTTACCATAAAGTGATAGTCCTGGATATGCCGATGGACTACATCCGGCAGTAAGGCCTCTGGTCGGGAGATAAAGGTTTTGAAGATAGTGAAACCACTCCTTAATTGCGGTTGTCCCAAGGTCTATTCTGACTGGGAGTGAGAAACCCCCAAAACATAACAAAAAAACACTACGGGGTTCAAGAAAATAGAAGATGGAGATTGTAACTATCTGGGAAGTAAATAAACGGAAGGAAGTTCCACAGGCGGGAAGTGCGAGAAAATAAACTGTTAGAGTAGAAGTGAGGGTGAGATTTAATTATTTAAAATGAGTGGGACTTACATGCCAATCTAGTAGCCCCTTAAGTTTACGTGGACCGGACACCAGGGAGAAAAGACCATCAGAACAATTGTCATGAAAATATTTGTAGAAACGTAAAAAGAAAACCAAGTCACGTCGGTGAGAAAGTGAGTGACGCAGCGATGCCAAGTCAGGACCGAAAACATTGCAGATCCTACATTCAATTTTTGGGATTTATAAATGACCAACAATTAATTTTATCTACAGTTGAAGCCATAAAATTCTATGTGTTTATATTTCTGAGATGAGGTAGTATTTACAGTATTTACATTATTCGGACTATTGTCCTCATCTTTGTTGCCATTTGTACGACGTTTAATAATAGATTATTCTATTTGTCTATATTTCTGAGATGAGGTAGTATTTACAGTATTTACATTATTCGGACTATTGTCCTCATCTTTGTTGCCATTTGTACGACGTTTAATAATAGATCATTCTATTTGTCTATATTTCTGAGATGAGGTAGTATTTACAGTATTTACATTATTCGGACTATTGTCCTCATCTTTGTTGCCATTTGTAAGACGTTTAATAATAGATCATTCTATTTGTCTATATTTCTGAGATGAGGTAGTATTTACAGTATTTACATTATTCGGACTATTGTCCTCATCTTTGTTGCCATTTGTAAGACGTTTAATAATAGATAATTTTATTTGTCGATATTTCTGAGATGAGGTAGTATTTACAGTATTTACATGATTCGAACTATTGCCCTCATCTCTGTTGACATTTGTACGACGTTTCGGATGTTGTACGCTCCGGCCTTCTTCCTGATATAGACGTTGGTTAGTTCCTGTAACTTAACCCAAACAGTTGTGAGTTCAATACCAGGCTACAGCAGTGGTGAACAAGTAACTTACAGGGTTAGAGGGAGATAACTCATGACTACCAGAAGAGGCTCTACGCAAGGTCATATATCCCAGTGAGTGTATTAAAGGGTTCGATTCGAAATTACTAGTACCTGAAGAAGACTGCAGCGTACAACGGCTGAAACGTCATACAAATGGCAACAAAGAAGAGGACAATAGTCCGAATAATGTAAATACCATAAAATTGTGTTTAAAATATTTAATTTTCGGGATTAAACAACCCATAGAGATTGATATGTCGCTAAATAAAATCAACCAGCTATAAAAGTGATAGTAAGCTCGTTTCGACTGTGCGAGAATTTAACATCATTACGAGTTAGAAACTTCGCAGGCACAAAAATAAACAAATACTCTTTTAATGAAGATAGCTTTGCTTCAAGCACTTCCAGGTTACTATCTTCCGTATTATGAAAGATAGTTGGTTTTCTGAGAGCCGCCTAGGTGTGGAACAAGGCTGAAAGTGTGGGATACCCAGTGAGGATCGAACTCATTCCTCATAGACACGCTTGATAACCATTACACCACGCCGAGGTGGCCTAATATTGTAAAAGATAGAAACAGGTTTTAACGACGAGCTGAATACATAGAACTTAATTCATTTCAATATCTAAATTTTAGACTGAATTTTTTTAAATAAAAGGTTTTCTTGAAACGTTTATTTTAGTTTTAATTGAAAGATAAATGATTCAATTTACTATTTCTATTTAGCAAAATACTCTGGTGTATTTCAAACAGAAACTATATTGATTGGAATCTAAAGCGATCGACACATTTGTAAACAAAAGTTAAGTCTTGCAAAAATGAAATAACCATCTGTGAGATATTATTTTTGTGAAATTAGCAAATTTAATGTTAAACTAATCTGATTTACACAAGTATTACTTATTTATAGCATGAAATTTAGAATAAAACTATTTCGTCATCACAGAGTTGAACGTTTTGACCTGTCCGACATACATCAAATTTTTTGGCAGAATATCAGATTCGAGATAAGATAAATGAATGGCGATCACAAGTGACACAATTGTACAAACCTTATCGGGTAAGGGATAGAAACTCAGAATCACATAACCTTTAAATTTACACATGAAAATTACCATACAAAATAACTTCAGATGCCCCCCCCCCCAAAAAAAAAATTCAAAATTATTTTTAAAATAGGGAGGGAGAACGATTTTTATCAAACTTTTTAATTTTTTATTACTAAATACAATCTTCGCTTAATTATTTTCTAAACTAACCCCAACAAATCTTTCAAGAATATTAAAAATATTTTTGAAACTTTATAAATTATTATAATAAAAAAAATAAAAACAATTCTTTTAAAATTTCATTATTAATCGAAAAAAAATTTTTCAGACTATAATGTCTTTTACAAGAATTACAAAATCATCCTGGTTGAATTAACAGTACCATATGAAAGCTGGATGGAACAAAGCCACGATTATAAAAGTAATAAATACGAAAATCTAAAATCAGAGTTAATAAAGGAGCGATATAATGTAAGTGTTAGAGCAGTGGAAATTGGAGTAAGGGGTTTCGTTGCAGCCACTCTGTACCAATTTCTGGGTCAAATTGGAATCAAAGGGCGTAATAGGAGCAAAAGTATGAAACGCCTAATAGAAATCACTGAAAATAGTTCGATGTGGATATGGAAGAAAAGAAATATTCCGTGGGGTGTTTCAGCGAACATGACGGCATGACATGATTGATCGTGAGTGCGTAATGAGGTTCACGTTGCATTCTCGGAACGCAAGGTTTGCCGTTTCTCGTTTTTCGTAAAGTAATTTCGCTGTTAGACATTTGAACAAGTATAACTACACATGTATTTTGTTATAATGGGGCCTCACATCAGTGAGCGGGGTGCGGTGTGCAAGTGAAACCGTTGAGAGGAAGGCCCCGAAATGGTGCACATTCTCTCCTGATGACCCCAATTAAAATATAAATTCAAAAGGACAAAGTTCAATGAAGTCATATGCCGTAGAGAAGTTCGGTGGAATTTTTATTGGTAAGAGGAGCATTTTATATTCAGCTCGCTTTAGGTGAGTGTCAATTACTTTCCAGTAATTTCCTTCTCCTTAATTTATATTATTTATTTAAGCAATTAAAAGTTTATCAAATTAAACTATGTTATAGTTATATTGCATTTTTTATTTTACTATTGGGAGCAGATTTTCGGAAAGAGAGGCCAAATTTTTCAAAAGTATAAGAGACGATTTACATTCCCCAATGAGACCTGCGTTTAACTAATAAAATCATTTAACGCAACAAAATTTAATTATTTAAAATGAGTGGGACCTACATGCCAATCTAGTAGCCCCTTAAGTTTACGTGGACGGGACACCAGGGAGAAAAGACCATCAGAACAATTGTCATGAAAATATTTGTAGAAACGTAAAAAGAAAACCAAGTCACGTCGGTGAGAAAGTGAGTGACGCAGAGATGCCAAGTCAGGACCGAAAACATTGCAGATCCTACATTCAATTTTTGGGATTTATAAATGACCAACAATTAATTTTATCTACAGTTGAAGCCATAAAATTCTATGTGTTTAATGACTTTACGTGGAGTGGAGTAACAGATGTAAAAAAATATTTTTACCAAGTTTTTTTTTTTTTAATGATAATTTCAAAAATAATTTCATTAATTTGTAAATAAGTCCTAACAGTTTCATTAAAATCGGAAAATTATTTCATTTTTGCAAGAATTTCTAAATTAATGTATTTGTCACCGGAAAAAACTGAGTCATTACGTTTTTCATTGTAAACACTCGTAACGATTTGGTTACCCGCTAATTAAAATCAAAACGAGATTTTTTATCAAAACTTCGAACGTGTTTGAAGGGATTAATTTTTTTTTAAATAATTAAAAAATACTTTGATCTTTCCTCTTAATAATATAAACATTTTGATGGAAAAAGTTCGTTTTTGTCAAGTTTAGGGTCTTTTTTATTCATACTATGCTGTTTTTTTTTTTAGCGATTTAGTGGGGGTACCTACCTTAATTAATACAGAAAGTTTCAAACATGTTTATTTATTTTTAATAATATTTATTTGTAGTTTTAGAATTGAAATTCATCTTATGAATGCAATAAATAATGTTGACTATTTATGTTATGTGCATAAATATTTAATGACCCTTTTCTCCAAGGTTGAAAAAAAACGCCTCCAGATAGCGTGCATCGCCATGATAATAATTAGTTGTTTCCGGTTTCAGCCATCCGCTTCCGGTTTTCGCCCCATTTGTACCACGTGGCTTGATGTTTCTGATGTTACCATGTGTCGTTCATCAGTTATTTTTAGATTATTTATTATTATTATTATTATTATTATTATTGGCTCGTCTGGAAAATTTCTTACCTTTTTAAAAGTAATCACATTATTACAAATCCCAGACCAGTCGTTTCTAGTAAATCTGGGATAAAAATATCAGTATTCTCTATCAGGTGCTTTAGAGAGATGAACGAGAAAAAACACCCTTGGCTCCAAAACGATTTCGTGTCCTTTATGAGGTCTGTCAAAGGAGGGGGAAAAAAATAAATCTTTCTTCTCTGTTTAGCTTACGTTATTTTTTTGACTGACTTTATTTGACGGACTTCTGCCACTAACTTAGCCAAAGAAATAATTCGTCACCTTTAAATAAGAATCTTTTGTCTGAAGGGGTAATTTCTGGGACACCTCGACATAGTGTAATAAATAGAAAACTTTTCTCACTAAAACCTATTACAACTTAGTAGTGTGTTCGATCGTCATGTAGAGGAATTTTAGTCCTTTACGGTTTATATTACGATTCGTCCAACAAGAAATAAAGTAACAACTCCAATTTGTAACCAATAAATTAAGATATATTCAATAAACAAACAAAACAAGTAATAGCAGTATACATAGAGTAAGAGGAAAGCGTTGTTCCCCTTTAGCTGTTTGTCGACCAAAGTAAGATGTAGGAAATTGTTTTTTGCGCTGACAAGGTTTGTTACAATTGTTATCAAGATTTTCATGTAAGAACAAATAACATAAAAAATACAGTTATTCTGAATGTAACTGTAAGTGATACAAATTTTGGTCAAGTGTTCAAAGTTCAAAAGTTCTTGATGAAAATGTTCAGAGAGAAGGCAAAGTTCTGTGTCTGTGTGTGCGTTAGGCAAGGAATGAGTAGAGAGAGAGACTTACGTGTAGTGTAGTCTTTTAGCGAGCCTGTGGGTCTACTGACAAGCTTGCTGAAAATCATAGGGGAGAGTGGATCAAACAGCAAGTGCGGGAAAAACATTGTTTATATAAAAAAAAATGTGATTAGCTAAAAATTAATCAATCACCACCACACACATGAAAGTTGCTTCAGAGCCGAAAGATTACAGGCGACTGCGATTAGTAAATTGTCCTATAGAAGAACAGTAGTGATTTATTACCCAATCGCAAACGAGTAAATGACATGGACAGAATGTGGGTAAGAAAAACATAGCAACCGCTATATTCATACTTTCGGCTTAGTGCCACATGTAAACGGCGCCGAGTAAATCAATATTTCTTAAATTGTGTACTTTTGAGTGTTGATAGAGCGAGTTAACTGTGTTCTATCGAGTACAGTCGAAGAATTTTGAAATAGGATTCAAGATAAACGTTTTCAAAACAGGAATTATGATCTGGAATTGAAATGAAAGTGATGGCATCTAACTTGAACTGATTATAAGAATTCAACATATGAAATTAATAAACACTAAAGATTTGGATCAATTGCTTGGTCTACTGCTAGGAAAATCTGTTCGTTATGTCATCAGAATCTTGTACATTTTTACATTAACCATTCATCCATACAGTATGGATGTGTTGCTATAAAGCAACACCACCATACCATATGGACGAAAGGTTAATTGCATGTTGAAATCCAAAGAAAACTTTGCATTGTTATTGGTGCTGACCTTGTATCTCTGTGTCAATCCCTTCCCCATCGCCATAACGTATCTTCCCTGTGCCTTTTCTATGTACACTTTCATGGTAATGGTTCTGATGAGCTTTCCTTTAGGGTGCGTAAACTTTATGAATTAGCACAAGACTGGTGACAAGGTTTCATTATTTTATAGCTGAAATGTCTACATGCAACCGTAGATTCTATGCTAACAGTTTCTTATGGAACTATCTTCTTGCTTCTTGCTTTCCATTCAACTTTGTTCTTCAGAAATTTAAATGCAATGTCAATCGTTATCCTCTGTCTTCTTAATTCCTGTTCTTTTATTGTTCTCTCTCCTTAATTATGTTTTCTTCTTCTCATATTATTATAAGTCCTATGCTAACAGTTTCTTCTCTCGCTTGTGGAACTCTCTTCCGGCTTCTTGCTTTCCACTCAACTTTGATCTTCAAAAATTTAAATTCAGTGTCAATCGTTATCCTCTGTCTTTTTAATTCCTGTTCTTTTATTGTTCTCTCTCCTTAATTATGTTTTCTTCTTCTCATATTATTATAAGTCCTATGCTAACAGTTTCTTCTCTCGCT
Organism: Ascarosepion bandense; assembly: GCA_037127315.1. Lineage (NCBI taxonomy): Eukaryota > Metazoa > Mollusca > Cephalopoda > Sepiida > Sepiidae > Ascarosepion > Ascarosepion bandense. The sequence goes on along the minus strand of JBBBDQ010002315.1, from coordinate 881,854 downwards.
TGTGGAACTCTCTTCCGGCTTCTTGCTTTCCACTCAACTTTCGGCTCGGAACGAGAAATTGGGGAACCGAGTTCGAATTCCAGCTGAATTCATTGCATTAGCTTACGCGCAAATAACCTTGGGAAAGGTATTAATCCGTCTATTTCTTCCAGTTATGGGTTAAATAACAGGACAGATTGGGTTCTATAGTCTTGGTCGGCAAACAGTCTACCACAGAAAGCAATGGCAATCTACTGCGGGATAATCTTCTGCCCAGTAGAAACCTTAATCATGTTTTCAACTATTATATTCAGTCAGTCAGTTAAGTGCCATACGTGATACACGATTGGGCGATCATGTCTCGAAAGAGACATGACTGACTGGGCAGAAGATTATACCGCAGTAGGATGCCATTGCTTTCTGTGGTTGACTGGTTGCCAGCCAAGGCTATAGAACCTAATCTGTCCTATTATTTGATTCATAGTTAGAGAGGGAAGAAATGAATTATATTATTAAGTAGTAATTTATTGGGGGATCGGTTTATTACTCCATAACAATATTGATTCTAATCCCCCACTTTATGTCCAGCAGAAGACTTAATCATGTTTTCATCTATTATATTCAGTCAGTCAGTTAAGTGCCATCCGTAATACACGCTTGGGCGATCATGTCTGGAAAGGGACATGACTGACTGGGCAGAAGATTATCCCACAGTCGGTGTCCATTGCTTTCTGCGGTTGACTGGTTGCCAGCCAAGGCTATAGAACCCAATCTGTCCTATTATTTGACTCATAGCTAGAGGGGGAAGAGATGTATTATATTATTAAGTAGTAATTAGTGGGGGATCAGTTTATTACTTCATAACAACATAAAACTGATCCCCCATTTTATGCCCAGCAGAAGCCTTAATCATATTTCCAACTATTATATTCACTCAGTCAGTTAAGTGCCATACGTGATACACGCTTTGGGCGGTCATGACAGTGGTTAACCTCTGGAAATAAATGTTCAATACTTGTATATCCACCTCATCCTCTTAATAGTCAATCCCTAACGCCCGATCTTACATTCATATGACAAACATCTTTCATTATAATCATTTTAAGAGTTATGCACTACATTGAGTGTCTCTCTATCCATATTAAGCTTAATTCAATACGGTTAAGGGTTATAAATATCGAACAGTTAATGAGGGTCGTAGTTTCTCGTGTGGGGATTTAATCAAGTAAAGATTTCTCGATTTTAGATTAGAATATCACACGGTCACATAGGAGTTCTGGCGGAGAAAGGAAGATCATGCTGCGCCAAATATTCCCAGTGAAAAATATAGGCCACTGTGCAGGCGGAAAAATGTGTTTGTTTTTAGTGCTAATTATCAGGTGAATGTTCGTTCGTACCTGCTGCGATACTTATCTACAACTTTCATTGACGTCAGTGTTTCTGCTTATTGCTCCACCCTTCCCCACAACCGTTTCATTATTTCGCTTGTTAAAGCGTTGGCCTAAGCAGCCTCGATGGGGCGCTGAAAAGCTCAAAAGCCAACACATTAGTCCTGGCGCTCAGATTTTGGGGAAATATGTTGGGCCAAGAACTTTTAAGGAGGCGGTATGTTGATGGCAACGTGTGTCCCGGCAGGCAGTGGAAGTCTTTTCTTACTATTTTTTTTTTTTATCTCACCCGCTCGTTATATGAGTACAGAAGACACTCAGCCCATAAACCGTCCAGTTTTGACTGACGACGTTTTTTTTTTTTGAGCTTTCATTCAAAGCCGCATGCCCACACGCAACGCATGTTTATTTAAACGAACGCACGTGTCTCGGGGCGCATTTAACAACGCCGCCCAGTGTGTAGGTGTCGGTGTACATGTCTGGCTGCCTGATTGTTTTTCTCCCTGTTAGAATCTATCTATCTATCTATCTATCTATCTATCTATCTATCTATCTATCTATCTATCTATCTATATCAGCCTGTTTATCTATCTATCTATCTATCTATCTATCTCAGTCTGTTCATATCTATCTATCTATCTATCTATCTATCTATCTATCTATCTATCTATCTATCTATCTATCTATCTCAGTCTGTTCATATCTATCTATCTATCTATCTATCTATCTATCTATCTATATCAGCCTGTTTATCTATCTATCTATCTATCTATCTATCTATCTATCTATCTATCTCAGTCTGTTCATATCTATCTATCTATCTATCTATCTATCTATCTATCTATCAGCCTGTTTATCTATCTATCTATCTATCTATCTATCTATCTATCTATCTATCTAGCCTATCTATCTATCTATCTATCTATCTATCTATCTATCTATCTATCTATCTATCTATCTAAGCCTGATCATATCTATCTATCTATCTATCTATCTATCTATCTATCTATCTATCTATCTATCTAATTTCTAATCTGTTTGCATGTTTCCCAATATTTAACAAAATCCAAAGAAGGATCTGCAATATAATCGATCTTCACATGGCATCTCGACTCCAGCCTCATTCTCATTGATTTGATGAGGCTTTCTTTTATACTAATATTTTCATGGCAACTGCTCTGACAAACTTTGTCCCTCAGGTACCTCGACATCAATTTATATGGATTAGAAGAAGAAGAAGAAGAAGAAGAGATGGAATTATAAAAAGGCGGAGATAGATAGACATAGAGATAGATACGAACATACTGAGATAGATAGATAGATAGATAGATAGATAGATATCTCCGCCTTATTATAATTTCATCTCTTCTTCTTCTTCTTTGTTTTCTCCTTGCTTTTCTTCTTCTTCTTCTTCTTCCACTTTTTCTTCTTCTTCTTTCTCTTCTCCTTCATTTTCTTCTTCTTCGTCTTCTTTTTCTTCTCCTTGTTTTTCTTCTTCTTCCTTTTCTTCTCCGTGTTTTTCTTCTTCTTCTTTTTCATCTTTTTCTTCTTCTTCCACGTTTTCTTCTTCTTCTCCTCCTTCTTCTTCTGCTTTTTCTTTTTCTTCTCCTTCATTTTCTTCTTCTTCTTCTTCACCTTCTTCTTTTTCTTTTTCTTCTCCTTGTTTTTCTTCGTCTTCTTCTTCTTGTTTTTCTTCTTCTTCTTCTTTGTCTTCTCCTTCTACTTTTTCTTCTTTTTCTGTTTCTTCCTCTTCTTTTTTCTTCTTCTTCTTTTTCTTCTTCTTCTTTCAGGCTATATAAATTGATGTTGATCTGTTGATATACAGGAGCGAACATCATCATCTATTTGTTAATTGATTGATGGTTTAAACTAAAGACTCAACTCAGCTTTCACTGTTTTTTGAATAGGACGTCGTTAGTTTTCCAATAAAGATCATCTTTTTTACTTTGTATAAAAAAATATCTCGGTTTGACTGCCGTAGGTAAAACGGCGCACACACCATAGATATATTTACTTCTTTTTTTTTTTTTTTTTTTTTGAGAGTACCGACTGGAATTGTTTGCGGTCGCTTAAGTGAAAAAACAACAGAAAAACAAAATCTGTGCTTCTAGAGTGTATTCGAGAAACGCCCGTGAGAGGCTTATTTTGGAACTGATGAAATTTCAAGAAAGGTCGAAACAACCCAGAAACATAAATTCGAATATATTCAGTTCTTTCCACCCGTACATGTTGATAGGGGGTCGCAGGTTCGAATCCTGCCGAATGACACATTTTCGTAACAAAAATTTTTCGTAAATAATCAGGCCGGTAGAAATAAATATATAATACTGTTTGATTATAAACAGAATATCTATCGATCAAAAATAATGTTCAATCAAATCATTTCAAAACGTCGGTTGTTTATAACCGGTTTCGTTAATCTTCGTTAATTTCCGTAATATATCTCATTCAATAATGAATTAGAGCATTCTAACTATTGGCATATGATACAATCTACGCATCGTTCATTCAGCAATGAATTAGAACACTCTCAGCTATTGAGCGTGTATAATGATAATATACACGCTAAAAAGTCTGCCTCCTTCTACCGAGCGCCCATAGCTCGGAGGTAGAATCGCCGACTGACACCAATTCAGTCGGGTTTCAATCCTGGATAAAAGCAATCGGATGTCTAACCGTACTGATGAGCTGTGATACAGCGAAACAGATCTGTCTGCGGATGACTATATATATATATATATATATATATATATATATATATATGATGTAATGAATAGTTAATGAATAAGTATACACCTTGGTTCCCCCTCACTTTATAATTTATTGGTTTCACAGTAATAGCGTGGGACCTAGTTGCCAATCTTGCTGCGCGTGTAAATTCATATATAGGGGGGGCACCAGTAAGCTAAGTTCATCAGAGCAGAAGCCGTGAAAGTATTTGTAGAAGAGACACAGGGGAGCCACGTTGCGCCGGTGAGAAAGTGACTGTATCTGAGCTGCCAAGTCGGGATGATCACATTAAAGATACTCCGTTGGATTTTGTCAAGGACCCCTAGATGGATAGCAGGAGCACCCGACCAGATATGGCAGCAGTATTCAATGCACAGGCGGATCGTAGATTTGTATATGTGCAGGATTATTTCGGACGGGAAAAACTTCCTGGCCCTGCACAGAAAACTGACCTTCTAAGCAGCGGATTTGGCTATGGATTCTATATAGTCATTTCACTTGAAATCTTTTGTGAGAATTAACCCGAGGAGGTGCAGTGTTTTCCTTTCAAAGGAAGACTAGCCTGATCCATGCTAATGATGGGGTCACATAGTTATCAAATCCTTTCTCTCAGGTAAGTACCTGTAAGTCGTTGTAAATGGCCAACTTTCTGAAGCCTTAAAGATCCACACAGTAGTCTTCCAAGCTCAACTCATCCTGCTTTTTATTAATGATCTGCCGAGGAACATTCCCAGATCAGTAGCAAATGTATTTGCTGATTCTAACACAATTTACGGAAGATCCTCTAAAAATGAAGTTGTTCAGAGCCTCACAGCTGATCTCATAGCTGACCTAAGCTCTTAAAGCTCCTGAAGAGTGACGGGAAAAATCCTTGAAGAAGAAGAAGAAGAAGAAGAAGAAGAAGAAGAAGAAGAAAAAAAGAAGAAGAGGAAAAAGAGAAAGAAGAAGAAAAGAAAGAAAAAGAAGAGGAAGAAAAGAGAAAGAAGAAGAAGAGAAAGAAAAAGAAGAGGAAGAAAAAGAAGAAAGAAGAAGAAGAAAGAAAGAAGAAAAAGAAAGAAAGAAGAAAAAGAAGAAGAGGAAAAAAGAGAAAGAAGAAGAAGAGAAAGAAAAAGAAGAGGAAGAAAAAGAAGAAAGAAGAAGAAGAGAAAGAAAAAGAAGAAGAAGAAAAAGAAAGAAAGAAAAAGAAGAAGAAGAAGAAGAAGAAGAAGAAGAAGAAAGAAAGAAAAAGAAGAAGAAGAAGAAAGAAGAAGAAGAAGAAGAAGAAGAAGAAGAAGAAAAAGAAAGAAGAAGAAGAAGAAGAAGAAAAAGAAAGAAGAAGAAGAAGAAGAATACGCCAGTTTGATTGATCACTTTCCCCCTACATCGCTCCACCTTTACTTCACTCATCATTAGCAGTTGGCCAAGGAGTTATTTTTAAGCCACAGGCTTTTGTCTGGATGAGGCTACACCCTGAGAACGATCTTGTATCTGATAAAAGCGGCCACGCTACACGAGCAACGTGGTTTAGTCCCACTAGTTCAGGCCTTTACAGCTAGGGCCAGCCATGTCATATATGCAGAAACGAATCATTCTTATTTCATTTATTTTCCATTAGCAAGAAGGTAGTGCTTAGTTTTTGTTCTTGTTCTTTCATAGCTAGAACCCCACCCGGCCAGAGTTGACTCATCTGCATTTCCTTTGTATTGAAGACCTACGGTGATGGTTAATATTTAGTTATTCGGCCTTGTGCCATGCATAACACAACTGCTTACAAGTTTTATTCAGAATTATCATCATCAGATTTATCAGAAGGTATTCACTTGAAGGTTGGTAGCAGGTTGGAATGTGTAAATAAGTGCAGAACAATGAAATATACATTTTGCATTTTAAAATAGGAATTTATTAAAAAGAAAAGAATAACAAGAATTCGTGGAAATTAATGTGCGATACGAAACAAGTATTGAGGTAAGGGTATCAAGAGTTGTAGAAAATGTTCATAGTAGTAATTGTTGAAAGATTATATGCGTACGTACGTATGTATGTGTTGGTTTAGTAGGAATGTCTTTGGAGAAGAAGAAGTTAAAGGAATCAGCACACAAGAAAGAAAGAGAGATAGGACAGCTTGAAGCTTCTCAGGTTACATTTTAGCTTATCGTCTTTGCTGCCGCCATCCCTGACTGACTGACGCTGGCTGATCGAAGCCATTTATATTGTCCTTTAGAATTTCGAACTTGAGCGTTAAGTCCCTTTAGTCATTCAATTCGCTTCCATTGGTCAGAAAATCAGTTTAACACCTATTTGCGAAATCTGGTTTCGACGTTTTCTTTAAGCACATGGTCAATCCTTTTTCTATTTGGGAAAAACCAGAATTTCACACATCATTGTGAATTTTTATAAAATTGAAGAAGAAAGTTGAATTTAAGTCTTAAAAAATCCACTTTCCCACTTACGAACTTACGAGAAGTGGCTTCCCTTTGTCTGCACTATAAATACTTCCATGGCTTCTGCTCCAAGGAGCCTGAGTTACTGAGTCACCGCAACAGGTATTTACTCATGCAACCAGACTGGCAACTGAGTCTCACCCATTCACAGTTAGATCAAACAAATGCAATTCTACTCCTGCAGCTTTTTCCCGCACTTCCAGCCTATGAAACTCGCTTCCTTATTCTTGCTTTCCTGACGACTACAACCTCCAGGAATTTAAATGCAATGTCAGTACTCATCTCTTAATCACTTGACTCTAGTTCTTTCCACACTAGCCTGTATATCATTTCCTTTCTCTCCGCCTTTGCAACTGTCATCACACCTGTATTCCAATCTCTTGCTCCTTTCTAACTGGTTCGCCCTTCTCCTCACTCTCCTCAAATCCTGTTATTCTTTTGTAGCCCCCTGCACATCAGTGGCAGTACCGCCTTGCTCGGGGTGATATGATTAAAAAAATGTACTATCCCACAGTATTACATTCGTATTCCACCCAGTCAGCTTCTTCAAGAGAACTGTAAAATTGTAGAACAGACTGCCAAAATTCTACGGCAATCTTAAAGCTTACCATCGATCGTCATCAATTCTAAAATATATATTCACCTAATATAGATTTACAACCTATATATATATATATATATATATATATATATATATTGTGTGTATTTTGGCAGCATTTTTTCATTAATACAGATTTCGTTGAATAATATAGACAAATTTTGTCTATTTATTTTGTGTAGGATCCTTTCGTATAGTCTGATAAGCTTGATGGTGCTATTGTTAAAAGACGACAATAAATCACAGTAATTGTCGATTTTTTTATCAGGTCTGAGCTTTCGGCTTACATAAGCCATTATCATTATGTAAGCCGAAAGCTCAGACCTGATAAAAAAATCGACAATTACTGTGATTTATTGTCGTCTTTTAACAATAGCACCATCAAGCTTATCAGACTATACGAAAGGATCCTACACAAAATAAATAGACAAAATTTGTCTATATTATTCAACGAAACCTGTATTAATGAAAAAATGCTGCCAAAATACACACACACACACACAATATATATATATATATATATATATACGCTCTCACACCCTGATTGAGCACTCTGGAAGAGTGGAAGACTTTGTAAAAAGTAGCTACTCCAGCATTCACGCACCGCTCATTCGATAATGAATTGGAGCACTCTAGCTATTGGGCGTGTTTATACGCGCTAAAAAGCCTGCCTTCTTCTACTGGACGCTCGTGGCCTAGGGGTAGAATCGCCGACTGACGCCGATTCTGTCGGGTTTCAATCCTGGGTTAGGAAGTGACCGGAGTCTAAGCCGTACTGATGAGCTGTAATACAGCGAAACAGATCTGTCTGCGAATGACTATATATATATATACGAGGTTGTTAAGTGGTTTAGGCAAATGTAACCGAGTAGATCAATCTAGTACGTAGACGTAATGGACGGTACTCGTCGTATGCAGTATCCTGAGACGTAGGCGTAGTCAATAGACGTAGACTAATAGCCGGAGACCAATAGACCTCTTGTGGAAGATAAAGATATCCCTCTCTCTCTCTCTCTGTCTCTGTCTCTCTTTCTCTCATTGTGGGCGTCGTCGCCTTAGTCTGTATTTATGGCTGACACAATCCAGCTCCTTTTCTCGCACTTCCCGCCTTTGGAAATCCCGACAGCTAGAATCTCCAATAATTTAAATGTAAAGTCAATGGTCATCTCCTATATCACTAACTTGCATCCTCTTTCTCACGCTCCTTTCTCCGTCCACTCTACTCTCATCAGTATTTTCATCCTTCTCTTACCCACTTCCTGACACTCCCTATAACTTGTCACTCTTTCTCATAACATTCTTCCTATGTAAACCCCTGGGAGTAAACTGCCTTGCTTGGGGCGATATGATTATTAAAAACGTCGTTAAGCTCCAAGATTGAACTATGCAACAGGAAAATTTCGACGTGTATTTTCTAGTTGTGGGTCTCAAAAGCAGCTTATTAAAATCTTTAACTCAAGAACAATAACTAACCAGGCAATTAAAATAGAGAAACCGTGAAACTTTCACGGTTTTTACTCGTACATGTAATTGCAGAACTAACTTTCTCAAATCAGTCATTTCACTCTTTTTTACCGCCATGTCCCTTTAGAGTTTAACACTCTCCACGGCTTTTAATCTCTACAACAAAAACATTTAATGATCAATAGACGGCTTTACCTGTCGAATCTTGCAGAACGGCACATATGTTCTTAAAATTCCTCGAAAATGTTCAGGCCAGTAGATATCTAAACTTATTTATAAATGGAACTTTGTCTGTGTGTGTGTGTGTGTGTGTGTGTGTGTGTGTCCGTTACCTATAGACTCCGAAACGGCTGAACCGATTCTCTTGAAAATTTACACAGTTGTACTATAAACGTCTGCGAGTGTTCTTGGCTAGGTTTTGTGCCGAGGTATCCCTGATAAATATCTAAAATCGATAATCGAAAAAATCGGGTTATATAAGGAGTGGTCCGATTTTAATCAAATTTGATACACTCATTGACAAAGACATAAGAAACGATATTCGGAAGTTTCAAGGTTGCAGTTCTTACAATAGTGCAGAAAATCGATAATATATATATATATAAAAGGCAAGATGTTTGTGTGTGTGTGTCTGTTTATCTGCCTGTATATCTGTATTTTTTTCAGCCCTTTTATTTTAGTTTTTGCTTCGGGTTTGGCTTTAAGTAGGTATAATTGTAGTTCTTAGTCTCAGCCATGATACCATTTACTCAGAGAACTTATTTAGCCTTTAAAATTCAGTTTACGACCAAAAAACTGATTTGATATCGATACCAGGAAATCCAAATTTGACTTACATCCATTCATTTTTTTCGGTCTACGGTTTCGCTTTAACTGGAAACAACTATTGCGTTTTAGTCTTTCGTGCCAACGTTCAAAGAGTCTGAGTTCCAGGACCATGGATTAGTTTTAAAGCTTTCATTACACGCGAGCAAAGCCGGGTTATACTGCTAGTATATAAATATACTGTTTAATTAAAAGCAGAATATCTACTCAAATATGAGTATCTATTGAAAATACTATCCAAACAAATAAATGATATGTCGGTTGTTAATCCATTTCGTAAATCTCCGGAAACTTCCGTAACATTTTGTGAAATTACTCCTTAATGCATCAACAAAAACGCACTTAATAACTATTGCAATATTTGGCAAGCACAGCTTCTTGGGGTAGCGCGCGTTTGTTCTTCATTAGGTGCTAAATATCGGGGATCATAGATAATTCCTTTGATGAACTCATTAGATCGTTGCAGATTATGCAGCCTCCACTTCTAATGTCTAATTACAACGACATAAGCTTCTTTGTTCTAAAACGTCCTTATTTTTCTGACCTACTTTTTGGGGGTGAATCACTAAGAATATAAATACCACTCCATTATGAAAACCAAAAAGACCTAAATAGAGGCGAGTTATTTAAAAGAACAAGACCGTATAATTTCTTTAGCGATAAGAATTTATTTGCTCGATTTATGTACCACTCCACGCTTGTCGTCATATCAAAACAGATAACCGCTATTAAGTCGAAATCGGGAGATACCCTGACCCAAAATAATTTTACAAGTTTTTAGGGCACTACATAAAGAAACTGGTTCACTCGATAAAAATAGGGAACAATTTTTTCAGATAGTAATTTTTATTGGTTGGTTTTGTTTTATGGCATATCAACCTCGGCGGGTCATTTATTGCCAACTAAATTTTTATTTATTTATTGCTGGTAATACCGTTTTCTTTCAATATTTTATTGTTGTTGTTTTTATGTATATAAGTTTTGTGTCTAGTAATATTTTTTTTCCGAATATAAAGATTCATTTGGATTTGTTTTAAGGGCAGGGTCCCCAAATCCTACCCTGTTATTTAACCCATAACTGGAGAGAAGGGACTGATTACTACCTTTCTCCATGGTACCAGTGCTCAAGTGAATGCAGAGTATTCAACTGGAATTCGAACTCGGCTCACCGATTTCTCTTTCCGAGCAGATATCCACTGCCCCTAACGCACATCCGTCACTAAACGCTTACAGCACCTGGTATTCCCAAGTGGTCACCCATCTAAGTACTTAACTTCGGCGATCAAGCGAGAACCGGTATATTCAACATGATATGGCCGCAAGCCAGTAATTTTTGTAGATTAGCATTAATCAGACATTCATTTTTAAATTAGCATTCATTAGGCTTTCATTTCTAGATTAGCATTCATTAGACTTTCATTTGTAGATTAGCATTTATTAAACTTTCATTTTTAGATTAGCATCCATTAGAGTTTCATTTGAAATAACATTCATTAGGCTATTATTTATAGATTAGCATTCATTAGACCTTCATTTCTTGATTAGCATTCATTAGGCTTTCATTTGTAGATTTGCTTTCATGAGATTTTTATTTGTAGATTTGCATTCATTAGACCTTCATTTCTAGATTAGCATTAATTAGACTTTCATTTGTAGATTAGCATTCATTAGACTTACAATTGTAAATTAATCTTCATTAAACTTACATTTGTAAATTAACTTTCAATAGACTTTCATTTGCAGATTGGAGTTCTTTAGACTATCATTTATAGATTAGATTTATAGATTAGTATTCATGAGACCTTCATTTGTAAATGAGCATTTATTAGACTTTTACTTGTAGATTATCATTTATTAGATTTTCGGTTGTAGATTAGAATTCATTAGACATTCAGTTGTATGTTAGCATTCATTAAACTTTCATTTGTATATTACCATTCATTAGACTTTCAGTTTTAGATTAGCATTCATTTGACTTTTTATTTGTAGATTAGTATTCGTTAAACATTGGTATATAAGCATTCATTAGACTTTCATTTATAGATTAGCATTCATTAAACTTTTATTTGTAGATTAGCATCCATTAAACTTTTATTTGTAGATTAGCATTCGTTAAACTTTCATTTGTAGTTTAGCATTCATTAGACTTTGATTTGTAGATTAGCATTCATTAGAATTTTAGTTGTAGATTAGCATTCGTTATGCTTTCCACTAATCACGACATTTGTCAGAATTAAAATAAGGCATCCCTAGGCAAGGGCAGCGCGAAGGGAACAGTCGATATATTCCTGTTGACGACCTGATGGCGAAACGGCTGAAGCGTTGTGATAAACAATATTGTGTAAACAATATATATATATATATATATATATATATATATATATATATATATATATATATATATATACCATCGACTTACGATAATATAGATACTTTTTAATATATATATGTATAATAAAGCTTTGTTCATACACTGTTTTATTAACACCTGAATGATGATACTATACATATGTACACTATCCTTATATGCATATCAATTAATGTAGGTCATTATATATATATATATATATATATATATATATAATTACTTAGACTCTGTAAGAATGCACTCCGTAAATTTATGCCAATATAAACTCTCGAAAGAACCATTAACAAACAGAACCTAAATCCGTTACAATCCGGCGTACTAAGTCGTCGGATGGGGAGAAAAAAAAGAAACCAGCGGAACAAGAACAAAACATTCACACTAGGGTTCGTCAGGGAAAAGGCCTTTTCCCTGACGATCCGTAGTGTGAAACCGCGGTAGGTTTTGGCTCACTTTAGATTTTTTGTGTGTATGTATATATATATATATATATATGATATTATTTGTTTGAACATTATTTTTAATCGATACTCGTATTTGAATAGATATTTTGTTTTTAATCAAACAGTATATTTATTTCTACCGGCCTGATTATTTACGATAGGTTTTTGTTACGAAAATGTGTGTCATTCGGCAGGATTCGAACCTGCGACCCCTATCAAAATAGAGGAAGCTACCAATTGATCTGGCGCGTCTTAGACTTCTAGACCACGAATGACCAACAGTGTAAACGAAGTCAAATCAAGCCTATACAAGACAATTTTCGATTTACGTAAATAACCATATCTGCACTGAAATGTATTGTAATGTCAACAAATGTAAACATAGAATGTTACGGAAATCACGAAGATTAACGAAATGGTTATGAACAACCGACAATTTAAAATTATTATTACTATTATTTTTTTTTTATCGATACTCGTATTTAAGTAGATATTCTGTTTATAACCAAACAGTATATATATTTATATCTACCGGCTTAGTTATTTACAATAAATCTTTGTTACGAAAATGTGTGTCATTCGGCAGGATAAATAATCAGGCCGGTAGAAATAAATATATAGACTGTTTGGTTATAAACAGAATATCTATGTGCTTGCGTATGTGTGTGTTTTTGTATGCATGTTTGTGTTTGTGTATGTGTGTTGTGTGTATTTCCTCCAAATAACTATAATAATTTAATACATGTGGTACCACTGTTGTAGGCGAATGTTTTGTCCGGTGTGTTGTAATGGATAGAGTTCGAATTCCAATCAGGTTCATTACATTCCCTTACGTGCAAATACAGTTGGGAAAGATATGAGTCCATCAATTCCAGCATCTGTGAGCTCAGTAGCATAACAGATTGAGTTGGCAACCAGTCTACCGCAGGAAGAAATGGCAACCTACTGAGGGAAATCATCTGCCTTATCAATCGTGAATCAAAATAGATATAATCACCGAATTGTGTATCCTGTATGATATTTTTTTTTAATAAGAAAGAATTTTGGATACAGTAGATAGCTTTTGAGAAAAGACGATTTCGGTATTATAAAAACAATAAAATAAGAAAAAAACAGTTCGCCCTCTGAGTGTTCAATTCACCAAGTTTTCGTTTCTCACTTCATCATCATCATCTCACCCTTTTACACCCAATGGTCTGTAGGGCAGTAACTTTTTGTTACTGTTTCCGTAACAAACTGTTTTTTATGGAGCAGGGTTGTTAGCCCTGCACCCAACCCCCAAACTTGGAGGACCGGTGGACCATTCTTGGTCCTTACGTTTACAGCACCTGGTATTACCAAATGGTCACCCATTTAAGTACTGACCAGACTCGATGTTGCTTAATGATATAGATTTGATCACCCACTTTATATCCACATTAATAATTTCTTATAAACAGTTGGCATATATCTTCTTCTATGTGCCGTGTCCTTTCAGGACGTAGGCGATCATGGCTTTCCACGTCTCCCTATACATAGTGGCTCTTAGCACGCTTTCTCCTGTTACACCACCCAAACTCCGCTCTGCCATCCACTAGCTCAAGCCCATAAATCTAGAATATAAATGTATAGAAACTGGCATGGTCACAAAATGGAGGATCAGTTTATATATTGATTATAACATAGAATTGATCCCCCATTTTATATCCACATTATAATTTCTTATACTCATCATCATCATCATCATTTATCCATCACACCCAGAGGGTGCATAGGGCAGCAACATTTTGTTGCTGTTTCTGTAACAATTTGTTTTTTACGGGGGCAGGGTTGTTAGCCCTGCACCCAACTCCCAAACCTGGAGGACCGGTGGACCATTCTTGGTCCCTACGTTTACAGCACCTAGTATTCCCAAACGGTCACCCATCTAAGTACTAACCAGGCTCGATGTTACTTAACCGGTGTATTCAATACCATATAGCTGTAGACTTTCTCACTTCGCGTCCCATAAATTTCAACTTTCTTTCTGAATCGATATCTGCAAGCGAAGCACTCAGCCTTGTTTGTTGTAGAGGTGAGGACCTCAAATTCGTTGATTAGAGGTGGGGGGATTGAGGGCTTACTGTTGTTCAGCACGCTTTTACAGAGCCTCCAGTAGTCTTTGGAACCGAACTTACAGGATGCTATGCGTGGCTTCATTCTGGCCGCAAACAGCAGTTTGGCTTCTTTAAGTATCTTATACTCACTGCGAGCAGAGGCAAATTAAATTGTAAACGCAAATTCTACTCCAACAGCTTCTTTTCTCGCACTTCCCACCTGTGGAATTCCCTTCCATTTACTTGTTTTCCCGACAGCTATAATCTCCAAGAATTTAAATGTAAAGTCAATAGTCATCTCCTATGTCATTAACCTGCATCCTCTCTCTCATGCTCCTTTCCCCGTCCACTCCACTCTCATTAGTATTCTCATCCTTCTCTTACCCACTTCTTGACACCCCCTATAACCTGTTACTCTTTCTCATAACTTTCCTCCTATGTAACTCTCTGCAAAACAGTGGCAGTAAAATGCCTTGCTTGGGACGATATGATTATAAAAAAAAATTTCGTTATCATTTTCCTTATAACTAGGAAGGTTTAAAATTATACGAAAAGTCATTAGTCGTTTAACTCAGCTAGTATTCATATAAAATTAAACCATTTGTAATGTGAAAAACGAAATAAATGAATGAATGAATGCCTGCTTTGTATATCTTGCAGTTAATTTTGCCTGTCTGTAATTGTCTGCAGGGGGGGGAGTAATGAGAGATAGAGTTTACGAGTGAGTATACGTAGAGATTAAATTGTTTTCTTTGTGTAGTATCAATGGTCGATAGATTGACAAACTTAAAAAAAACACTGAAATGTCTTGCATTACAGACGAAGTAACTATTTCATACATACTTATGCAAGATACGTCAGCAATTGCGTTATTTTAAACATCGCCGGAAGTTCAGCACGGCCATCATGTTTCGTCGGTCACTGGCGGGAACAGCAGAAAATGAATGAATCAGCCGAGAAGTGAAGACATGGCTTGTACCAAATATGGGTTGATGAGTATCAATGCTGATAAGAACAAACAAGTAGCAATTACGACAGAAAGATGGCAGTAAACAAGGAAAGAGAGAGAGAGCGTAATACATGGTTACTTGATACGCAAAAACCATGCCGGATGTTCTGAAAAGGGTAACTGGTATTTCTTTAGCGATAACTGATGTAAGTGTAACATTAAACCTAATGAATGGTTAATTGAAATATTTAGCGATACATCGCTACATTGGGATAGTGAAAAACGCCTTTTAAAAGCTAAGCAATGTATTAAGTAACGAGAAAATTTCATTAGAAACAAGGAAAAGACATATGAATTGTTATGCAATATCGTTCATCCTATATGGCAATGAATGTTGGACAATTTTATCACAGATGGAACACAGAGAAACGTGGTTCTACAGAAGGATACTGAGAATACCATGGGATGAGCATGTGAGCAATGACGAAGTCTTAGAGAAAATTGAAACAAAAAGGCACGTATCATCAGAAAGAGACAGTGAAAATGAGGAAAGAGAGCCCGGAAAATTTAACACTCACAAGTCATATTGGAGGTAAGAGGGACAAAGGAATGCAAGTGAGCAACGATGAGGTTTTAGAGAAAATTCTAACAAAAAGGGCAAGTATCTTCAGAAAGAGAAAGGGGAAATGAGGAAAGAGAGCCCGGAAAATTTAACACTCACAAGTCATATTGGAGGTAAGAGGGACAAAGGAATGCAAGTGAGCAACGATGAGGTTTTAGAGAAAATTCTAACAAAAAGGGCACGTATCTTCAGAAAGAGACAGTGGAAATGAGGAAAGAGAGCCTGGAAAATTTAACACTCCTATGGCATATTAGAGTTAAGAGGAACAAAGAAATGTAGCGTGAGTACCTGTGACAAGGGATATAGCAAAAGGGCAAATTTTACTAAGGGCTACAAAAGTCATGAAGATATGGAGGGCTATTGCTATTCAGGTCCTGAAGAGAAACGTCACATAGATGAAGTAATACAAAAATTACTGAGAAACATATCATTGAAAGTATTGCCCATCGCTAGCCACTACTATCTCTCATCATTCTGGCATTTACATTCTATGTTGGATAAACG
This sequence comes from Ascarosepion bandense, assembly GCA_037127315.1. NCBI lineage: Eukaryota > Metazoa > Mollusca > Cephalopoda > Sepiida > Sepiidae > Ascarosepion > Ascarosepion bandense. The sequence continues at coordinate 865,492 of JBBBDQ010002315.1, read as the reverse complement.
ACACATTTTTTTCAGGCTAATCACGAGTTGACCCATTTTTTGACATCTTCATAAGAATAAAAGTCCTGCTCAGCCAGGCCATGTGTCATCGGTCGGAACAAGTGATAATAAAAGAAAACGTTTTTTCTTCAATGCTCGGTTCAAACACATCAATTGTCGTCGATAACGATCTCCCATGATGGTTTCCGTGTATCTGAGCAGATCAGAATAAATCACACCCAAATGATTCCACCGAATGAAGGGCAGGAGCTTCAAAGCATGGATATTTGGCTTTGCCGCCGATGTTGATGCATGGCTGATGTTACCCCCACGATCTTCTATGCTTAGGGTTATTGTAGTGTATCCATTTTTCATCGCAAATCACGTGAAGATGCAAAAAAAACGTTTCCTTTTCTGTCGTTGAAGCAACTGTTCAAACGTGACAAGACCCCGTACGAGCTGAATATGTGAGACGTCTCACAGATTCAACTCGTACGGCACAAATATCTCTGCTTTTGAATCATTCTTTATGCTAAAAGTATAGTCCATCGCTAGCGACTACATTTTCCAATCTTTCTGGAAGCATTTGAATTCCACATTGTAAAAAAAAGACACGTGTTTCCAAGCTAACCACGACTTTATCCATTTCTTTTTTTGCATCTTCATAAGAATGAAAGTGCTACTCAGCCAGGCCATGTGCGATCAGTCAAAACAGGTGATAATCAAACGTGGCAATGTCTGGTGAATACGACAGGTGTGGTAAGACTTCTCATTTAAGCGTTTCCAAGTAGGTTTTTACCCGTTTTGTCACATGTGGCCTAACGTAACCATGTTGCAAATTCACTTTGTCGTATCTCTGGTCGTATAGCGGCCTTTTTGTCTTCAATGCTCGGCTCAAACGCATCAATTGCAGTCGATAGCGATCTCCTGTGATGGTTTTGGTCGGCCTGAGTAGCTTATAATAAACTACACCTAACTGATCCCACTAAATGAAGAGCAGAAGCTTCGAACCATGGATATTCGGCTTTGCCGCCAATGTTGATGTATGGCTGGGGTTACCCCCCACGATTTTCTACGCTTTGGGTTATCGTAGTGTATCCACTTTTCATCGCCGGTCACGATACGATGCAAAAAAAAACTATTATTTTCTGCCGTTGAAGCAGGTATTCACACGTAACAAGACACTGTACGACGGCCCTCGGCTATAACTGGTACGGCACCCAATGTTCTTGCCTTTTAACCATTTCTAATTCTTTCAATCGTTTCAAAACTATTGTGCGATCAACTCCTAATGATCCAGCAAGTTCATTGTGAGCCTGACATGATTCTTCATGAAGTAATGCCTTAAATTCTTTGTCTTCGAGCGTTCTTTATCTTCAACATCAAAATCATTATTTTTGAAACGTCTAAACCAATCACTGCAGATTGTTTCCGAAAGAGCATGGTCATCGTATGTCTCAACAAGAATTCTGTGTGCTTCAGCTGAAGATTTCTTTTGAATAAAGTAATGTAGTATATTTCTCCGCAAATACATTTTCTTTGGCACGAAATCCGACATGTTTAACTGTTGTGGATTCTGGTTGAAAAACCACACAAAATAATAAATAACAAACACAGAGATGGAGACAGAAAATGTAAGTTATATTGACAAAAATATACAAACTGGAACAGGTTTTAGTCAATTCAGGAATACTAGAAATACTGTTAGTAGGAATCAATATATACAGTTTTGTAGTGAAGATGTCCGGGTAATGAGTCTATATCCAAAACAACTCCAACTTAATAGGCACCAACTTACTGACCAACTAAGCGACTGTACAATGACTCAACTATATTTAGTTGTCCCTCCCAGTAAGGGCAACATGTGACACATGGTCAGTTATAACTGAGATTTCCGGGCTATATGGCCCGGCCAAAAAATGTCTGTCTATTTTTGCCCAGTCGTGCTTCTACCCTTCGGCGGAACCACGACTGGGTTATTGCTCTCTGCTCGGAAGCAGAGAGCGCCCTCTACCCGAAGGCAGAGATCTGACAGTGTCGTAGCAGAGTACAACTACTCAACTCAACTCTCTGTATCGGCAGGATTATATGTACATATCGGTGAGCCCATTCTTGTATAAAAAAAGGGGTGATCCCCAACACTAACCCTATGAAAAACGTTGTTTGTTTACACTTCAGCGAAATGGCACACTGAATTTCAAGCTTTCTCATAGTACTTCCTTATAGATGCGTTACCATCTGAAACTACACCCGCGCAGTTCTGAGCACGCCATCTGTTGGAAAACAGCGAGAACTTATATATATATATATATATATATATATATATATATATATATATTAGGATATTAGGTGTATTGGTAGGTCTTGAAGGTGATTGGTATTACCTATTTATTATTCATTAATATTTCGAGATCAAAATCTCATCTTCAGATTGATAGGAGAGCTTGTTTTCTCTTCTTGGGTTAAGGCTGGCATCAAAGATTTCATCCCAGCCAGGAAGTTGAGACTTAAATCCCACCTGTCTCCTTGGTTCTCCTCGGCTTGCTCGGTGCCATCTCCCATCGAAATCACTTCTTCCGGCTTTATCAGAGTCACGCGTCGGACCATAACAGGCGCCTCTTTGCCTCGGCTCGCAATGAGTGCAAGAAGATAATTAAAGAAATTAAGCTGCTGTTTACAGCCAGAATGAAGCAGCGCATAGCATCCCGTAAGTTCGGTTCCAAAGACTAGTGGAGGCTCTGTAAATGTGTACTAAACAACAGAAAACCCTCAATCTCCCCTCTTCACCGAATTTAAGGTCCTTACCTCTACAACAGACAAAGCTGAGTGCTTCGCTCGCAGATTCTCCACCAACTCGACACTGGACTCGTCTGAAGTATCTGTACCCGATTTCCCACCCCAAACTGAGGCCCAACTGAATGACATTTACATTACCCTCTCGGTGGTCTCTAACATAATTTCAAAGCTTGACCCCCATAAAGCGAGCGGCGGCGACAGAATCCCAATCATTGTCATGAAGAAATGTTCCCCTGAACTATCCTCTGTTCTCTCCAAACTCTACAGCTACTGCCTCTCTGCTTCTTGCTTTCCTGCTTGCTGGAAGTCTTCCTCCGTGGTTCCAATATATAAAAAACACTGCTGAACCCTCTGACACCTCTAAGTATCGCCATATCAGCCTCCTACCGATTTTTGGCAAAGTGTTCGAAGCTATCATCAACACCGAGGATGTTCAACATCTCACAGCCCACAGACACTCTTCTCACTAACAGTATGGTTTCCGCTTCATCAGGTCTACTGCTGATATGCTCATGACCATCACTGAGTATATAGACCAGGCTCTCGATAAGAACGGCGAAGTCCGAACTGTTGCCCTAGATATCTCCAAAGCGTATTACAGTCTGGCATGCTGGCCTTCTATGCAAGCTGCGGGGCTATGGTATAACTGGACAATTGTTTAACCTTATCCAGTCATTCCTTTCAAATCGCACAATAAAGATAGTATTGAACGGACATGCCTCCCAATACTATCATACAAATGCGGGTGTCCTTCAAGGCTTTATTCTAGGTCCTATGCTTTTCCTTATCTACATTATCGCCGATGTGATAAGATCCCAAGTAGGCAGATACGCTGACGACACTACGGTCTAAAATCGCCTCGATCAAAAATCTGCCGAGGCTGACAAAGAAAACCTCGCTGCCGAGTTTTAAAAGGACCTCCAATCCGTGGTGGACTGGGGTAAGAAACGGCTCATGAATTTTAATGCTTCCAAAACGAAGCTGCTATCTATTAACCATCGCAGACAATCGCTCCTACCCTCCCCCGTTAGTCTCCCTGAAAGCAAAACTGTTAGGGCGCCGCTCCTATTTGACTACAAATGGACTGTTCCCATTGCTATATATAGCAATGGTGGATTCTCTACAAGAAAGTCGTACAGAGTCACTAGACTGACGACTCTACGACACTGTCAGCTCTCTGCCTTCAGGTAGAGGGCGCTCTCTGCTTCCGAGCAGAGAGCAATAACCCAGTCGTGGTTCCGCCGAAGGGTAGAGGCACGACTGGACAAAAATAAGCAGACATTTTTTGGCCGGGCCATATAGCCCGGAAATCCCAGATATAAACTGACCATGTGCCATATGTTGCCCTTACTGGGAGGGACGACTAAATAATGAGTCGTAGAGAGTCGTAGAGAGTCACTTGAGAGTCTCTAATGAGTTACTGAAGAGTCAGTGCGAGTCAGTGAAGAGTTAGTCACACTTCCGGTGGCATACCGGAAGTAATCACGTATACACACGTCTTACGACGGATTGGACTCTTGTATCTTTCTATTGTAAATATTACTAATCACTTCTGTACATACTAACCGTCTTTCCGCGGAATACAACTTATATTCTGATTCTGTTGTTGAGTTATTCATTTATACTTGGCGACATTAACAAAAACACTGCGCTTCCTCGGGTTAACTTTTACAACAGACCTCAAGTGGAATGACTATATAGAATCCATAGCTAAATCCGCTTTTAAGAAGGTCGGTTCTCTGTGTAGCGCCAGAAAGTTTTTTTCGCCCGAAACAATCCTGCACATATATAAATCTACCATCCGCTCATGCATTGAATACTGCTACCATATCTGGTCGGGTGCTCCTGCTATCCACTTAGGGGTCCTTGACAAAATCCAACGAAGAATCTGTAATGTGATCGATCTTGACTTGGTAGCTAAGATACAGTCACTTTCTCACCGGCGCAATGTGGCTTCCCTGTGTCCCTTCTACAAATACTTTCACGGCTTCTGCTCTGATGAACTTAGCTCACTGGTGTCTCCTATACATGAATTTACTCGAGCCACAAGATTAGCAACTAGGTACCACCCTTTTACTGTGAAACCAATTAATTGTAAACGCAAATTCTACTCCACCAGCTTCTTTTCTCGCACTTCCCGCCTGTGGAATTCCCTTCCGTTTAATTGCTTCCTCGACAGCTACAATGTCCAAGAATTTAAATGAAAAGTCAATAGTCATCTCCTATCTCACTAACCTGCATCCTCTCTCTCATACTCCTTTCTTCGTCCATTCCACTCTCATCAGTATTCTCATCCTTCTCTTACCCACTTCCTGACACCCCATATAACCTGTCACTCTTTCACATAACGTTTCTCCTATGTAATCCACTGCAAAACAGTGGCAGTAAAATGCCTTGCTTCGGGCGATATGATTCTTTAAAAAAAATTCTCTACTATTATAATGTGGATGTAAAGTGGAAGATCAATTCTACATTACAATCAATATATAAACTGATCCCTTACTTTATGGTCACAGTCAATCTTCTCTTACCCACTTCCTGACACCCACTATAACCTGCCACTCTTTCACATAACTTTCCTCCTATGTAAGCCCCTGCAAAACAGTGGCAGTAAAATGCCTTGCTTGGGGCGATATGATTATAACAAAAAAAAAACTTCTGTACTATTATATGGATATAAAGTGGAGGATCAATTCTACATTACAATCAATATATAAACCGATCTCTCACTTTATGGTCACAGTCATCCTTCTCTTACCCACTTTCTGACAACCCCTATAACCTGCCACTCTTTCACATAACTTTCCTCCTATGTAAGCCCCTGCAAAACAGTGGCAGTAAAATGCCTTGCTTGGGGCGATATGATTATAACAAAAAAAAAAAACTTCTGTACTATTATATGGATATAAAGTGGAGGATCAATTCTACATTACAATCAATATATAAACCGATCTCTCACTTTATGGTCACAGTCATCCTTCTCTTACCCACTTTCTGACAACCCCTATAACCTGTCACTCTTTCACATAACTTTCCTCCTATGTAAGCCCCTGCAAAACAGTGGCAGTAAAATGCCTTGCTTGGGGCGATATAATTATTAAGAAAAGTCTTTGATCAGAAGATTAGAGGTTTTGAGGAGCGTAAAATAACTTCTTAGCTGCAGTTGTTCCCAGATCCACCTTGACTCTGAGTGGTAGTACCTGTTAGGGTCCCAGATATGGGCCAAGAGCGAACCTCTAAACAATAATCAATAGTATATTTTGATAATGAAATGGGCAACAATGCAATATGACAATCAATACAACACTAAAATGATACATTTTTATCGTAAAATTACAAACAATACATTTGTTCTACAAACTATATATCTAAAGAAATACATTTATTTTGTACAACATATCTGTAATTGACAAGATAAAATTACGTACAAAATATTGTTTTTCATTAAATAACCCATAGCGGTGTTGATATACCGCTAAACAAAATCAGCCAACCAACTCTGCATTTTTAATATTTTGTTTCTCAAGTTACCAGTATTTTATTTCAGTTACGCCTCCTCTATACTTCTCAGTTGTTTAATAATAGGAGTGTGTGAAAGCATGTTGAGGTCTGATGGATCAGCTGGGACCGACGAAAGTCGCCGGTACTTTGTTATGATAATTTCCTTTAAAAAAAAAAAAATAATAATAATAATCACATTCAGTAAAACAGACATCTCTGTCAGATATCTGCAGATAAGTTGGCTGGGCATGCTTCTAAGGCACCGTTTAACTATCAACTAACGGGAACACTGGTGGACCATTATAGATTCATGTTGAAATTTTTATTTTCAAGGGTGAGCTAACGAAGGCAAAGTAAGGGTTACATCTAGATACATTTTTCTCAATCATTTTACTTCAACTAAGGCTATAAAGCCACTAAGACACGAGGGGTTCCTGAGAGTGAAGGAACCCCAGAACACTATTGAAGAAAAACGAAAATAAATGAACATTATCAAAAAAAAAAAAAAAGAATATGTTGATTAACATTACTTTTAAGCTTTTAAGATCACTCAAGCAGGTACAAAAATTTAAATACCTGAGAAGTGTTCTAACAGAAGATAGAAAGTGTGACATAGAGATCCGAAGGTGAATTGGCATGGCGAAGGACGCGTTCCAGAAGCTGAGTAGAGTATTAAGACACAGGAAAGTTTCACTAAAAACAAAGAAGAGAGTAATGGATTGCTATGTGATGTCAGTTCTTCAATATGGCAGTGAATAGTGGACATCATCAAAGATGAAGGAAAAACTTGAAGCAATGAAAATGTGGGTCTACAGAAGGATGCTGCGGATATCATGGATCGAGCATGTGAGCGATGATGAGGTTTTGGAAAGAATGGAAACGAAAAGGAAATTAATACTGAACATCAAGAAGAGACAGCTAAAGTTCCTGGGACATGCAATGAGGAAGGAGGGCTTGGAGAACCTGATACTAACAGGCCAGATAGAGGGGAAAAGAGACAGGGGAAAGCAGCGGATAACATATTTGAAGGACTTAATTAGGTGGATGATGGAACGAGGGTTGAATGGTGTTACAGGAGAAGGCATGATAAGAGGCACCATGGATAAGGAGAGGTGGAGAGCCATGATCGTCTCTGTCCTGAAAGGACAGGACACATAGAAGAAGAAAAAAGTAGAAGATCAATGAAGTCAGAAGAGAGTTCCACAATTGAGCAGTTTGAAAGAAGAAACTGTTAACAGAGAACTTACGGTTACATCGAGCCATTTAAACTGTAAAATGATGAGGCCTTGCCACCAATCTATATTTTATTTAAATTCATAAATCTAGATATCCCGTATGAAAGTTCGTCGGAAAAATTACCATAAACATATGTATAGAAAAAGCACAAGAAACCTACGAAACAACGGTAGCTAAGATGCCCGGTCAAGACTGAAAATATTGCATACTTTTCTTTGTATCTTTCTAGAATCTCTAAATACATAGCAGAAGCCCTAAGCCAGATGTAACACCCATTTCAAAGCATTAACTTGCATGGTAGACATATACTACCGGCCATAATTATTAGGACACCCCAGTTTAAAAAAAGGATGTATTTCATACTATTTTTTAGTATTTAGTACCACTCATGGATGTGCGTTGCGGCGCAGTAGATATCGGCTCGGAACGAGAAATCGGGGAGCCGAGTTCGAATTCCAGTTGAATTCATTGCATTCACTTACGCGCAAATACCCTTGAGAAAGGTATTAATCCGTCTCTTCCTTCCAGTTATGGGTTAAATAACAGGACAGATTGGGTTCTATAGCCTTGGTTGCCAACCAGTCTACCGCAGAAAGCAATGGCAACCTACAGCGGGATAATCTTCTGCCCAGTCAGTCATGTCGCTTTCGAGACATGATCGCCCGAGCGTGTGTTATGGATGGCACTTAACTGACTGACTGAATATAATAGATGAAAACATGATTAAGGCTTCTGCTGGACATAAAGTCGGGGATTAGATTCATAATGTTATGGAGTAATAAACTGATCCCCCAATAATTACTACTTAATAATATAATTCATTTCTTCCCTCTCTAACTATGAGTCAAATAATAGGACAGATTAGGTTCTATAGCCTTGGTCGGCAACCAGTCTACCGCAGAAAGCAATGGCAACCTACTGCGGGATAATCTTCTGCCCAGTCAGTCATGTCTCTTTCGAGAAATGATAATCCAAGCGTGTTTCACGTATGGCACTTTACTGACTGACCACTCATGAACTTGATAGAGATGCTCGACAACCTCGACATTTTCGAAAAAGACATTAGGATAATCAAGAATCTATATTAGCAGCAAATCGCTTGTGAACGGATAAGAAGTGAACTCATCAGGTATAGAAAAATAGAAAGGGGCGTAAGACAAGGATGTGTTGTCTCACCGGATCTTTTCAACAAGTGAAGCAATTATGAGAGAAATAAAAGCCTTGCCAGGATTCGTCATTGGTGGCCACAATCTCAACAATATCAGATACGCGGATGACACGGTGCTGATAGCAGACACGGAAAGAAAAATGCAGGACCTTCTTTTGACCAGATCCAAAAGCTTGCAAATCGATGGCAAAAAGTCTTGGAAAATGATGAGCAATAAGTTTTGTTGTTTTTGCGAGTAAAATTTCAATTTTTTGCAAGTGTTTTTTGGTAACCTTAGATTACTTGGCGAGTAAAATTTCAGTTTTTTGCAAGTGTTTACAAACTTTCGGGACAACATAATACTTAAGAGGAGGGTGTTAAGGAGACTTACCCATATGACACATGAACTTGTCCAAGTTATATATAAGTAACAGTTCTGCTTTGTAGAAGCAGAGAGTAAAAGTAAGAGAGGCGGTGAATGAGACTGGAATCCATTCCAGCACAAATCTGACAACCACGCTAATAATCGTTCATTGGTATATGTTTGTACTACTGTCTTTGGAATATATTTGTGTAACACTATTCCGTTTTTGTATCTTTTTTTGTGTCAGCCTGTACAGCGAAGCAATTATGAGAGAAATAAAAGCCTTGCCAGGATTCATGATTGACGGCCACAATCTCAACAATATCAGATATGCAGATGACACAGTGTTGATAGCAGACATGGAAAGGAAAATGCAGAACCTTCTACAGAAGGTAGCAAAAGAAAGTGTGAAGAAAGAACTGAGCATAAATCTCAAGAAAACTGAATGCCTGGTCATCAGCAAAAATAGGAGCCCAATAGCCAACTACAAATCGGAGAAACTAAAATAAAACAAGTAAAAAATTCAAATACCTGGGATGTAATGTGATAGGTACCGATCTGGCAACTCGACTGCAGCCACTTCCCCATCGTCGAAATGTGGCCTCCCTTTCATGGCTTCTGCTCGGACGAGCTTAAGTCACTGATGCCTCCTCAACAGGTGTTTACTCGTGCAACCAGACTGGCATCTGGGTCCCACCCATTCACAGTCAGGTTAGCCAAATGCAGACGACAATTCTACTCCTGCAGCTTCTTCTCTCGCACTTCCCGCCTGTGGAACTCGCTCCCGTATTCTTGCTTTCCTGACGGCTACAACCTCCAGAAATTTAAATGCAAAGTCAATACTCATCTACTAACCACTGAACTCTAGCTCTCTCCCCACCCCTGTATAACCTTCCCTTTCTCTCCACCTATGTATCTGTCATCGCACCTGCTTTCTCAGCTTTCTATTGCTCCTTTCTAACTAGTTTGTACTCCTCACTCTTTTCTAATTAATCTTTTTACATTTATGTAACCCCCTGCACATCAGTGGCGTTTCCGCCTTGCTCGGGGTGAAATGATTAAAAAAAAAAGTGGTTTGACAGAGGATGGAAAATGCGACACGGAGATCCAAAGACGCATTGGCCTGATGGCCAAAGACGCATTTCAGAAGCTAACTAAAGTACTGAAAGACAGGAAAATCTCCTTGGAAACAAAGAAAAGAGTGTTGGATTACTACGTGATATCTGTCCTTCTGTATGGTAGTGAAAGCAGGACGATCTCATCAAGGATGAAGGAGAGGCTTGAGGCAGAAGAAATGTGGTTTTACAGAAGGATGCTGAGGATACCATGGACAGAGCACGGTGGAAAAGATGCAAACGAAAAGACTTTTTTCAAAGTCTCTCTCAGGTGTCCATATATTGGCTGATGTAGAATATCTCGTTGATTATTGCGACATATCCTGTGAAATCAATTATTGTTCTTTCATATTGGAAGTTGGTACTCTCACTACCAAATCCAAAGATCGAACTCATGACCACTAGATGATACTAACACATGTTTAACCAACTACTATATCCATTATGCCACTGTCCCGAAAGGACTTACTGCTGTATTTTTGGAGCATTTGATATTCAATCTATGGACACCTGATGATGACCAAAGGGTACTTTATCGAAACGTTGTGTCTATTATAACACCTATATCAACCAAAATGAGAACAAAAGTTCGAAATAATTCCAAGATTAGCAAAAAGATTATATTGAAATAATTGCTAGGTCAGCTACTACGAAAATTAGTCCACTGTGTCGAGCTAGGCAATTTTTCTCGCCATAATCTGTCTTATATATTTTTTCTTTGGTTTGTTTAATGGCATATAAACTCTTTCATGGGTCATTTAATGCCGAAATTGTATTCTCTTGTGGGCTTTACTTTTCTAAAAATGTATTGCTTGTAATTTTTTCTAATATACTTTTATATTTCAATGTTTTGACCCCAGTTTCGGTGTCCTAACAGGTGCTACCACCCCGGATGAGAGTGTACCTGGGAACAACAGGAGATAAGATGCTTCTCAATTTCACCCGATCAGTCGTCTTGCTGCCGAATGTAGTCTATCGTCAGGCCCAGGATGATGACCGAAACCACCGGCCATAATTATTAGGAAACCTCAGTGTTTTACAAAAAGTGATGGATTTCTTACTATTTTTAGTATTTATTGCTAAATGAAAATAGAATGGTTCTTTTTCTTTTAGAATGGTTCTTTGCAAAATTTTACAAATCAAATAGCGACAATTTACCTATCGCACGCTATATATATATATATATATATATATATATATATATATATATATACACTACTGGGCATAATTATTAAGCAACCTCAGTTTTTTTTAAAAGAAATGATGTATTTCATACTATTTTTAGTATTTATTGCCAAGTGGATAATTCTAAATGAAAATAGAATGGTTCTTTTGTTATTATTACTTTACAACATTTTATAAGACAAATAGCGACAATTTACCCATCGCACCCTGTAGAATTGCTACATATATATATAGATATATATATATATATATATACACTACCGGCCATAATTATTAGGCCAGCCCATTGTTTTAAAAAAATGATTATTTCATACTATTTTTTAGTATTTATTGTCAAGTGGATAATTCTAAATGAAAATAGAATGGTTCTTTTGCTATTACTACTTTGTAAAATTTTACATGGCAAGAAAGCAAAGATGTACTCGTCCGAATCACCCTAAATTTTCTTCATTCTTTCATTGACGAAACTGCAACATAGGTAATTATTAAATATTTATAAATTCATTTGATGCATAGATTATTGTGCAATATTAACAAAGAAACCATTCTATTTTCTTTTACAATTGTTCACTTGGCAATAAATGCTAAAAAATAGTATGAAATACATGATTTATTTTAAACACTGGGGTGGACTAATAATTATATATATATATATACGTATGTGTATATGTATATATGTATGTGTGTGTGTATGTAGATAGATAGATAGATAGATAGATAGATAGATAGATAGATAGATAGATAGATAGATGGATGTAAATTTGTGGTCCTGGGTTTCATGCTTTTGCAATCTTCAGACAAACTGTTTTAATTTTTTTATTTAAACTACTGGAAATATGTAGAGATGAGTATATTGATTAATTTTTGTGGAAGTAGGATGAAAATTGGGAGGAATATTTGTTGTCATGACGTCTTTTATACGAACACAGACATAGATTAACACTTGTGCAACCATTGACGTGCGCAGAGACACACGCACAAGCGAGCTAGACAACTGGCGGTCACACAGGTATAACTTCATATGAACAATATGGGGCTTAGCATATATATATATATATATATATATATATATATATATATATATATATTGTGTGTATTTTGGCAGCATTTTTTCATTAATGCAGGTTTCATTGAATATAGACAAGTTTTGTCTATTAATTTTGTGTAGGATCCGTTCATACCGTCTGATATACTTGATGGTGATATCGTTGAAAGACAACCAAAAATCACAGTAATTGTTGATTTTTTATCGGGTCTAAGCTTTCGGCTCACATAAGCCATTATCAAAGAATAAATATTAACACACAGTAAACATAGAACATTTAAATTATTAACAATAAAGAGAATTAAATTGAAAATACACCGTGGACAGTGACAAAATAGTGGCGTTGTGGTCCCTGATCTGATTACAGGCATTTGAATACGTTATTGGAAATATCAAAATTGATCGTATTCAAACCAGGTTTAAATTGTTTAATGTAGATTGCTTCCAGGTTTTATAGTTTCTGTTTATTATTTTCTTGTTTTGTAAACAATACGGGGCTTAGCATATATATATATATATATATATATATATATATGTGTGTGTGTGTGTGTGTGTGTGTGTGTGTGTGTGTGTGTGTGTGTGTGTGTGTGTGATGTTTTGTACATGCATCCTCATTTAATTTATGTGTTGTGTATCTACCTAGTTTGATGTCAGAGCTTTCGTGTATTTCCATTTATGTGGTTATATATTTTTTACGATCTGTGGAGTTTTTAATCGTGTACATTTTTGTTTTTATCTTGTGTATTTGCGTAAGTATATATCTAATTTTGTTTATATGTTCATGCATTGAAATATGATTGTGTCTGTCCCGACCTCATTCATTCAAGGCTATGAATTCGCCCTATAATTACATGTCTGTTATCATTGTATGCTTATATGGCCTCTTAACATTATATGTCTGTTATTATTGTATGCTTATATGGCCTCTAATAATTATATGGGTGAGGATTATTATATTGTTGACTAAATTCTTTTGCTATTTGATAACTGTTATGGTTGCTAAGCAAAGTTTTATGTCAACACAAGATAAAATCGTCTTTGGTGGTGGATGTTTTCATGTTAACTTCTTGTAACCTCTCTGAAATGGCTCATGTGATCCGAAAGCTTAGAACCAACTTAATAAAAAAGTATCCAAATTTTGGACAAATTTTGTCTTTTATTTTCACTTGAAATTAAAGCCAAAATACGACGTTTAGAACGGCTCATGATTAAACATAAGAGACATTCATTGTCTCTTATATTTAACAGTATATGTTTAGAATATATATATATATATATATATATATATATATATATATATATATATATATATAGGCATTACAAACCCAGGATAGGATTGGTAAATAATCCAGGACATGGTTGCTAAATAATCCATGGGGATCCTAGTAATATCGTTTAAATATTATATCTGATCCGATAGAGAGCTCAATATAAATTCATTTAATTTACAGAACGGATATTTATTTATTTCTTTGTAAATTCAGATAAAATTTAGAGGGGGAATAGCTATTTTCAACGTGTCAGTTTAAGAGATGAATTGTCAACCCCGTTTAATCAATGAATTAATATATATATATATATATATATATATATATATATATATATATATTTGTGTTGACACCCGTTCTTATGCGTGCTCTTTGAATATATGTTGTGGCTGTGTATGCGTGTGTAAATATCCTTTTGTATGTATGCGTGTGTGTTCGCCTGTATGATGTATTGATTAACTTTTTCTTTAATTTTTCACTTTTAAGGGAGCGATCTTTATTTTTATTTCAATTTTTGTGTTTTTTTGGGGAGCTTTATTTGTGAATTTCATTGGTGCAAAATCTTCTGTACGATAAAGACAGAAGCTGATGATGGTTCCAATGAAATATGCCTACTACCGTTTAACCATGGAATAGCGTAACTGTCTTAATTTCATCTCTCTCTCTCTCTCTCTCTCTCTCTCTCTATATATATATATATATATATATATATATATAGTTTCATAGGGAATTTTTTCTTTATTATTTATCTCTCAAATATTTATTAGTCATTAGTTTTATTCTTTTTTTATTTGTTGATTCGTTTCTTTTTTTTTTAAATAATAATTAATGTCATTTAAGTAATAATAAGTCAAAGTGGGACATTTGATAACAAACTGTTCATTCTGACATTCCTTGTTCATTCTGACATCCCTTGTTCATTCTGACATCCCTTGTTCATTCTGACATCCCTTGTTCCCTGTTTAGGATGTGGTTTCCGGCTTTCTCTTTCCCAATCTGTTCACTCTTACGTAGCCCTCTGCGCATCAGTGGCGTTACCGCCTTGCTTGGGGTGATATGATTAAAAGATATATACATATATATATGGTCGCTTGTCGTTATGACAGAGAGCTTGCATTTCCCAGTGATTCCAAGAGTAAAACCGTTTGGAGTTCCAACTCTTGCGGGATTAACCATGGTGATCGAAGAGGAAGAACCATGGTGATCGAAGAGGAAGAACGGAACGTGATCAACCCAAAAGGAACACAATAACGGAATAATGCCTAAAATGCACCTTAAAATGCAAAATTGTTAGTGAAAATAATGTAACTCACCAATATATATATATATATATATATATATATATATATATATATATATATATATATATATACGTAAAAAAATCACAAGATCGCCAAAACCTACCGCGGTTTCACACAACGGCTCGTCAGGGCCCTGACGAGCCGTTGTGTGAAACCGCGGTAGGTTTTGGCGATCTTGTGATTTTTTTACGTGTCTTTGCTCTACATTGCTTACTATTTGTTATTTCGCTTTGGTTAGTTCTGTATCGAGCACTTTTTCTTTCTTTGTGGTTGGTTCCGTTTGGGGTTTTTTTCTTTACTGCGGGGTATTGTATGTATTGTCTGTATTCCGCAGTTTTCTTTTTTTTCCCCCTCTTGTCCAACGCCTTACAGCGACGGATAGTAACGGAATTAGATTCTGTCTGTTATTTGTTGTCCTTAAAGTTTATTTTCGTATAGTTTTAGGATTTAGATACTTACAGAGTCGGTCTTGTTATTATATTATATATATATATATATATATATATATATATATATATATATATATATATTAAAAAAGGATTAATTCAAAGATGTTGAATGGCCATTTCGATATGACGATCCCCACGGGGAGCGACACATCACCTCAGCAACAGAAAAAAACCTTTCAGAAACTGGAGAAAAATTAGTCTACTTTTCCTTTTTAAATAGATTGCAAAGAAATTAAAAAATAAATAATAATAAAATAAAAAAAATAAAATAAAAATAAAAATAAAGGGAAAGAAAAAGAAAAGGAAAAAGAAAAAGAAAAGGATAGAATAAAATCAAATAAATAAGAAAAGAAAAAAAATTGACATCGTCTGGGTTTGCAAAAAAAAGGGGAGAATGTAACTAAAAATTAACAGACCCCGTGTTGAATCATTTAAAGCAACACGGAAAAAAGTTGGTAAGAGAGATAAAAGAAGGAAGGGAGGGAAAAAGAAAGAAACTAAAGAAAAAAATTTTTTTTAAATATTACAGACGCTGGACAAATTCAAAAATCTAATTTCCCCAAACCGTTGAAGTATTAAAAAAAGCCTTTACTTAAAAAGGCATAAATTATTGATAAAAGGGAATAAAAAGATATAGGATTTGAAATAAAATTATTTTTTTTAAAAAAATTAGGTCATTTGAAATTAAACTAAATAAAGACAATACTAGGTAAAAAAAAAAAAAAAAAAATTACAATTATTATATATACATATCAATAGAAGTACACACACATATATATATATATATATATATATATATATATATACACACACACACCATTTAACGAATAAGAATACATATATACATACACATACACACACATACATTCAATTTATTACACACTAATATACATATACATGCGCATACACACATATACATATATATGCATGTGTGTGTACACACCTATATACAAAAAATTCATATAGACATAATATACATGTGTACACATACATGCACACATATACACACACACGCACACACATAGACATAATATACATGTGTACACATACATGCACACATATACACACACACGCACACACACATATATATATATATATATATATATATATATATATATTCTTTATGCACTCACACATACATATTAATGAATATTATGAAAAGGAGCATTTACATAGCTAAAAAAATTTTTTTTCCAAAATAACATATAGCCCACATACATAAATACATATATACAAATATGCACATCCACACACAAACATACACATAAAAAAAAAAAAAAAAAAAAAAATTAAAATTAAAATTAAAAAATTTTTTAAAATAATAAAAAATTATAGAAAAATATAGAATTTAAAAATTAAAAATTAGAAGTTAAATTTTAAAATCCGCCCTATGGCGGCACTTGTTTATAAATTCCCTTCTAAAGTTCAAAAGTAAGTCCTGATGAGGATACTTCAAAATCAGAATCTTCTCCAATAAACACAGACGACACCTATCACGAAAACTTTTAGGAGTACAAGCTGAGCCTATTAATTTCCAGCTGATTATGGGGTCCTGCCCCTCCTCCTTCATTTCCCAGAACCTACGTGACAGTGCCGTCTGGAATCTCTGTTTAGGGTTCGAAAACGAGTACCTGTGATTATAAAGCCTCTGTTTGAAAGAGCCCGCGGACATGCCAATATAGCTCCGGTAACTGTCCTTGTTATTAGATGGAGAAATGCGGGCTTCATAAATTACATGAGTGGATTTACATTTGCCTTGCACCGGGCAGGCATCCACAGAATAACAATTGCATTTGTCGACAATTCCGGATTTAGCTTCCGTATTATTTAGGTTCGTTAAAACTTGTTTATTGTGGGAATTAATTATATTATCTATATTAGAGGTGCAAGAATAACTAATTTTTAGGGTGAATCTATTAAAAATTTTATTTAAGGGATTGTTATTATTATTAAAATGTTTATCAATTAATTTGAGAAAATACCTACCAATATTTATATTAGTTAGCTTACAATAAGGAGGGTTAAACCAAATTATCTTCCTTTTTCTACATTTTCGGGTGTTTTTAGTTTTTGAAGATTCAGGGTTTATAGCAGGCTTATCATACTTTAACTTATTAACAAAACCGCTTTTCTGAAGGGCCTTATCGTAAATTTCTTTGCTTGCGTTGAAAATTTTTATATTGGAAGATAATTGGTTAACCCTATTATTTACTATCTTGGGTATTTGTCTTATAATATTCTTAGGGTGGTTGGATAAACTATTTATATAGGTGGGGGAACTATTTTCTTTGAGGAAGGGTTGGTAGGAACCATTCTTTATGTCTATGTGTGTGCGTGTGTGTGTATATGTGTGCATGTATGTGTACACATGTATATTATGTCTATATGAATTTTTTGTATATAGGTGTGTACACACACATGCATATATATGTATATGTGTGTATGCGCATGTATATGTATATTAGTGTGTAATAAATTGAATGTATGTGTGTGTATGTGTATGTATATATGTATTCTTATTCGTTAAATGGTGTGTGTGTGTATATATATATATATATATATATATATATATATGTGTGTGTACTTCTATTGATATGTATATATAATAATTGTAATTTTTTTTTTTTTTTTTTTTTTTTACCTAGTATTGTCTTTATTTAGTTTAATTTCAAATGACCTAATTTTTTTAAAAAAATAATTTTATTTCAAATCCTATATCTTTTTATTCCCTTTTATCAATAATTTATGCCTTTTTAAGTAAAGGCTTTTTTTAATACTTCAACGTTTTGGGGAAATTAGATTTTTGAATTTGTCCAGCGTCTGTAATATTTAAAAAAAATTTTTTTCTTTAGTTTCTTTCTTTTTCCCTCCCTTCCTTCTTTTATCTCTCTTACCAACTTTTTTCCGTGTTGCTTTAAATGATTCAACACGGGGTCTGTTAATTTTTAGTTACATTCTCCCCTTTTTTTTGCAAACCCAGACGATGTCAATTTTTTTTCTTTTCTTATTTATTTGATTTTATTCTATCCTTTTCTTTTTCTTTTTCCTTTTCTTTTTCTTTCCCTTTATTTTTATTTTTATTTTATTTTTTTTATTTTATTATTATTTATTTTTTAATTTCTTTGCAATCTATTTAAAAAGGAAAAGTAGACTAATTTTTCTCCAGTTTCTGAAAGGTTTTTTTCTGTTGCTGAGGTGATGTGTCGCTCCCCGTGGGGATCGTCATATCGAAATGGCCATTCAACATCTTTGAATTAATCCTTTTTTAATATATATATTTGCTCTGTAATATTTTATTACATGGAGCTCTCTTCCTGTATCATTTTTTAATATTAAAATAAATTTTTAATATTAATTAGGATCGGGTTTTTTGGAATTTACCTTCCTGCTTTTTTCCTTTGGATTGAAGTATCTGAATTAAAATATATATATATATATATATATATATATATAACAATATTTTGTAGCGGATCGGAAATAATTAATTTTATTAATTAATTAATAACTGAAAAATCTTCTAATTGCTATTATATATAATAAGAGAACATACTACTAGAAATTTTCCTTATCCTCCGAATATGAGCAAAGGAAAACGGAGGTGATTAAAAAGAAAGCCGGGATGGAAATTATCCCAGAATAGCATATTGTGTATATTCCAATTATTTTTCTGGGTGGTGGCATATTTGGTGCTGTTTAGACCAAGAGACTATTGTGTAAAATCTGTATATAAAGACGTTATTTTATAACACTTTTCAGCCGTCGGCCCACTTATTTCCTTTGATGTTACATTTCTTTCTTTTATTATTTCCCGGTTTGGTTTAGTTCGGCAGAGAGACAGTTAGTGGAGAACTCACGTGACTACCTTGTGATTAATCAACACAACGTGGGACAAGGGAAAACACCGTGACAGAATCAATCTACGACCAGCTGACTGGATCGAAACCAACAGCGACCGGCCGGGGAGGTGCCATATATATATATATATATATATATATATAGTCATCCGCAGACAGATCTGTTTCGCTGTATCACACCTCATCAGTATGTTTAAACATCTGATTGCTTTTAGCCAAGATTGAAACCCGACTGAATTTTCATCGTTAGCAATTCTACCTTTGAGTTATGGGTGCTCGGTAGAAGAAGGTAAACGTATAGTTTGTGATATACCATATAAACAGTGGTTGAAGGTATTCTAATTCATTACTGAATGAACGATGCGTAGATGCTAGAGTAGCTACTGTTTTTTCAAAAGCTACTTTTCTTCAAGAGTGCTCAATCAGGGGGCAAGAGCGTTGTGTGAGAAGCCCACTCCAAACTTTGTAAAAGTATTTTGATATACCCTCTGTATATATATATATATATATATATATATATATATATATATATATTCTTTTCTCATTTTAATGATTTGTTTCTATTATTTAATAATAATAATTAATGTCATTAAAGAAAATGATAAGTCAAAGTGGTACATTTAATAACAAACTTTTCATTGTGTCATCAAATGTAAAATATATATGGTCGTTTCTTGCATGTCCCAGTGATTCCAAGAGTGAAGCTGTCTGGAGTTCCATCTCTCGTGGAACCATGGTGGTAAGGTCTAAGAGGAAGTACCAGACGGAATACGATCCACTCTCGAAGACCCCCAACAACGGAATAGGCAAAGATCTAAACAATCTCATTGACCAAACCGACGGAAGAAGGCAGCACCAGTTTGCCAGATCTCGCTCCCCATTTGAAGCTCCAAAGAGGTTCGTCTGGCCAAGTGTGTGTGTTTCGTTCAGAGTTGTCCACAAAAATAAAATTGTCCTCGTCAAACCCTCCCCGCCACCCCGTTTACCTTCCTCATGAATCGTGTCCCATCAGGACATTAGGCGATCATCGACTTCCACTTGCCCCTGTCCCTTTTGTTATACCCGCTCTGCCATGCATTTGCTCAAGCCCATCAGATATGTCTCGCACTGCTTCCTCTGTCTCTCTTTCCCACTATCTCTTCTGTGAGTGTCAAACTCTCCAAAACCTCTTTCCTCATTACGTGCCCCAGGAACCTCAGCTGTTTCTTTCTGATGTAAAGTATGAGTTTTCTTCTCATTTGCATCCTCTCCAACACCTCGTCGTTGCTCATGGGCTCGGTCTATGTTATCCTCAACATCCTCCTGTAGAACCACATTTATGCCGCCTCGAGCCTCTACCTCATCCTTTAAGTGATCATTCAACATTCGCTGCCATACAGAAGGACAGATATCACATAGCAGTCCAGCACTCTTTTCTTTATTTCCAATGAGATTTTCCTGTTCTCAGTACACTGGTTAGCTTTTGAACTGCGTCTGTGGCCATGCCAATGCGTCTTTGAATCTCAGTGTCGCACTTTCCATCCTCTTTGAAAACGTTTCTTAAATATTTAAAGTTTTTTAGTTGTTTTATTTTAGATTTTCCGACCTGTAGTTGGCATGTTAGCGTCTTCTTTTTGCTATTGACCATACATTCAGTTTTCTTGAAATTTATACTTCGTCCTTTCTTCTCGCTTTCTCTTGCTACCTTCTGTAGGAGGTCCTCCATTTTTCTTTCCGTGTTTACTATCAGCACTTTATCATCTGCAATCCTTATATTGTTGAGATAGTGGCCGCCAATGATGAATCCTGGCAAGAACTTTATTTCTCTCAGGACTGTTCCGCTGTACAGGCTGTACAGGTTGAGAATTGAGAATTGTACCAGGGAGAGAAGAATCGAATAAGGAGAGAGGGTCACTCGGCTTGACTATACTCAAAAGATATATTTTTAAAAAATAATTAAAATCTCCATCGTCCCCATCTCCTCAAAACATGAAAATCAGTCTTGTTTCATGGCTAAATGTCCATTTTATGTGACAGCTATTGCATTAAATGAATAAACGTCAAATACTGAAATGGAAAAGTTAGCCTATTTCAGACTTGGGCAATAATGTACTGCGTTCTGAACGAAAGTGTGATCAATAGAGCAGGCATTGATCAATGGTAAATAACGGTCTATTGATTGGTTTCAAGTGTATCATCAAGCATATCTTTATTGTTGTTCAATTGTTGTCAAGGGAAAGAGAGCTATTTTGATGTAATTCACAAGACAAAAACGCCGGAAATCGTATCTATAAAATCATACTTTTTTCCCCTTCTCCCAGTCAATTTTAACGCTTCAATTCTATGCCCGCTAGCTACTGTGAGACTTTAGGTTCTTTCGACCTACACGCCCTTTACCCCCACTTCCCTATATATATATATATATATACTAGCAGTATAGCCGGCGTTGCTTGGGTGTAATGAAAGCTTTAAAACTAATCCATGGTCCTGGAGCTCAGACTCTTTGGACGTTGGCACAAAAGACTAAAAAGCAATAGTTGTTTCCAGTTAAAGCGAAACTGTTGACTGAAAGAAAAATGAATGGATGTAAATCAAATTTTGATTTTCTGGTATCGATATCAAATAAGTTTTTTCATTGTAAACTGAATTTTGAAGGCTAAATAAGTCCTCTGAGTAAATGGTATCATGGCTGAGACTAAGAACTACAATTATACCTACTTAGAGCCAAACCCAAAGCAAAAACTAAAATAAAACGGCTGAAAAAATAGACATACAGGAAGATAAACAGACACACACAGAAACATCTTGCCTTATATATATATATATATATATATATTATCGATTTTTTGCACTATTGTAAGAATTGCAACCTTGAAAATCCTGAATATCGTGTTTCTTATGTCTTTTTCTATGAGTGTATCAAATTTGATTAAAATCGGACCACTTCTTCTATAACCCAATTTTTTCGATTATCGATTTTCAATATTTATCGGCGTACCTCGACACAAAACCTAACTCAAAACACTCGCAGACGCTTATAGTACAACTGTGTAAATTTTCAAGAAAATTGGTTCAGCCGTTTCCGAGTCTATAGATAACAGACACACACACAGAGACAAAGTTCCATTTATAAATAAGTTTAGATTTAGATTATATATATATATATATATATATATATTGAGAGGAATACTCATCACATAATTAAACGGTTATATATCATCCAGAATTTATTTCAGCAATGTAAAAAGAATTTTTACAATTGCCTCATTCAAACCGTTGATGAATAAATGTTGGGACGCCCGCGCCTATTCGGCTATAATGGACTATTCCATTACTATGCAAAGTAATGGTGGCATCTACGTAGGAGAGTGTGCCGAGCAGCCGATCGACAAGTCAGTCGTAGACTTCCGGTGACGACCCGGAAGTACCCATTGCTCATACTACGTCTTACAACGGTTGAGACGATTAACCTTTATTCTTGTATTGGATACTAATAACCTTTGTAAATACTATTTTCACGGAATACAACAATTAACCTATTCCTGTTGTTGAGTTATTTATTCTTACTCACGATATAACAGGCCAGTACCGTTATACTGTATCATAGAATACTTTTGTCATATCTGGTCAGGCACCCCAGCTGTTCATCTCAGTATTCTCGACAGGTTCCAAAGGAGAATCTGTAATGTGATAGGTCCTGACCTGGCAGCTCGACTCCAGCCACTTTCTCGCCGGCGGGATGTGGCTTCTGTCTCTTCTACAAATATTTTCATGGCTTCTGCTTTGACAAACTTAGGTCACTGGTGTTCCATCCACAAGAATTTACTTGTGCAATTAGACTGACAACAAAGTCCCACCCTTTTACAGTTAAATCTACCAAATGCAGCTAACAATTCTACTCCCTCAGCTTCTTTTCTCGCACTTCCCACCTGTGGAACTCCCTTCACTCAGAATATTTTAAAAAAACGCTTTATAACAAAGTGATTTTCAAACCGGAAATAATTTGAGAATGGATACAGCAAATCACACACATAATACAATACAGAGTAAGGAATTAAATCACACATACATAAAACAATTAACAGGAAATTATACGCACACAAAAAGGAGAAGGGAAATAAATACACAAAACAAGACCCAGAGAAAATTAATCACACAAATATTATTTAAGACGGAATGTGTACATAAATAAAAAACAATGCTAGGAATGAACACAAAATGCACAAATGAAAAAAGACATGGGAGAAGGAAAACAGTAAAGAGAAATGGTACAGAACCCATACAGTCATAAATTTTAACTCACGCAGAAATTTTTAGAAAATAAGAAAATTATCCATTGAGCTCTATATTTTATCTAATTGATATTTTATATTTCTTTTATTTTATAATAACCTAAAGGAAGGCAGTACTGCCAGTGGTGTACAGGGGACTATATAAGAGTAAATGAAAAGATAGGAGAAGAGTAAAGAGAAAGACGGACCAGTTACAGCGGGTGTCAGAGAAGAGAGCAAGAGAAGGATGGGAGCACAGGAGTGATGACAGTTGCGAAGGTAGAGAGAAAGGAAATGAACAAGATACACGGGGTGATGTAGAAAGAGCTGGAGTTAAGCGGATAAGAGATGGGAATTGACATTGCATTTAAATTTCTGCAGGTTGTAGCCGTCAGAAAAGCAAGTAAGCAGCTACAGGGGGTGAAAAAGAAAGAGCAAGAGAAGGATGGGAGCACAGGATTGATGACAATTGTGAAGGTAGAGAGAAAGGAAATGAACAAGATACACGGGGTGATGTAGAAAGAGCTGGAGTTAAGCGGATAAGAGATTGGTATTGACATTGCATTTAAATTCCTGGAGGTTTTACCCGTCAGAAAAGCAAATATATGGATGGGAGTTCCACAGGCGGGAAGTGCGAGTAAAGAAGCTGATGAAGTAGAACTGTCGGTTGCATTTTGTTTATCTTACTGTAAATGGGTGAGACCTTGTTGCCAGTCTGATGCACGAGTAAATTATTGTGGCAGGGGCATCAGTGACTTAAGTTCGTCGGAGCAGAAACCATGAAAATATTTGTAGAATAGACAGAGGGAAGCCACATTACGTTGGTGGGAAACTGGCTGGAGTCGAACCACCAAGTCTTGCAGATTCTCCTTTGGAGCCTGTCGAGAACACTGAGATGGACAGTGGGCGCGCCTTAACGGAGTGAAGAGAGAGGAAAACAGGTTACGGTAGGTGTCGGAGAATGGGTAAAAGAAGGACGAGTACATTGGTGTAAAGAGAGCTGCATGCGTGTAAAATGAGAAGACAGATGGGGAGTCAAGGTGATAAGCGATGATAGTTGACGTTGCATTTAAACTCTTAGAGATTGTAGCTACCAGAGAAACAAGAATACGGAAGGGAGTTCCACGGGCGGGAAATGCGGGAAAAGAAGCTGACGGAGTAGAAGTTGTGGTTACACTTGATTGTTTTCACAGTGAAAGGGTTGGATCTTATTACACGTCTAGGAGCTCGAGTCCACATTCCCTGGGAAGTAAGAAAGACCTAAAAGCTTCGGAGCATAATCAATAAAAGTATTTGTAGAAGAGGTAGATGAAGCCACACTTCGTCGGTGAGATAGAGACTGGAGTCGCGCCGCCAGGTCAGGATAGACTTCATTGCAGATTCTATTTCGAGAACCCCAAGGTGAACAGCAGGAGCATCCGATCAGATACGACAGGAGTATTAAATGCACGGATGGATGGTTGATTTAAAATCTTTTTAGTTATCTTCTCCGTTTTCACAGGTTAACATTCTCTCCTCTCTCTCTCTCTCTCTCTCTATATATATATATATATATACTAGCATCATTGCCCGGCGTTGCTCGGGTCTAATGAAAGCTTTAAAACTAATCCATGATCCTGGAGTTCAGACTCAGACTAAAGAATATTTGAAATAATAAATTAATTGCGACAATTTACCAATCGCGACTAGTATATATATATATATATATATATATATATATATATATATATATATATATATATATATATATACTAGCATCATAGCCCGGCGTTGCTCGGGTGTAATGAAAGCTTTAAAACTAATCCATGGTCCTGGAGCTCAAACTCTTTGGACGTTGGCACGCAAAGACTAAAAAACAATAGTTTTGTCCAGTTAAAGCGAAACCGTAGACTGAAAGAAAAATGAATGGATGCAAGTCAAATTTTGATTTCCTGGTATTGATATCAAAAAAAGTTTTTTTCGTTGTAAACTGAATTTTGAAGGCTATAAGTCCTCTGAGTAAATGGTATCATGGCTGAAACTAAGAACTACAATTATACCTACTTAGAGTCAAACCCGAAACAAAAAAAAAGGGCTGAAAAAATACAGGCAGATAAACAGACACACACACAAACATCTCGCCTTTTATATATATATATATATGCTGTCGATTTTCTGCACTATTGTAAGAACTGCAACCTTGAAACTTCTGAATATTGTTTCTTATGTCTTTGTCTATGTGTGTATGAAATTTGATTAAAATCGGACCACTCCTTATATAACCCGATTTTTTCGATTATCGATTTTCGATATTTATCGGTGGTACCGCGACACAAAACCTAGCTAAGAACACTCGCAGACGCTTATAGTACAACTGTGTAAATTTTCAAGAAAATCGGTTCAGCCGTCTCGGAGTCTATAGGTAACGGACACACACACACACAGACACAGAGAGAGAGAGAGAGAAAAAGAGAGAGAGAGAGAAAGTTCCATTCATAAATAAATATAGATACTAGCATCATAGCCCGGCGTGGCCCGTGCAACTGAGAACTTTTAGTAGTAGAACTCGGTTATATAAAAAAAATAATTATATAAAAATTGTTTTTAAAAATTGTTAAAAAAATCCATTAAAAAAATCTATTTTGCTTTGTTTTGCGCAAACGTGATTTGATGTTTTGTGTGACATTGTAAACAACATTGCGTTTGTTTTTGTTTCAAAATAAGGGGGGAAATATTTACATTTTTCTTGACTAAATGAATTTAACATAAAAATAAGAATTATTTATTTTGTTTTACTGAAATTAGAAATATAAAAAATATTACGCTCTCAGTTCAGAAATTTTCGAAGAATCGCTAAAAACGTAGAAATATAAAAACTGTTACGCTCTCGGTTCAAAAATTTTTTAAAAAATATTTCTTTTGTTTCAAAATTACGAGGAAAAATATTCACTTTTTTTTGTTGACCAAATGAATTTTTAAAACGTCAGAATAGAAATTAAATATAAAAGCTTATTTTTTTTTAGTCGCGTTTGACACGTATGATTTGATTTCTGTGACGTAATTTAACAACCATCTTAGATCTTAGATGTTTTACGGAGCAAATTGGCACCATTGGCCAAAAAGTGCAAAAGGGAAATTACTGAACTTAAACTCAAAAAGTATGTGTCAACCTGGCTTCCCAGTAGATATGTGTCTCTAGAAAGTTTGAATGGCATAGCTTAAAAAATGTAGGGGTGCATAGGGAACAGTCAGACACAGTCTCACAGATTGCCTACAACAGGCACTAAACTAAATTCTTTACAAAAAACCAATGTAGTGTACCAATTTACATGCCCATTCAGAGATTGCATCTCTGATACTACTCAAAAACCTAGTACATATATTGGTTTTACTACAACCACGCTCTCCCGTAGACTTACATGTCATCTTTCTGATCAGAGTATTATTAAACAACATTTCTCTGAAAAACATAAACATGTAGGTAATATAAGACAGATTTTGGTCAACAATACGGTGATCCTTACTCATACACACAGTAAGAGGAACCTGCAGATATTGGAGGCCATGTACATCAAATCAAAACAACCAACACTCAATAAAATCAACTTTAAAACAGGAAATAACATATTACATTGCATTTGACTAGATGGTTTTGTTGTCATTTCGCGCTATCCCGCGGTGTGACGTCATAAAACCGCATCGCAAACTTAAGAACTGCGTTTATTATTTTTGGTAACTATTGCCGTTGCCAAGCGGAGTTTTATGTCAACACAAAATAAAATCGTCGGTGATGGTGGATTTTATATTTCAGTTTAAACTACCTCTCTGAAGATGGCTCATGTGAGCCGAAAGCTTAGAAGAAAACCAATAAATAATTATCCAAATGTTGGAGAATTTTTGTCTTTATTTTCAACTGAAATTAAAGCAAAAATACGACGTTTAGAACGGCTCATGATTAAACATAATAGACATTCATTGTCTCTTATATTTAATAGCATATGTCTAGAAAATATATATATATAGATAACGTTGCAATTATTATCTTAGTTATTATCCATTTCGATATATATACTAGCAGTTTAACCTGGTTTCACTCGGGTAGTTTAAGAAATAATAAGAACAAAATATGACGAATTTACATATCAAACGAGAGTGGACACAACGTCCACTCTCGTCACTTATATAGATATAGCTAACAATGTAGAATGTCTCTATTGGATTAGGGTGGGAGAGGGAGGGTCAACATATATAGATATAGATAATATAAAGTGGGGTGATTGATTCTATATTATAATTAATACATGAACTGATCCCTGACTTTGTAGGGTGATAATATATATTTTTCTACCCGTAATTTTGGCTTTCTAAAAAGTTTCAAGGTGTCGTTAGCGTTCTACAATTTTGATCTAGATCTGAGCGCAACTCCCGTCGAGCTAGACCGCAGAATGCAGACAATAAATCGAATCTATCAAACAAATGTACTGGCGAGTGGTTCCAAAATGAAGGATTGATTTACTATAAGGTTGTATGAAAAACTGAGCTACCCCCTCTAAAATTGTTTAAATATTGAAATTTTTCAAGATTTTTTTGTCAATCGGAAAGTATAGGGTGTAATCGATAAGACTGCACTGGAAAAAGTTAAAAAAAATCAAAATGAAAATCAACAAATTTAAAGGTGGTGGTAGTCTCCTTCAGGTTCGCCAAAAAGAATTGTACTTCTATAAACAAAAAGAAAAGGAAACATACGGAAGGAGTGAAAAGGAAAATAAACAGGGAAAAAAAGTTAGAAAATTTAAAGAGGGAAGAAAGGGGAGAGCCAATGGAAACGGCAAAGAGTGAGAAATTTTAAATTTTGGCCGGAAGTGAATTGCAGACAGATATAGACCTCAGTTACAGTGTTTAACGTTAAATCTTTTGGCATTAAAAAAATTGATGAAATTCCATTCACAAACAGAAAAATTATTCATTAATCGTAAAATAAAAATTTTTAAAAAAACATAGCACGAAGATATAAATTCATTACGCCTAATATAATAAATTGGAAAGATAAATAAAACAAATTAAAATTTAAATCTAAATTTAAAATAAAATTTAAAATTAAAATCAAAATTAAATTAAATTAAAATTAAGATTAAATTATAATAAAATAATATAATATAAATATATAAAATAAATAAAAAATATATTATAAAAATAATAATAATGATATAAAACATAAAATATATAATAAAATAATTAAAAATTATATAATAGAAGTAATGATAAAAATTATATATATATATATATATATATATATATATATATGGGACTATATATATATATATATATATATATATATATATATGGGACTAATTTTTCTCCAGTTTCTGAAAGGTTTTTTCTGTTGCTGAGGTGATGTGTCGTCCCCCGTGGGGATCTTCATATCGAAATGGCCATTCAACATCTTTGAATTAATCCTTTTTAAATATATATATATATATATATATATATATATATATATATATATATATATATATATATATATATGTAAAAATATACTCAGTTATAATCTGAGATTAAGGACAGAATGGTTAAATAAAATAAAGACAAGAGGAAAACTGTATTTTAAATCACCTACGCGTTTCGTCCTGTGATGGACTTTATCAAGGCAAAAAGACGAAATGAGCTTTATTCTAAATTACGTATCTATAAACAAACAATGTTGGTAACCACAAAGACGCTCACAAATCATTTCAAAAGATTAACAGCATATTTTAGTTTTTAGAATTTCTTCATGTGTAGTGCAAAGTCACAAGATATTAAAATGAAGGGAATTTGACCGTTTTGAACTGGATTATATATTTTATAATATATTTATATAATATAATATATATATTAGTCATAATTTCTTATATATATATATATATATATATATATATATATTTATGACTAAGTGTAACCATATCATAAAATACTAAGTAGGTTCGTACAACCATGGATGAAAACATTATGTTTTCGTCTAATTTTAGTTAAAAATTCCCCGTTACCTGAGTGTTCTTAAAAATCGGAAACAAAAAACAACAAAAATCGGTAAAATCAGTTCATGCAAATCGCCTGAAGATAACACATGGTAGAAACCTATGTCGCGTAATAACTCGTTTACAAATAAAGAATATGCGCCTATGGCTTAGGGGGTAGCGATTCCGACTGACACCAAATCGGTCAAGTTTCGATCACGGCCAGAAGCAAGTGAATGTGCCTAGCCACACTGATGAGCTGTAGTATAGCGAAAGAGGTTTGTATGTGGATGACTATATATAAAGTATTTCATTGGAATGAGATTTCAGTTTAACATAGGTTATCGCTGTAAAAATAATGATTGAAAATAAATCATCGCTGAAAAGTAAAGATTGTGAAGCTCCTGTCAAGGTACGGCACTAGTAAATCATTTTTGGTCTGGCCTCACTCATGTAAAGACAATGTATAACAGAAGTAAACAGGTACTTTTTAACAACTGAAGGAGCCGGCGTTTTACCAGCATCATTAGCTATGGACTGAGTGTCTAGATGAGTTTTACTTTCGCTCTGGCCTGAACAGGAGTCTCAATGGACGATAACACTGTTGGTGTCAAATCGGTTGGGAAATCAATTAATGTATGTAAACTGTGTCTAGAGATTATATGCAAAAGAGATATTGTCAAATATTTTATGTAAAATTCATAGATATGTGTTATCCAATGAAATATTTTGTACTATTATGTATAGCGAGTAAACATGAAAGCAATTAAGTCCTAATTTTCAATTTCAGATTAATATTTAGTATTTTTTCAGTAATTATAACAATTTGCAGTGTCAAGAGATTATTTGCAAGTACTAGAATTTAGTATCATGGCTCATAAAAAAAGAACTAACAATGCATGAAAAGAACTATATAATCAAAGAAATTATCAAAGGAAAGTCTTTGCTTCAAATTTCTAAGTATTTGAAAAGAGATCATCAAACAATCAAGAAAATATGTCAAATGGGAATTCAAGCAAGGAAAAAAAGTCTCAGGCTGAATTCAGGAATTTAACAAAGCAAAATCTATCACATATCCGAAGAGAATTAATAAGAAAACCAGATGTGTCAAGTGCATTCATATTTGAGGCCACTGGAGCTCCTATGGTATCAAGGGAAACAAGGTGTAAAGCATTAAGAAAGTTTGCTGATGTAAAAAATCGAATAAAGAAACCCATTTTAACAAGAATAAAAAAGAGGAAAGAAGATTGCAGTGAGCAAAAAAATACATGAAAACTGATTTCAATAAAGTGCTTTTTACAGACGAATCAAGGATCACCCTCGATGGGCCCGATGGATGGGCTCGAGGATGGGTTTGCAAGCAACATGAATCAAGAAAATTTTTTAAATGCCAACAAGGCGGTGGTGTGATCATGATATGGGCTAGGATTATTGGTAACGAGCTCATAGGTCCATTTAAATTGAAAGACAGGGTTAAAATGAATTTCAAAAGTTACTGTGATTTTCTAGAGTAATATTTCTTTGAATGGCTTGATAACCATTCTTTAGCCAAGCGTAGATCTATGATCTTTATGCAAGACAACGCACCAAGTCATGCATCAAAGTTTACTAAATCCTGGTTGAAAGAAAAGGGATTTGTTGAAGATTCTCTTATGGACTGGCCTTCAAATAGCTGTGACTTGAATCCTATTAAGAACCTGTGGAGCATCCTCAAAAGAGATATTTAATCCAATGGAAGACAATTCAGCAAGTGTGACCTCTGGGAGGCAGTTAAAGTTGCTGCAAACCACTTACCAGCCGCTAAATTTGCAAATCTAACATCAGATGTTGACAATAGACCGCTAAGAGTTATTGAAAAGAAAGGAGCATTTGTGCAATAAATTTTAGGAGATTCTTATTATTTTTTGTTAATATATCTTTTATTTTTAAAATAATGTTTTTTTATGTTTTTCCTTAAGAAATTGATGAATTTGTTCTAAAATCTTTTCATATTATTTTTTACATTAATTTTACAAGATATAATAATGTAAAAGTATCAAAATAAATAGTTGCAAGTAAACTATTGACAGTCAAATTAGTCTGTTTTGTAACTTAGTAAATTTTTTTCCAGCCAAAAACAATAGTTTTCTCTATCACTAAATATCTAAGTTAATAATATTGAGTAGAATCTAAACAACATAGGACTTTTAACATTAAAGACGCAACTCACAGTTAAACAAATAAGATGTAACCGTAAATTCTACTCCAACAGCTTCTTTTCTCGCGCTTCCCGCCTGTGGAACTCCCTTCCACGACTCTGCTTTCCCGACAGTTACAATCTCCAGGTGTTTAAATGTAGGGTCAATAGACACCTCCTATCACACTAACTCCCAACTATTCTCACAACACTCTCATCTACCCAACCCTCATTCTCGGTATCCTCACCCGCCTATCACCCACCCTCTGTTATTTCCTATATTTAATCAGCCTTTCTCTACTCTACGTAGCCCCCTGCACAGTAGTGGCAGTGACATGCCTTGCTCGGGGTGAAACGCTTATAAAAAAAATAAAAAAAAACTCTTTATATCAATTCGTAACTTGTATATAATCTCTAGACACAGTTTATTTATATAAGCCATTTAATAGGTTTTTTTTTTTGCTTTGTTTTTTTTTTCTTTATACACCTTTCTATCAAATGTTGCCATTTTGCTGGTATTTAACGCGTAAATCATTTTTCTTAGCTATTCTACAACATTTTCCAGAGTACAGCGTTATAATTATAATGACCAATTTCTAAGCTTTTAAGAAACCTGCTTTTGACTCTATGACAGGATGTGAAAATACGAGTTATCGACTATTTTGTTTTTTATGATTCTGTTTCCTTTTTATCCTCAAATATCTCGAACTACGCCAGGTCACTAGCCTCCACTTAGGATTTTGTCATTAAAAAAAAATGACGTCATAAGTAACTGTCTTTTTCAGCAACTGTTTTTTATTTTATTTTATATTTGAAATACTTCTTTTCATATATCGATCCATACCTTGAGGAACTGAACGGGAATTTGATTTCCGCATGTTCGAGACGAGCGTGGAAATCAATTTTAGAAATATTATTGAAGAATACGTTACATTATCAATAATTCTCAGAGTCTGTAATTTCCTTAAAGATCGATGGCAACTCTGAAACACTACGCAGCCTCGCCGAAAGCGTATACAACCTTCGAAAAATGTTGCAAGAAATATCATCGTAGTTACTTGGGTTTAATATGACTTCGGTATAATACGACCCATTGTTTCTGATTCTAAAAGCGGAATAAATTGAATATAATACACCCCATCGTATACCCAATCACCTATTTAATTTTGTTTTTGAAAAGATGGACCATATTATCCATTAAAATCTTAATGCCAAACATATATTTCCACTAAAATGCTTAAATTTTCAATATATTAAAATAATAGAAATAAACCGGATGTTTATCTATTAAGAGTTTCTTTTCCAAGTTTCCCGCTTTGAAAATTTATTTTCAAATTTTCGGTGAAAGGTGCTAATGTTGTATATTAAAGCTGGAAAACAACGAGGAGTAGATAGATAGATAGATAGATAGATAGATAGATAGATAGATAGATAGATAGATAGATAGATATGAACAGAATGAGATAGATAGATAGATAGATAGATAGATAGATAGATAGATAGATAGATAGATAGATGTTAACAGTCTGAGATAGATAGATAGATAGATAGATAGAGAGATAGATAGATAGATAGATAGATAGATAGATAGATAGATAGATAGATAGATAGATAGATATAAACTTATATTTTTATTCTTTGACAGTGGAGAGAGAGTTCACGCACACGAAGGGGCTCTCGAGATTCGAAAGCCAGCGAGTGTCTCTTTTCTAAGCCAAAGTTCTAGACTTTATATAAAGTCTTAAAACTCCCACGTGACCTGCATAACCACACCTCTTCACCCATGCATTTTTGCTTTTTTCGGATTATCATTTTCAAGCCGGTTATCACTTTTGTTTACCTTATCTACGGCCGGATGTAGCTGTCAGTTACATCCGCCGTTCAAGGTTATATATTACTCTAATTGAACATACCCAGTAATATATTTTCAGCGATTGATTAATCTATCATCACTGAATATATATACCAGGCTGTTGATAAGAACGGCGAAGCCAGAGCTGTTGTCATGGATATCCTGAAAGCGTTTAACAGGGTTTGGCATGCTGGCCTTGTGCGCAAGCTACAGAGCTACTGTATTTCTGGACGATTGTTCGTTTTAATTCAGTCGTTTTTACCGAATCATAAAATGAAGGTCGTTTTGAACGGGCATGTTTCCAGATCCTTTCATACTAACGCGGGCGTCCTTCCAGGCTTTGTCCTAAGTCCTACTCTTTTCTTGATCTCCATCACTGATCTTCCGGATGCAGTCAGTTCGCAAGTAACCAACTACGCAGATGACACCACTATATACTCAGTAAGAAATCTAATATGACTCTTGGAAAGCACCTTCAATCTTTGATGGATTGGAGCAAAAAAAAAAAAAAACAGCTGTCAAATTTGGATGCTTCCAAAAGGAAACTGCTCTCTTTTAATCACCATGGAGAAACTTAACTACCTTCCATCAGTATGGATGACGCTAGTCTCCGAGAAAGCAACACACTGCGCCTCCTCGGCCTCACTCTCTCAATCGACCTCAAGTAGAACGACTCATCGAAGCAAAAGCTACATCTACTGATAAGAAAGTTATGTCACTGCGTCGGGATAGGAACTTTTTTCTTATCAGAATCCATCTCGCACATTTATAAATCTACCATTCGTCCGTGCATTGAAGATTGCCAAATCCCGCTTTGTCATCTATTTTCTTAACACCATCAAGTATGAGGTGGAATCATACCTAATCAGATAAGAAATTATAATGTTAATATAATTTGGGAATCAATTCTACATTATAATCAATATATAGACTGATCCCTCACTTTGTGGCCATGTTAGTTTCTATACATTTATATCCTAGATTATGGGCTTGAGCAAATTAATGGTAGAGGCGGGGTTTGGGAGGGGTAATGAGAGACAAGGTGTTAAGAGCTACTAGGGATGAGAAGATGTGGAAGGCCATGATCACCTATGTCCTGAAGGGGCATGGCACATAGAAAAAGAAGAGTTATTAATAAATAATCAATATTGAGAAGAGGTGGCTTCATACCTAATCAGAATTTGATAAACAGATAAGAAATTATCATGTGGATTTAAATTGGGGGATCAATTCCATATTATAATCAATATATAGACTGATCCCTCACTTTTTGGCCATCTTAGTTTCTATACATTTATATTCAATATTTATGGGCTTGAGCAAATGGATGGCAGAGTAAGGTTTTGGATGGGTAACAAGAGAAAGGGTGTCAAGAGCGACAAGGAATAGGAAGATGTGGAAGGCCATGATCGCCTACGTCCTTAAGGAACACGGCACATAGAAGAAGAAGAGTTATTAATAAATAATCAGTATTGAGAAGAGGTGGATTCATACCTAATCAGAATTTGATAAATAAGAAATTATAATGTTAAAATCTACAAGGGTTAGGAAGATGTGGAAGGTCATGATCGCCTACGTCCTGAAGAGACACGACACATATAAATAAATAATCCGTATTGAGATGAGGTGGATTCATACCTAATAAGAATTTTTATAAACAAATAATAAATGATAATGTGGGTATAAAGTGGGGGATCAATTCTTTATAACAATGAATATATAAACTGATCCCTCATTTTGTAGCCATGTAGTTTCTATACATTTATATTCTAGATGGCAGAGTTGGCTTTTGGAGGGGTAACAAGAAAAAGGGATAGGGGTATGTGGAGGGTCATGATCGCCTACGTCCTGAAGGGACACGGCAAATGAAGAAGAAGAAGAAGAAGCAGTGTCTCCTCATTTAAGCTCAATAAAGATTTTTTTAAGTCTGCCTTTGACCTAATATTGCAATGTAAAATTTGTTGTGAATGTAGAATAGTCAACAGACATATTAATTTTAAACTAATCTAGGCCATTCTTTTTCTTCTATGTGCCCTGTCCCTTCAGGACGTAGGCGATCATGGATCTCCACGTCTCCCTATCCCTTGTGGCTCTTAGTATGTTTGCTCCTGTTGCTCCTGGCAACCCCCGTTCCGTCATCCACCTGATCAGACTCTGCAGATATGTTATCCGCTGCCTTCCTCTGTCTCTCCTTCCTTCTATCTGACCAGTCAGTATCAGGTTCTCCAGGCTCTCCTTCCTCATTGCATGTCCCAGGAACTTCAGTTGTCTCTTCCTGATGCTCAGCATCAATTTCCTTTTTGTTGCCATTCTTTCTAACACTTCGTCGTTGCTTGTATGCTCAGTCCACGATATCCGTAGCATCCTTCTGTAGAACCACATTTCGGCCGCTTCCATTTTTTTCCTCATTTTCGATGATATTGTCCAGCATTCACAGCCGTACTGAAGAACTGACATCACGTAGCAGTCTAGCACTCTTTTCTTCGTTTCTATTGAGATCTTCCTGTGTGTTAGTATTTTGCTCATCTTCTGGAACGCGTCCTTTGCCATGCCAATTCGCCTTCGGATCTCCGTGTCGCACTTTCCATCTCCTGTTAGAACACTTCCTAGGTACTTAAATTCTTGGACTTGTTTGATTCTGTTATCCCCCACCTGTATTTGGCATTTTGAGTTGTATCTTTTGCTGATGACCATGCACTCAGTTTTCTTAAAGTTTATTTGTAGTCCCTTCTTGTCACTCTCCACTGCTACTTTCTGTATCAGTTCTTGCAGTTTCCTTTCCGTGTCCGCAATCAGTACTGTATCGTCCGCGTATCTTATGTTGTTCAGGTTGTGGCCTCCAATAATAAATCCTGGTGTGTCATCTAGGGTCCTCAAAATATTCTCGCTGTATAGGTTGAACAAATCCGGTGAAAAGACACATCCTTGTCTTACGCCTTTTTCTATCTTTGTGTATCTACTGAGGTCGTTACCTGTCCGTATGCAGGCCGTTTGCTGCCAGTAGAGATTCTTGATTATTCTTATATCTTTGCCGAAAATGTTGAGGTTGCCTAGCATTTCCATTAATTCTTTGTGTTTCGAGTTAAAAACATGGAGAAGACTAATAAAATCAAATGTATTTTAAGAAGAGCATTGTTTTTAAAAAGCGTCTTTATTCTTGTTTCATGTGCACGCACACATACAGTCAGTCACTTAACGAAGAATTAAAGGAGAATCTGTAATGTGATCGATCCCCGACTTAGCAGCTCAGATACAGTCACTTTCTCAACAGCGCAATGTGGCTTCTCTGTCTCTCTTCTACAAATACTTTCACGGTTTCTGTTCCGATGACCTTAGCTCCCTATATATGAATTTACTCAAGCGACAATATTAGCAACTAGGTCCCACCCTTTTAGTGTGAAACCAATAATTTGTTAACGCAAATTCTACTCCAGTAGCTTCTTTTTTCGCACTTCCCGCCTGTGGAATTCCCTTCCATTTACTTGCTTCCCCGACAGCTACAATCTCCAAGAATTTAAATGTAAAGTCAATAGTCATCTCTTATCTCGCTAACCTGCATCCTCTCTCTCATGCACCTTTCTCCGTCCATTCCACTCTCATCAGTATTCTCATCCTTCTCTTACCCACTTCCTGACACCCCCTATAACCTGTCACTCTTTTTCATATCTTTCCTCCTATGTAACCCCCTGTGCACAAGTTGCAGTAAACTGCCTTGCTTGCGGTGATATGATTATAAAAAAAAACTTGATATACGTTTGGGCAATCATGTCTCTTTTGTGACATACCTGACTAAGAAGGCTTTCCCACAGTAGGTTGCCATTGCTTTCTGCGGTAGACTGTTTTCCAACCAAGGCTTTAAAACTCAATTTGTCCTGCTATTTAACCCATAGCTGGAGGGAGAAGAGATGTTTTAATACCTTTCCGTAAGGTATTTACACGTAAGTGAATGCAACGAATTCAAATGGAATTCGAACTCGGCTCTCCGATTTCTCAATCCGAACCGATATCCATTGCACCAGAACTCACTTTGCATAAATATATAAGGTTTTCCTAAAAAAAGGTGGACAGTTAGAAATACATTGGTGTCAAGTCAGGTGAACGTGCTAGCCAATCAGTTGAACCTCTTCGGCCAATTCATTTCACAAGAAATGTTTCAATAAAATACTTATGGACTGTTCTTGGCTAATGCAACGGAGCCCCATCTAGTCGGAAGCGATACAAAGACCATTTCAACTTAATGTTCACCTACTTTAGGAACACCCTATGTGCGTTGTGGTGCAATGGATATCGGCTCGGAACGAGAAATCAGGGAGCCGAGTTCGAATTCTAGCTGAATCCATTGCGTTCGCTTACGCGCAAATACCCTTGGGAAAGGTATTAATCCGTCTCTTCCTTTCAGTTATGGGTTAAATAACAGGACAATTTGGGTTCTATAGACTTGGCTGGCAACCAGTCTACCACAGAAAGCAATGGCAACCTACTGCGGGATAATCTTCTGCCCAGGCAGTCATTTCTCTTTCGAAACATGATCGCCCAAGCGTGTTTCACGTATGGCACTTAACTGACTGACTATATATATATATATATATATATATATATATATGTCAGATTAAATAAATTGCAAACATATTGTCTGGTTATTTTTAATAAAATCCGTTCATACTCACGGATGATCTTTCGCGTATTACAATATTACTGTAACGTCGCCAGATATTATTATCATTAATTTCTCAAGGTATCCAAGTACTTTCAATCTCTTTTCGAGATGATCTTCAGAAGTGTGAGTTATGGTAACAAAAAGTAAACGCAAAAACTGCTTTGTTTACATTAAAGCATGACACGTCATCACAACATATAAAATAATTCCATTTTGGCTAATGTTCGCGTTCTAATGAACGCTAGCAATTTGTCAACCGTTATATTTAAAGCAGAAATGTTACAGCTCATTTCTTTATAGAATCAATTGGTGGCTTCCCCTATGTGGATATAGGTCGCAGGTTCGAATCCTTCCAAATGACACGCATTTTCATAACAAATATGTTTCGTAAATAATCAGACCGGTAGAAATAAATATATAATACTGTTTGATTATAAACAAAATATCTACTTAAATACGAGTATCGATCAAAAATAATGTTCAAACAAATAATTTCATATATATATATATATATATATATATATATATGACATAGTACACTTGGTATGCAATCCAGGTAAATTCCAAATGAGACGAACTCAAGAGAACTCAATGTTAAATTCATTTATTTTATTTAACAGAGTAATATAATTTATAAAAGATTTTCGATTATTACTATGGATAATACATATTTCACCGCTTTGGTGTGATTATCAAATCTGACGATCCGCGATAATAACATCAAAGCGGTGAAATATGTATTATCCATAGTAATAATCGAAAAGATCTTTTATAAAATATATATACTATAGTTATCCGCAGACAGATCTGTTTCGCTGTATTACAGCTCATCAGTACGGCTTAGACTCCATTCGCCTCCTAACCCAGGATTGAAACCCGACCGAGTAGGCAATTCTACCCCTAGGCCACGAGCGTCAGGCAGAAGAAGGCAGGCTTTTTAGCGTGTATAAACACGCCCAATAGCTAGAGTGCTCCAATTCATTATCGAATGAGCGATGCGTATATGCCGTAGTAGCTACTATTTACAAAGCCTCCCACTCTTCCAGAGTGCTCAATCAGGGTGTGGTTCCCGTCGACTTATCGTGGTATAGGGCAAGCATGTCCCAGGGATCACAAGAGCTGCCTGGAGTTCTAACTTATGAAGGGCGATCCACGATGACAAGTTGAAGAAGGAAACACCAGACTAAACACAACTCCAAAGACCCCAGTCAGAGACGTCAGTCCGGCTGGTGTAAGCAAGGCTGACCTTGACAGTTGAAGCATCCGGCAGCCCGATGCAACCAGATTTGCCACATCTCACCTGTCTCAATCCCCATGAAGCCGCGAAGGAGGTGCTTCTTCTCGCGAAATGACCTCGTCAAACTCTCTTTGAAACTCTCTGTTAGTTAAAATCTGCTCTATCTATAGGAGATAGACCTTGTGTTGGTACAAACTATTCTCTTTTTTTCTTTCTGCTTTAATCGCTTCCCGCTCATTCTATTTTTTCTTTTCCTTTTTGCCGCGGGCTTTTGCGAAAGCTACAAGCAATACATATTTGCTATTATGTTCCAGGTTAATGAATCTTTCGGTCGTATCTGCCTCGAGCGGAAGCCTACTTGCCACTCAACTCGACACAAAGACAAGATCGATAGATTTCCTAGACAAGAGCATACTGACTGCCATTAATGTCGGCAAACGAAAGGAAGAGAGAATTAAAAAAAACGGGGAAGAAAGAGGAATAAGAAACAAATAAAAAAAAAATTAAATAAATAACAACGTTCAGAAAAAACAGAGAAAGAAATATGAGCCAAAGAAAAAAAGAAAGAAAGAAAGAAAGAAACAAGATAAGAAATGTTAAAGAAAGAAAGAAAATAAGTTAAACGTAACATGGAAAAATAAATATAAAACAAGAGAAAAAGAAAGCAAAAAGAAAAAAAATAAAGAATTAATCCGAAAAAAAAATCAATAAAAAGGGAATTCAAAATAGACGGAAAGAAAAATCATTAAAAAAAATCGAAAAAAAAAAGAGATACGGTTAGAAAAAAAAATGAACGTATGAAAGAAAAGAAAATAATTTGATTACGTTTCTGTTTTTGTCATTCTTTTTGATAACCGCCATTTTATTCTCCTATTTTACTCTTTTTGCTCGGGGTCTGCAAACATCTTACTTACCTCCATTGATTTACAGACTTTATCTGTTTACACAACACTAGCTTTGTCTCTTGTATTTCCCCATCTTTTTTTCTGTTAATATTTCTTTTCCTTTTATTGAACTATTTCCGAATAAAAAAAAAAAAGAATTCTTTCCATAGAAACGCGGTAAGGAGAGGTTTGCCTCAGTTGTTAAAACCTTGAACTAAATATGGCGTTAATTTATATCCCAATATCCACCAGGAGAAATAATTCTCTCTTTTTTTATTTCTTTTCAACCTCTATATTTCTCTAACTTTTTGAACTTTACCCCAATTCTCATATGAGATATGTCAACCTGCCTTGTTCCATTTATACCTACATATATATATATACATGAATCTTTTCTACACCTATTTGTAGTGTTTGTTTCAACAATGCAGCGTCTGTCGGTAAGTGATTTTTTAGTTTGTTTTTTTTTTCTTCTCATGTTATTAAATTCATGCGGATGTCACACATAGCGTCAAGCTCATTCAGAAATATCCAAACGGCCAACCGCCCCCTCGTGCCCCCGCATAACCCAATAGTGTTGAGGTAAGGCGAACGCCGATGAAGGTTCATTGGCCACAAGTTAAGGCAAGGCGTAAAAGACGACGGCAACATGGCGCTAATCTGTGCCCCGAAGAAAAAAGGAGAAAGTGTAGACTAAAAACGGCGGGGGTAGGGAGAA
This sequence comes from Ascarosepion bandense, assembly GCA_037127315.1. NCBI lineage: Eukaryota > Metazoa > Mollusca > Cephalopoda > Sepiida > Sepiidae > Ascarosepion > Ascarosepion bandense. The sequence goes on along the minus strand of JBBBDQ010002315.1, from coordinate 824,503 downwards.
GAGAAGCAACTGGCTGGCGATTCTGATGTGAAGTGTATGCTGCAATTGCGAACAGGGGATGGTAGACTTGCACCCTTGAGGTCGTATGTACCGTGAGGAAGCCGGGAGATAGATAGATAGATAGATAGATAGATAGATAGATAGATAGATAGATAGATAGATAGATATGATAATGAAGAGACTGAGATAGATAGATAGATAGATAGATAGATAGATAGATAGATAGATAATGAAGAGACTGAGATAGATAGATAGATAGATAGATAGATAGATAGATAGATAGATAGATAGATAGATAGATAATGAAGAGACTGAGATAGATAGATAGATAGATAGATAGATAGATAGATAGATAGATAGATAGATAGATAATGAATAGACTGAGATAGATAGATAGATAGATAGATAGATAGATAGATAGATAGATAGATAATGAAGAGACTGAGATAGATAGATAGATAGATAGATAGATAGATAGATAGATAGATAATGAAGAGACTGAGATAGACAGATAGATAGATAGATAGATAGATAGATAGATAGATAGATAGATATGAAGAGACTGAGATAGATAGATAGATAGATAGATAGATAGATAGATAGATAGATAGATAGATAGATATAAACTGGATGTTTTTGTTTAGCGGCATATCAAATTATGTGGATTTTTTAATGACAAAATCTAAATATTTAGTACGCAATTTTATTTATCTATATTTCTGAGATGAGGTAGTATTTACAGTATTGACATTATTCGGACTATTGTCCTCATTTTTGTTGCCATTTATACGACATATAATAGCAGATAATTGTATTTGTTTATATTTCTGAGAGGAGGTAGTATTTACACTATATACATTATTCGGATTATTGTCCTCATCTTTGTTGCCATTTGTACGACGTTTAATAATAGATTATTCTATTTGTCTATATTTCTGAGATGAGGTAGTATTTACAGTATTGACATTATTCGGACTATTGTGCCATCTGTACGACGCTTCGGCCATTGTACGCTCCGGAACTTACCAATATCTATATCCACTGGCCCATGGATAAGAACAACTGAATTTAGGTTTATAAGTCCCAAAAATTCAGTTGTTCTTGTTCTTATAAGGACACATGGCCCAGTGGATATAAACGTTGATTAGTTCCTGACTTGACTCTTAGTGTTGTGAGTTCAATACCAGTCTATAGCGGTGGTTAACAACTAGTTTGCATGGTTAGAGGGAGATAACTCATGACTTCCAATCGAATGGAGTTCATATGCCCCAGTGATTGTAATAAAGTGTTCGGTTCGAAATTCCTTGCACCTGAAGACGGCCGGGGTGTACAACGACCGAAACGTCGTACAAATGGCTACAAAAATGAGGACAATAGTCCAAATAATTCAATTTTAACTTTCATTTTTTTTTTAGATAAAATCAGTTTTAGTGACAAAAATCTTACTAATTAACACATAGGTGGGTGATCAGTTTATTACTTCATAACAATATAATACTGATCCTCCACTTTATAACCAGTACAAACCTTAATCATGTTTTCAACTATTATATTCAGTCAGTCAGTTAAGTGCCATACGTGATACACGCTTTGGGCGACCATGTCTCGAAAGAGCTGTAACTGACTGGTCAGAAGATTATTCCGCAGTAGGTTGCCATTGCTTTCTGCGGTAGACTGGTCACCAGCCAAGGCTATAGAACCCAATCTGTCCTGTTATTTAACCTATAACTGGAGGGAAAAGACGGATTAATACTTTTCCCTGGGGTATTTGTGCGTAAGTGAATTCAAGGACTTCAACTGGAATTCGAACTGGGCTCCCGATTTGTCGTTCCGAGACGATATCCACGCACATCCTGCACCACAACGCACATACGTGTTTCAAAAGTAGGCTCTTCCTCATAGCAAGCATGTTTCCACTTGTTTTGGATTTTCTCCAAAATCTCGTCGTTGTTCACATGCTTGGTCCATGGTATCCTCAGCATCCTTCTGTAGAACCACATATCTGTTTCTTCAAGTCTCGCTTTCTCTTTGAGAAGGTCGTCCAGCATTTGTTGCTAGATAGGCGGACAGGTATCGCATAACAAAACAGTTCTTTTTTTTCTTTGTCTCCAACGAAAACTTCCTGTCTCTTTGTACTCTGCTTAGCATTGCAAATGCTTTATTAGCCAAGTTAATCCGCCTTCGCATCTCAGAGTCACATTTTCCACAAGTTAATCCACCTTCGGAACTCAGAGTCACATTTTCCCAAAGCTAATGCGCCTTCAGATCTCAGTGTCACATTTTTCCCAAGCTAATCCACTTTCGGATCTCAGAGTCACATTTTCCACAAGCTAATCCGTCTTCGGATCTCGGAGTCACATTTTCCCCAAGCTAATCCGCCTTCGGAGCTCATAGTCACTTGTACCCCAAGCTAATCCGTCTTCGGAACTCAGAATCACATTTTCCCCAAGCTAGTACGCCTTCGGATCTCAGAGTCACATTTTCCTCAAGCTAATCTGCATTCGGATCTCAGAATCACATTTTCCCCCAAGCTAATCCGTCGTGGGACTTCAGAGTCACATTTTCCCCAAGCTAATCCGCTTTCGGATCTCAGAGTCATATTTTACCCAAACTAATCCGCCTTCGGATCTCAGAATCACATTTTCCCCAAGCTAATCCGCCTTCGGAGCTTAGAGTCACATATTCCCCAAGCTAATACACCTTCGGATCTCAAATTCACATTTTCCTCAAGCTAATCCGCCTCCGGACCTCAGAGTCATATACTCCACAAGCTAATCCGCCTTCGGATCTCAGAGTCACATTTTCCCCAAGCTAATCCGCCTTCGGATCTAAGAGTCACATTTTCCCCAAGCTAATCTGTCTTCGGTCCTCAGAGTCACATTTGCCCCAAGCTAATCCGACTTCGGATCTCAGAGTCACATTTTCCCCAAGTTAATCCGCTTTCGGATCTCAGAGTCACATTTTCCCCAAGCTAAGGCACCTTCAGATCACAGAGTTACATTTTCCCTAAACTAATCCGTCGTCGGACTTCAGAGTAACATTTTCCTCAAGCTAATCCGCCCTCGGAACTCCGAATCACATTTTCGACAAGCTAATCCGCCTTCGGAATTCAGAGTCAAATTTTCCCAAAGCTACTCCGACTTCAGACCTCAGAATCACATTTTCCCCAAAATAATTCGCTTTCGTACCTCAGAGTAACATTTTCCCCAAGCTAATCCGCCTTCGAATCTCAGAGTTACATTTTCCCCATGCTCATCTGCCTTCGGAACTCAGAATGTCATTTACTCCAAGTTAAGGCACCTTCGGATCACAGAGTTACATTTTGCCATGCTAATCCGTCGTCGTACTTCAGAGAAACATTTTCCCCAAGCTAATCAGCCTTCATGACTCAGAGTCACATCTCCCCTAAGCTAATCCTTCTTCGGACCTCAGAGTCACATCTTCCCTAAGTTAATCTTCCTTCAGATTTCAGAGACACATTTTCCCCAAGCTACTCCGCCTTCGGACCTCACTGACACATTTTCCCCAAGCTAATCGGCCCTCGGATCTCAGAGTCATATTTTCCCCAAGCTAATCCGCTTACGGAACACAGAGTCACATTTTCCCCAAGCTACTCCGCCTTCGGCCCTCAGAGTCACATCTTCCCTAAGCTAATCCGTCTTCGGATTTCAGAGTCACAGTTTCCCCAAGCTAATCCGCCATTGTATCTCAGAGTCACATTTTCTCCAAACTAAGCTGCATTCGGATCTCAGAGTCACACTGTCCCCAAGCTCATCCGCCTTCGGATCTCTGAGTCACATTTTCCCCAAGTTAATCCACCTTCAGACCTCAAAGTCAAATTTTGCCAAAACTAATCCGCATTCGGATCTCTGAGTCAAATTGTCCCTAAGCTAATCCGCCTTCTGACTTCAGAGTCACATTTTCCCCAAGCTAATCCGACCTCGGATCTCAGAGTCACATTTTCCACAAGCTAATCCGCCGTTGAAACTCAGATTCAAATTTAGCCCAAGTTAATCCGCCTTCAGATATCAGAGTCACATTTTCCCCATGCTAATCCGTCTTCGGATCTAAGAGTCACATTTTCCCCAAGATAATCCGCCTTCGGACCTCAGAGTTACATTTTCCCAACACTACTCCACCTTCATATCTCAGAGTCACTTATTCCCCAAGCTAATCCGCTTTCGGATCTCAGAGTCACATTTTCCCCAAGTTAATCCGCCTCAGAGTCACATTTTGCCAAGGTAATCCATTTTCGGATCTTAGAGTCAAATTTTCCCTAAGCTATTTCGCCTTCGTAATTTAGATTCACATTTTACTCAAGCTAATCAGCCTTCGGATATCAGAGTCATATTTTCCCCAAGCTAATCCGCCTTAGGACCTCAGAATCTCATTTTCCCCAAGCTAATCCGCCTTCGGACCTCAGGATCACATTTTCGCCAAGCTAATCCGCCTTCGTATCTCAGAGTCACATTGTTTCCAAGCTAATCCACCTTCTGACCTCAACGTCTCATTTTGACAATCTAATCCGCCTTCGTATCTCAGAGTCAAATTTTCCCTAAGTTAATCCGCCTTCTGACTTCAGAATCACATTTTCCTCAAGCTAACCCGAATTCGGATCTCAGAGTCACTTTTTTCCCAAGATAATCCACTTTCAGATCTCAGTCACATATTCCCCAAGCTAATCCACCTTCGGATCTCTGAGTCACATTTTGCCAAGGTAATCCACCTTCGGATCTCAGAGTCACATTTTCCCAAAGCTAATGCGCCTTCAGATCTCAGTGTCACATTTTTCCCAAGCTAATCCGACCTCGGATCTCAGAGTTACATTTTCCACAAGCTAATCCGTCTTCGAAACTCAAAGTCACATATTCCCCATGCTAATCCGCCTTCGGATCTCGGAGTCACATTTTCCCCAAGCTAATCCGTCTTCGGACCTCAGAATCACATTTTCCACAAGCTAGTACGCCTTCGTACTTCACAATCATATTTTCTGCGAGCATATTTTGCCCAAGCTAATCCGATTTCGGATCTCAGAGTCACACTTTACCCAACCTAATACGCCTTCGAACCTGAGAGTCATATTTTCCCCAACATGATCCACATTCGGACCTCAGAGTCACGTTTTCCGCAAGCTAATCCGCCTTCTGACCTCAGAGTCATATTTCCTCCAACTTAATCCGCCTTCGGAACAGTCACATTTTCCCCACGCTAATCCGCCTTCGCACCTCAGATTCACTTTTTACCCAAGCTCATTTGCCTTCGTAAGTCAGAGTCACATTTCTCTCAAGCTAATCCACCTTCGGACCTCAGAGTCACATTTTCCCCAAGCTAATCCGCCTTCGGATTTTAGAGTCACATTTTCCCCAAGCTAATCCGCCTTCGGATTTTAGAGTCACATTTTCCCCTAGCTAATCCGCCTTCGGATTGCAGATTCACATTTTCCCAAAGCTACACCGCCTTCGGACGTCAGTGTCACAGTTTCCCAAAGGTAATCCGCCGTCGGGCTTCAGAGTCACATTTTCCTCAAGCTACTCCGCCTTCGGATGTCAGAGACACATTTTCTTCAAGCTAATCCGCCTTCTTACCTGGGAGTAACATTTTCCCTTAGCTAATCCGCTTTCGGAAGTCAGAATCACATTTTCCCCAATCTAATCCGCCTTCGCACCTCAGATTCACTTTTTACCCAAGCTCATTTGCTTTCGGATCTCAGAGTCACATCTTCCCCAATCTAATCCGCCTTCGTATCTCAGAATCACATTTTCCTCAAGCTAATCCACCTTCGGACCTCAGAGTCACATTTTCCCCAAGCTAATCCGCCTTCGGACCTCAGAGTCACATTTTCTCCAAGCTAATCCGCCTAAGAAGCTCAGAGTCACATTTTCCCCAAGCTAATCCACCTTCGGACCTCAGAGTCACATTTTTTCCAAGCTAATCCGCCTTCCCACCTCAGAGTCACATTTTCCCCAACCTAATCCGCCTTCGTATCTCAGAGTCACATTTTTCTCAAGCTAATCCGCCTTCGGACTTCAGAGTCACATTTTCCTCAAGCTAATACGCCTTCGGATCTCCGAGTTACATTTTCCCCAATCTAAACAGCCTTCGGATCTCAGAGTTACTTTTTCTCTAAGTTAATCCGCCTTCGGCTTCAGAGTCACATTTTCCCCAAACTAATCTGCCTCCGGATCTCAGAGTCACATTTTCCATCCTCTGCCAGACTTCCTCCTATGTATTTAAGTCCTGCCAATTGAATTGAAGCTCTTCGTTAGCGCCTCCAATAATTCTACTTTTTTGAGTACCTTCACACGTCAGCCATTGATTTGTTTACTTTATGTTGTAGTGAAATATCCTGTCCCAGCCAAGAATGGGTATGGCCGGGTTATAAATGATCGGGACTAGAACGAACTACTGAGTGATCGAGAGTGTTCGTGTTTAATAGGTTGTCCCAAAAGTTCGTAAACACTTGCAAAATATTGAAATTTTACTCGCCAAGTAATTTAAGGTTACCAGAAAACACTTGCAAAAAATTGAAATTTTACTCGCAATATACAACAAAAATTAACAAAAAATTATTGCTCAAAATAAAGACCACCATTTTCCAAGACATTCTGCCATCAGTCTGCAAGCTTTCGAATCTGGTCAAAGTACCATTGAGCTGGCTTCGTATCAAAGAATTCTTGACACGCTTCCTTGACTTCATCAAACGAGTCGAATCGGCTGCCCTTCAGAAAGTGTTGCATTGAGCGGAAAAGGCCATAATCTGATGGAGCATAGTCAGGACTGTAGGCTGGATGCGGCAGAACCTCAATGCCGTCCAGCTCTTCAAACTTGTCTTTGGTCTTCCTGGCGGTGTGTGGCTTGGCATTGTCCTGCTGCATCAAAGCGCTCTTTCAGTTGATCAGAGCCGGGTACTTTTGCTTCAACTTTTCGTAGACCCGCTCAAGTTGCTGACAGTAAAGTTCGGCACTGATGGCACGACCATTCGGAACCAACTCAAAATGCACGATTTCTTCAAAGTTCCACCAAACGCACAACATGACTTTCTTGCCGAATCAATCTTGTTTTGGAACCGACGGTATCTCTTGCTCTTTCTGAACCCATCGCTTGTCTCGATTGTGCTGGTCCAGATAGACCCATTTCGCAAGTGTTTACGAACTTTTGGGACAACCTAATATACGGAAGTCTTTGTCATTATACGAGAGTGATCGTGATTATACGAGAGTCATCGACTTTAGTCGAGAGCCATCGGCCTTAGACGAAAGTTAGACGTCACTAGACGGAAGCCTTCTTCTCAAGACGGACGCATAAGTCCTATACAGAGACATTGCCTTCTTGGCTGTTATTCTTGTTAACTGTTCGTTGGTATACGTGTATTTGGTTTATTGTACTGAGGTATAATAAATCTCTATTCATATATCCTCAGTCTTAAGAATTATTTCCTGCACTATTCTTTCTCTGTTTATCCCCCCCTCCCGGGATATAACACTTTATAATCTTGTTAGTTTCCTCCCTTGTTAACTTATCCGACCGCCTCATCATCATCCCTCCTTTTCCTGTTCGTTTTCTCTTTTGTTCACTTAAACGGCCTCCAGCGCCTAAGAGGACAAGATAAACAGAGACTGAACGAAAGAAACAAGATGGTGTGTTAGACAGCAAGAGTAAACGGCTAAATACAGATAACAAAGAAAAGATAAAGAGTTAGAAAGTAGGAAAGAAATGTGCTGAAAATCAAAAGTGAACAGAGGCATGGCTTATTTGAAAAAGGATAAGGGAGAGAATGGGAAGATACAGGCAACGGGTTAAAGAAGAACAGAGGCATGAGATAATATATAATTTTGGTTGTATTGGAAGGGATAAGGGAGAGAATAAGAAGATACAGGCAACGGGTTATAGACGAACAGAGACATGAGATAATAGATAATCTTGGTTGTATTGGAAAGGAATAAGGGAGAGAATAGGAAGATACAGGCAACGGGTTATAAAAGAACAGAGGCATGAGATAATGGATAATCTTGGTTGTATTGGAAGGGATAAGGGAGAGAATAGGAAGATACAGGCAACGGGTTATAAAAGGACAGAGGAATGAGATAATGGATAATCTTGGTTGTATTGGAAAGGATAAGTGAGAGAATAGGAAGATACAGGCAACGGGTTATAAAAGAACAGAGGCATGAGATAATGGATAATCTTGGTTGTATTGGAAGGGATAAGGGAGAGAATAGGAAGATACAGGCAACGGGTTATAAAAGAACAGAGGAATGAGATAATGGATAATCTTGGTTGTATTGGAAGGGATAAGGGAGAGAATAGGAAGATACAGACAACAGGTTATAGAAGAACAGAGGCATGAGATAATGGATAATCTTGGTTGTATTGGAAAGGATAAGTGAGAGAATAGGAAGATACAGGCAACGGGTTATAAAAGAACAGAGGCATGAGATAATGGATAATCTTGGTTGTATTGGAAGGGATAAGGGAGAGAATAGGAAGATACAGGCAACGGGTTATAAAAGAACAGAGGAATGAGATAATGGATAATCTTGGTTGTATTGGAAAGGATAAGTGAGAGAATAGGAAGATACAGGCAACGGGTTATAAAAGAACAGAGGAATGAGATAATGGATAATCTTGATTGTATTGGAAGGGATAAGGGAGAGAATAAGAAGATACAGGCAACGGGTTATAAAAGAACAGAGGAATGAGATAATGGATAATCTTGGTTGTATTGAAAAGGAATAAGGGAGAGAATAAGAAGATACAGGCAACGGGTTATAGATGAACAGAGACATGAGATAATAGATAATCTTGGTTGTATTGGAAGGGATAAGGGAGAGAATAGGAAGATACAGGCAACGGGTTATAAAAGGACAGAGGAATGAGATAATGGATAATCTTGGTTGTATTGGAAAGGATAAGTGAGAGAGTAGGAAGATACAGGCAACGGGTTATAAAAGAACAGAGGAATGAGATAATGGATAATCTTGGTTGTATTGGAAGGGATAAGGGAGAGAATAGGAAGATACAGGCAACGGGTTATAAAAGAACAGAGGCATGAGATAATGGATAATCTTGGTTGTATTGGAAGGGATAAGGGAGAGAATAGGAAGATACAGGCAACGGGTTATAAAAGAACAGAGGAATGAGATAATGGATAATCTTGGTTGTATTGGAAGGGATAAGGGAGAGAATAGGAAGATACAGACAACAGGTTATAAAAGGACAGAGGAATGAGATAATGGATAATCTTGGTTGTATTGGAAGGGATAAGGGAGAGAATAGGAAGATACAGGCAACGGGTTATAAAAGAACAGAGGCATGAGATAATGGATAATCTTGGGTGTATTGGAAGGGATAAGGGAGAGAATAGGAAGATACAGGCAACGGGTTATAAAAGAACAGAGGAATGAGATAATGGATAATCTTGGTTGTATTGGAAGGGATAAGGGAGAGAATAGGAAGATACAGGCAACGGGTTATAAAAGAACAGAGGAATGAGATAATGGATAATCTTGGTTCTATTGGAAGGGATAAGTGAGAGAATAGGAAGATACAGGCAACGGGTTATAAAAGAACAGAGGAATGAGATAATGGATAATCTTGGTTGTATTGGAAGGGATAAGGGAGAGAATAGGAAGATACAGACAACAGGTTATAGAAGAACAGAGGCATGAGATAATAGATAATCTTGGTTGTATTGGAAGGGATAAGGGAGAGAATAGGAAGACACAGGCAACGGGTTATAAAAGGACAGAGGAATGAGATAATGGATAATCTTGGTTTTATTGGAAGGGATAAGGGAGAGAATAGGAAGATACAGGCAACGGGTTATAAAAGGACAGAGGAATGAGATAATGGATAATCTTGGTTGTATTGGAAGGGATAAGGGCGAGAATAGGAAGATACAGGCAACGGGTTATAAAAGGACAGAGGAATGAGATAATGGATAATCTTGGTTGTATTGGAAAGGATAAGTGAGAGAATAGGAAGATACAGGCAACGGGTTATAAAAGAACAGAGGAATGAGATAATGGATAATCTTGGTTGTATTGGAAGGGATAAGGGAGAGAATAGGAAGATACAGGCAACGGGTTATAAAAGAACAGAGGAATGAGATAATGGATAATCTTGGTTGTATTGGAAGGGATAAGGGAGAGAATAGGAAGATACAGGCAACGGGTTATAAAAGAACAGAGGAATGAGATAATGGATAATCTTGGTTGTATTGGAAGGGATAAGGGAGAGAATAGGAAGATACAGGCAACGGGTTATAAAAGAACAGAGGAATGAGATAATGGATAATCTTGGTTGTATTGGAAAGGATAAGTGAGAGAATAGGAAGATACAGGCACCGGGTTATAAAAGGACAGAGGAATGAGATAATGGATAATCTTGGTTGTATTGGAAGGGATAAGGGAGAGAATAGGAAGATACAGGCAACGGGTTATAAAAGGACAGAGGAATGAGATAATGGATAATCTTGGTTGTATTGGAAAGGATAAGTGAGAGAATAGGAAGATACAGGCAACGGGTTATAAAAGAACAGAGGAATGAGATAATGGATAATCTTGGTTGTATTGGAAGGGATAAGGGAGAGAATAGGAAGATACAGGCAACGGGTTATAAAAGAACAGAGGAATGAGATAATGGATAATCTTGGTTGTATTGGAAAGGATAAGTGAGAGAATAGGAAGATACAGGCAACGGGTTATAAAAGGACAGAGGAATGAGATAATGGATAATCTTGGTTGTATTGGAAAGGATACGTGAGAGAATGAGAAGATACAGGCAACGGGTTGTAAAGGGACAGAGGAATACTAGAATGACTGAATAATCTTGGTTGTATTGGAAAGGATAAGTGAGAGAATAGGAAGATACAGGCAACAGGTTGTAAGACAGAGAATGAGATAATGGATGTCTTGGTTGTGTTGGAAGGGACAGGGAGAGAATAGGAAGATACAGGCAACAGGTTATAAAAGGACAGAGGAATGAGATAATGGATAATCTTGGTTGTATTGGAAAGGATAAGTGAGAGAATAGGAAGATACAGGCAACAGGTTATAAAAGAACAGAGGAATGAGATAATGGATAATGGTTGTATTGGAAGGGATAAAGGGAGAGAATAGGAAGATACAGGCAACGGGTTATAAAAGAACAGAGGAATGAGATAATGGATAATCTTGGTTTTGTATTGGAGGATGGGGAGAGAATAGGAAGATACAGGCAACGGATTATAAAAAGAAGAACAGAGGAATGAGATAATGGATAATCTTGGTTGTATTGGAAAAGGATAAGTGAGAGAATAGGAGAAGATACAGGCAACAGGTTATAAAAGAACAGAGGAATGAGATAATGGATAATCTTGGTTGTATTGGAAGGATAAGGAAGAGGCAAGGAAGATACAGGCAACGGGTTATAAAAGGACAGAGGAATGAGATAATGGATAATCTTGATTTGTATTGGAAAAGGATAAGTGAGAGAATAGGAAGATACAGGCAACAGGTTATAAAAGAACAGAAGATAGAGATAATGGATAATCTTGGTTGTATTGGAAGGGATAAGGGAGAGAATAGGAAGATACAGGCAACGGGTTATAAAAGAACAGAGGAATGAGATAATGGATAATCTTGGTTGTATTGGAAAGGGGATAAGGAGAGAATAGGAAAGATACAGGCAGCAGGTTATAAAAGAACAAGGTGAGATAATGGATAATCTTGGTTGTATTGGAAGGGATAAGGGAGAGAATAGGAAAGATATGACAACAGGTTATAAAAGGACAGAGGAATGAGATAATGGATAATCTTGGTTGTATTGGAAGGGATAAGGGGAAGAATAGGAAAATGCAGGCAACGGGTTATAAAGGACAGAGGAATGAGATAATGGATAATCTTGGTTGTATTGGAAAGGATAGAAGTGAGAGAATAGGAAGATACAGGCAACGGGTTATAAAAGAACAGAGGAATGAGATAATGGATAATCTTAGCAGTTTGTATTGGAAGGATAAGTGAGAGAATAAGAAGATACAGGCAACAGGTTATAAAAGAACAGAGGAATGAGATAATGGATAATCTTGGTTGTATTGGAAAGGATAAATGAGAGAATAGGAAGATACAGGCTTGGCAAGGTTATAAAAGAACAGAGGAATGAGATAATGGATAATCTTGGTTGTGTTGGAAGGACCATTGAGAGAATAAGAAGATACAGGCAACGGGTTATAAAAGAACAGAGGAATGAGATAATGGATAATCTTGGTTGTATTAGGAAAGGATAAGTGAGAGAATAGGAAGATACAGGCAACGGGTTATAAAAGAACAGAGGAATGAGATAATGGATAATCTTGGTTGTATTGGAAGGGATAAGGAGAGAATAAGAATGCAGGCAACGGGTTATAAAAGAACAGAGGAATGAGATAATGGATAATCTTGGTTGTATTGGAAAGGATAAGGAGAGAATAGGAAAGATACAAACAGCAACAGGTTATAAAAGAACAGAATGAGATAATGGATAATCTTGGTTGTATTGGAAAGGATAAGGGAGAGAATAGGAAGATACAGGCAACGAGGGTTATAGAAGAACAGAAGAATGAGATAATAGATAATCTTGGCGGTAATGTCACAGTAACGATATACCAGTGCTAGAGTGATTAGAACTTTGCTAACAAGTCAGTCGGATACTTCCGGTAGTCAACCGGAAGTGATTATAATCGGACTCTACATCGTACGAAGAGACGTACAATTAATACCTTGTTTCCTGTATGATTACTAACCCCACTTTGTAAATACTATTTTCTTCCGTAATACATTTATTTAATATAATTTTCTGTATTTATTCCTGCACAACTCAACAGTGGCGACGAAGATTATTCGATATCCACACGGAGGAAAAAATAAAAATAATTTTTTTTTTTTTAAATCGTCTCACAACTCAACAGTGGTGACGAAATATTCGACATACTCAAGGGAAGAAAAATTGCAAAATTGTCCCACGACACAACAGTGTGACGAAGTATTTGACATTCTCAAAAAAAAAACTCAGTTGCGTGGATCTAGTTTAACAGAAATTTTAAGTAGTTCGTTACAACGGAACTATTGACGACGAAAATTTGGCAACACGGAAAGTCTTTAGTCGTAACAACAATCGACAACAGACGTAAAGTTACGTGGAAAGCCACATTTGCAGCAAGAAAAATTGTCACGTTAAGTTATTCGCTGTCAAAAGGAAAAAAAACATAATGGAACAATTTCAAAATAAATACTTGAACTGATCAAATATCAAACACAGCAACAACTGAAATTACAGAAAAAATTACAGGAAATGCAAATTGAAAATGAGAATAGACAAATTGAAAATGAGAAAAGACAAATTGAAAATGAGAAAAGACAAATTGAAAATGAGAAAAGACAAATTGAAAATGAGAAAAGACAAATTGAAAATGAGAAAAACCAACAAAAATTTCAAGAAATGCAACTTGAAAATGATATAAGACAACAAAAATTTCAGGAGGAAAACACTAGGAAATATGTAGAGATGCAGGAACTCTTGCATAAAATAATTATCGAGAAAAATAAAAGCACGGATGATAATTCGTTCTCACAAAATACAATATGGACTACGATTGAAAATTTCACTTATAATCCCGACGAGGATAGTACGTTTGAGAGATACTATCATAGATACCAAGATTTTTACGAAATAGATTGCAAATCGTGGCCAAATGAGAAAAAAATTAGACTTCTCTTAAGGAAATTAGGGACATATGAACACAATAAATTTACAGATTTCATCTTGCCAAGGAAAACAAGAGACTTGGATTTCAATGAAGCAATAAGTCTGTTGAAAGAATTGTTTAGTCCGAGATTATCTTTATTTCACAAAAGGTGGGAGTGCTTGAACCTACAAAAAAATAATGATGAGGACTACAACGTTCGCGTCAGTAGTAAACAAAAATTGTGATGATTTCAGATTAGCAGAACTGGCGGCAGATAACTTTAAATGTCTAGTGTTTGTGCTTGGTTTAGTATCTGACGAAGACGCAGATATGAGAGGAACTGACAAAACTGGAGAATGAGTAAAGTATTACGTTACAAAAGCTGACGGACTATTGCCAACAGTGTGTTAGCATTAAGGAGGATGAAAAGAAAATTCAGGAAACCGCTATAGCAAGCATTAAAAAAGTTACTAGAAGGACACGTGTTCGGTCTCGATCACCGAGACGCAAGTATCATTCACCAACGACAAGTGAGAGTAAGTATGAAAAAAGACCCCTACCTAACATTGTTATGGTTGTGGCGAACGTCATTGGAGAAGTGACTGTCCATTCAAAAATAAAACGTGTAGGAACTGCAATAGACGAGGTCATATAAAGTCTAAATGCAGATTAAAAAGTAAAAGTCATGTAAAAATTACAAGATCAGAAGAACAGAACCAGAACATGAGAAAATATTTGCAAGTAGAAATATTAAATCAAGCAATTAACATGCAGCTAGATTCTGGTTCTGATATTTCGATTATAAACTATAAAACGTGGAAGAAATTGAACAAACCAAATTTATTGAAAGCAAATAAGGTTGCCAGAAATGTCACAGGGAAAAGAATTAAGTTTGAAGGAGAACTAATTTTAAATGTTAAGTTCAATAATCTAACGAAAAGAGTGAAAATGTTTATAATGAAAGGTACGAACAATCTATTCGGGACAGACTGGAAAAACGAATTCGACTTATGGGATTTACCTATAAGCGCATATTGCAAAAATATTAGTGAAACGACTGACGAGATTAAAAAATTAAAAACTGAGATAAAAAAAGCTTTCCCTGAAGTATTTTCAGAAGGTCTAGGGAGATGCACAAAAACGGCAGCAAAAATCTAATTAAAGAAGGACATACAACCAGTTTTCAAAAAGAAGAGAAATACGCGGCGATTGACAAAATTGATGCGGAACTGGAAAGACTGACAACATTAGGTGTGATTTCGAAAACCGAATATAGTGACTGGGCCGCGCCTGCGGTTTATGTAAAAAAGAAATCGGGCGACATTCGCATTTGCGCTGACTTTTCGACAGGGTTAAATAACGCCATGCAAGACTTCCATTATCCTTTACCTGGCCCTGATGACGTATTCGCTAAGTTAAATGGCGGTAAATATTTCACTAAAATAAATCTCAGTGAGGCATACCTACAAATACCGGTCGATGAGGAAACTTCGAAACTACTATGCATAAATACGCATAGAGGACTATACAAATACGAACGGTTACCTTTCGGTGTAAAAACGGCACCAGCAATATTTCAACAAATTATGGATAAAATGCTGGCGGATCTTGACTTTGCTACTGCATATCTCAACGACATTTTAATTAAGAGTGAAACGGTCGAGGAGCACACAATACATACTCAGGAAGTGTTCGAGAGGATAAGAAAATATGGGTTCAAAGTGAAGGAAGGAAAATGTGATTTCTTGCTAGAAGAGATCAGATACCTAGGACACATAATCAATAAGGATGGGAAAAAACCTAACCCGAACCGTTCCTCTGCAATTCAGAACATGCCTGAGCCAAAAAACATTAAGACACTTCAGAGCTTCTTAGGTTTGGTAAGTTATTACCAAGCATTTATTCCAAACTTGCACAATTTGCGAGCGCCCCTAAATGAACTACTGCAAAAAGATAAAACTTGGCATTGGTCTAATGAGTGTAAGAAAGCGTTCGAGGAAATAAAAGATAGACTAACATCAGATCTATTCCTCGCACACTATAATCCCAAGCTAGAAATAGTGATAGCTTGCGACGCCAGTGAATATGGGATTGGCGCATGCATCTTACATAAGTGCGAGCACGGAGCGATGAAACCGATCGCACACGCGAGTAGATCGTTACTACCAGCAGTAACACAGATAGAAAAAGAAGCGCTAGCGATAATTTTCTCGGTAACTAAATTCCATAGGTACATCCATGGAAGATTTTTCACATTACAAAAGTTATTAACCATGTTTGGTTCAAAGAAGGGACTCCCTACTTACACGGCAAATCGATTATTAAGATGGGGAACAATACTGCTGAATTATAACTTTAAATTACAACACTTACCATCGAGCAAAATTGGACATGTGGATGGCCTATCTAGGCTAATTCCAAAAGCAGATGAACCATTGGAAGATACTGTAATCGCAGCACTGAGAGCAGAAGTGGAAGTAATGAATCTGCTGAATGACACTATTAGAGAATTGCCAGTTTCTTTAGTAGAAATAAAGAAAGAAGCTGAGAAAGACGAATTCATCAAAGACACAAAAATAAAATTAGCCAAGAAGGACCACCGGATTTCGGAGACATTTTCATTATGTGATAATGTAGTGTTGTATAGCGAAAGAGTAGTAATCCCAAAAGCTTTGCAGAAGAGGATTCTGGGAGATTTTCATGCAGGACACCCGGGACATCGCGACTATGGTTAGTGGATGTAAAGGATGCGCTCTTGCTGCAAAGCGCCACAGATATTGAAGAAGCCATGGCCAAGAACAGATAGACCCTGGTCAAGGGTACATTTGGATTTTGCAGGACCAATCGACAACTTATATTATCTGATAATAGTAGATAGCTACAGTAAGTGGCCGGAAGTATTTCAAATGAAGAGACCAACAGCGGGAAATACAATTAATAGATTGCACGAATTATTCGCAAGATTCGGAGTCGTGGACACGTTAGTAAGTGATAACGGAACGCAATTCACTTCGAAAGAATTCAAGGAGTTTTGTGAAACGTTTCAGATAGAACATATAAAAACTCCACCGTACCATCCGCGTAGTAACGGATTGGCTGAAAGATTTGTCGACACCTTAAAAGGGCATTTAAAAAGGCGTCAGGGACACCTACTAAAAAGCCATTGCAATTATTCCTACAAGTTTATAGGATAACCCCTAATAAAGCTGCGCCTTCAGCACTGTCACCTGCAGAATTGATGTTCGCGAGAAAAGTGCGATCGGCGTTTGATAAATTAATTCCAAGAGAAAAAGCACTTACAACCACAACTTAACCTCCAAAAAGGAAGTTCAACAAAACTGAAAAAGTTTATTTCAAAAGTTACAAAAATAATAATGCCTCCTGGCTTCCGGAAATAATAAAGGAACGTATCGGAAACATGTTATATATGATTATATATGATTAAACCTAACCCCTAACCCCTAACCCCTAACCCTAACCCCTAACGCTAACCCTACCTCCTGGCTTCCGGGAATAATAAAGGAACGTATCGTCATCCACCTGATCAAGTCCTTCAAATATGTTATCCGTTGCTTTCTCCTTTCATTTTCCCCTCTATCTGGCCTGTCAGTATCAGGTTCTCCCAGCCCTCCTTCCTCATTGCATGTCCCAGGAACTTTAGCTGTCTCTTCCTGATGCTCAGTATTAATTTCCTTTTCGTTTCCATTCTTTCCGAAACCTCATCATCGCTCACATGCTTGATCCATGATATTCGCAGCATCCTTCTGTAGAACCACATTTCAGTTGCTTCAAGTTTTTCCTTCATCTTCGATGAAATTCTTCAGTATTCACTGCCATATTGAAGAACTGACATCACATAGCAATCCAATACTCTCTTCTTCTAGCGAAAATTGTCCTGCCTCTCAATACTTTACTCAACTTCTAAAATGCTTCCTTTGCCATGCTAATTCCCTTTCGGATCTCTGTGTCGCACTTTCCGTCTTCTGTTAAAACACTTCCTAGGCATTTAAATTTTTGTACCTGCTTGATTTTAGTATCCCCACCACCTGTATTTAGCATTTTGGGTTGCCCTTTTTGCTGATGACCATGCATTCGGTTTTCTTACAATTCATTTTTAGTCCTTTTTGTCACTCTCTTCAGCTACCTTCTGTATGAGGTCCTGTAGTTTCCTTTCAGGGTCTGCTATCAGCACTATATCGTCTGCGTACCTTAAAGCTAATTTTATTACCTTACTTTTGGGGATAGTATGTAATTACGGCAGAGAGAGGGCAAAAAGAGTGCGGTTTCATCAAGGACACTGGAACAAGGAATTCGATATTTATACTTAGAATGTTACCAGAAAGGGAAATACTAATGAAGAAGTACTTGTACCTGCTTTTTATATAATGCGCAAAGACATTCGACAATGTGCGCCTCAAAGACTTGATAGAAAGGCAGACATATTTCGGGAAAGATCTTAGAGTAATGAAGAACCTACACTGGCACACAAATCGCCAGCATACGAACAGGAAACGTGTTATGCAGATGTACAAAGGGGTGTATGACAAGGACGTGTCTTCTCATCGGATCTCTTCAACTTGTACAGGAGGAGAATTCTGAGAGCCCAACTACACCTCCTTGGCCTCACACTCTCAGCAGACCTCAAGTGGAATGGCTATATCGAATCCATTACTAAATCTGCTGCTAAGAAGGTCAGTTCACTGTGCAGAGCGAGGAAGTTTTTCCCTCTTGAATCCATCTTGCACATATATAAATCTACCATCCGTTCGTGTATTGAATGCTGCTGCCACATCAGGGTGCCCCTGCTATTCACCTCGGGGTTCTTGACAAAATCCAACAGTGAATCTGTAATGTGATCCATACCGACATGGCAGCTCGGCTGCAGTCGCTGTCTCACCGGCGTGACGTGGCTTCCCTGTGCCTCTTCTATAAATACTTTCACGGCCTCTACTCCAATGAACTTAGATCACTGGTGCACCCTAGATATGCATTTACACGAGCTACTAGATTAGAAACTAGGTCCCACCCTTTTACGGTGAAACCGATAAAAGGTAACTGCAATTTCTACTCTAACAGCTTCTTTTAACGCACTTCCCACTTGTGGAATTCCCTTCCATATACTTGCTTCCCTGACAGCTACAATCTCCAGGAATTTAAATGTAAGGTCAATAGACATCTCCTATCTCACTAGCTCGCATTCATTCTTTCAAGCTCTTTTTTCATCTAATCCACCCCCATCCTCGGTATACTTATCTGTCTATTACCCTTCTCCTGACATTTCCTATAAGTAACCCCTCTTTCTCATCACTCTCCCCTATGTAACCCCCTGCGCAACAGTGGCAGCAAATGATATAGTGTTGATAGCAGACATGAAAGAAAACAAGACATCCTAAGAAGCCAGATGAAAAAGAATGCGAACTCCTATGAACATTCAGCTTATTGAGTCATATAACAAAACTCGTCATCCATATTCCGATGAATTGCTATATTTATACCATAATCAGGCCAGAGACAGGACAAGAACAGCGTGGTTTTCATGAAGGACACTGGAACAAGGTATGCGATATTTATACTTAGAATGTTATTAGAAAGAGCAATACAAATGAAGAAGGACGTTTACCTGTGTTTTATAGACTACACAAAGGCATTAAACAAAGTATGCCACAAAGACTTGATAGAAAGGCTCAGCAACCACAACATATCTGAAAAAGACATTAGAGTAATCAAGAACCTCTAATAGCAGCAAACCACCTGCAGGCGGACAGGAAATGAGTTCAGCAAATATACAACGATATGAAAAAGTGTAAGATGAGGATGTGTCTTTTCACCAAATCTATTCAACTTACACAGTGAGACAATTCTGAGATTCCTAGAAGTCATGCCAGGATTTGTCATTGGTGGACACACTCTGAACAATATAAGATACGCAGATGATACAGTGCTGATAGCAGACACGCAATGGAAACTACAAGACCTCCTACAGAAGGTAACCGAAGAAAACGGAAAGAAAGAACTACAAGAAAACTGAATGCGTGGTCATCAGTAAAAAAGAGGAGCCCAAAATTCTAACTACAGTGGTGGGCGGGGGGGTAATAAATTAAGCAGGTACAGAATTTTCAATACCTGGGAAGTGTCCTAACATAAAACAGAAACTGCAACACTGAGATTTGAAAGCGTATTGGAATGGCCAAGGGTGCATGCTAGAAGCTAAGTAAAGTATTGAGAGACAGGAAAGTTTCGTTAGAAAACAAAGCAAAACAACCGAAATTAGGTTCTACAGAAGGATACTGTGGATATCATAAACCGATCATGTCAGCAATTGTGAGATTTTGGAGAGGATAGAAACTAATACTTAACATCAAAAAAAGACAGCTAAAGTTCCTGAGACATATAATGAGGAAGGAAGACTTGGAGAATCTGATACACACAGGCAAAACAGAGGGAAAGAAAAGCAGTGCATAACATACTTGATGGGCTTGAGCAAGTGGATGGAAAAACGGGATTTGGGCGGAGTAACACGAGAAGGTGTGCTAGAGATACGAATATGTGTAAGGCTATGACCGCCTACGTCCTGAAAGGACACGGCACATAGAAGAAGAAGAATTTCATAAACTAATAAGAAATTATAATGTAAATATAAGTGGGGGATCAATCTTGTATTACACTAAATATATAAACTGATCCCTCATTTTGTGGCCATGCTAGTTTCTATACATTTATATTCTAGATTTATGGGCTTGAGCAAGTGGATGGCAGAGTTGGATTTGGGAGGAGTAACAAGAAAGGGTGTTAAGAGCTACAAGGAATAGGAAGACGTGGAAGGCCATGATTGCTTATGTCCTGACGGAACATGGCACGAAGAAGAAGAAGAAGAAGAAGAAGAAAAGAATTTGATAAACTAATAAGAAATTATAATGTGGATATAAAAAGGGGGATCAATTCTATATTATAATCAATATATAAACTGACCCCTCATTTTTTGCCATGCTAGTTTTGTATACATTTATATTCTAGATTTAAGGGTTTGAGCAAGTGGATGGCAGAGTAACAAGAAAGGGTATTAAAAGCCAAAAGGAATAGGAAGACGTGGAAGGCCATGATCGCTTACGTCCTGAAAGAACATGGCACATAAAAGAAGAAGAAGAAGTACTTATAATATCAATATAAGTGGGGGATCAATCGTGTATTATACTCAATATATAAACTGATCCCTCATTTTGTGGTCATGTTAGTTTTGTATACATTTATATTCTAGATTTAAGGGTTTGAGCAAATGGATGACAGAGTAACAAGAAAGGGTATTAAAAGCTATAAGAAATAGGAAGACGTGGAAGGCCATGGCAAGAAGAAGAAGAAGAGTTGAGAGAATGAGTAGATACAATCTAAAGATTAAATAGGAACAGGGGCATGTGTTAGTGGATAATTTTACTTATGAAACCCTGTGGCAGTTCTACAGGTACAAATAGTTTTATGACCTTACTTTTGGGAATAGTATGTTCACGAGAACATTAAAGATTCGTGGGTCCTGCACTTTTAAAGTAAGTAATTAAGTAATTGAGGTTTGGTACCCGTAATTCAAATATTTTTCACTCATTGTTCGAAGCCTATAGTTAGTAACATTATTATTGCTATATAAAAAGTTTCCTGCTGCAGAGAGATCATGTTTGAAAAGGCGTTCAGCCCGGAAACAAGGGACACCATGCAGTTGAAAACATAAAACATACGACTATGACGTCAATTGCCTTGTATTAAACAGTTCGAGGCGTATTTGCCGGAAGAACTCGACGCGCGCCGACGGTAACTGGGACATGAGTTGACGTAAGCAGTAATCCGGAGACGCCAAAAGAAGAAAAAAAAATGGATGGCAAGTTGGGGGAACAATAAGAAGAGACAAGTGGGCGGTCGTTATTGAGGGAGGAGGAAAGAAAAATGGAGTGAAAAGAGGGAATATAAATGTTGTAAAAATGAATTGGAATAACAAAAAGATATTGAAGGACTTGTATCATTTTTTGTGTGTGCAATACAGGCATTTTGTGTTAGCTTTTTATAGCATGACGTCAAAATATCTTATGATCGTTTGGAACCGGGGGGCTATTACAAAAAAAATGGCGGCGATGAGGGTTACGGGAGGACAAGAAAAAGAAAGGACAAAGACGGAAATGAAAAAGGAGGAGAATGGTAACTGTTAGGAAGATGGACAGAATGAAAAGGAAGAAGGAGGAGGCAAAAATAAAAAAGGGTAAGGAAAGAGAATAGAATGTTAATGAAGGAGGAATGAACAGGAAAAGGATGAGGAAGGGAAATAGAAGAAAAAGGAATGGGGAGGAAGAGGAGAAGTGTGAAGACGGGGAATAGAATGGAAAGGAATGAAGAGGAGAGAACAGGAAAAAGAGTGATGTAAAGGAAGTAGGAGGAGGGAACAGAAAAGGCGTGAGGATGGGGGAATTGGATGAAAAGATGGGAGGAGAAGAAAAACAGGAAAAGAGTGAAGAGGAGGAAATAAATGAAAAGGTAGGAGGAGAAGAAAACTGTAAAAAAGGGGGGAAGAGATATAGAATGAAAAGGAAGGTAGAGGAGGAGGGAACAAGAAGGAGGAGTTTAGAATGAAAAAGAAGAAAATTGGACCAAGAAAAGGTTGACGAATATGAATAGTATGCAATGGAAGGAGGAGGAGGGAACAGGAATGAAAATGAAGGAGGGAAAAGGATGAGGAATGTCGATTGAATGATTACGAAAGAGGGAAAAGAAGAGAGAATATAAAATGTCGAGGGAGGGGAATAGAATAAAAACGAGGGGTGAGAGAAAATGGTGAAACAAAAGGCTTCCTCTTCTTCTATGTGCCTTGTTCTTTCAGGAGGTAGCCGCTCATGGATTTCCACATCTCCCTATCCCCGGTGGCTCTTAGAACGCTTTCTCCTCTTACTCCACGCAATTCTCGTTCCGTCATCCACCTGATCAAGTCCTTCAAATATGTTATCCGTTGCTTTTCCCTTTCATTTTCCCCTCTATATGGCCTGACAGTATCAGGTTCTCCCAGACCTCCTTCCTCATTGCATGTCCCAGGAACTTTAGCTGTCTCTTCCTGATGCTCAATATTAATTTTCTTTTCATTGCCATCCTTTCCAAAACCTCATCACTGCTCACATGCCCGTACTATGATATTTGAAGCATCCTTTTGCAGAACCACATTTCAGCTGCTTCAATTTTTTCATTCATCTTCGATGATATTGTCCAAAATTCACTGCCATATTGAAGAACTGACAACACATAGCAATCAAATACTCTTTTCTTTGTTTCTAGTGAAATTGTCCTGTTTCTTAATACTTTGTTACATCCCCTTTATCGTTACATCGATGATCATATCGCCTTATTCTTGTTTTGTGGGATATCATCATGCCGGAGAGTAACGTTGACTGTCTAATTCTTTCCTCTTTCTTTCAGGACGTAGGGGATCATGGCTTCCAAGTCTCCTTATCTGTGGTGGCTCTTAGCACGCTTTCTCCTGTTACACAACCCAAACCCCGCTCTGCCATCCACTAGCTCAAGCCCATAAATCTAGAATAAAAATGTATAGAAACTAGCATGGTCACAAAATGGGGGATCAGTTCACATATTGATTATAATATAGAATTGTTCCCCCATTTTATATCCACATTATAATTTCTTATAAACAGTTGGCATATATCTTCTTCTATGTGCCCTGTCCTTTCAGGACGTAGGGGATCATGGCTTCCAAGTCTCCCTATCTGTGGTGGCTCTTAGCACGCTTTCTCCTGTTAAACCACGCAACCATCGTTCCGTTATCTACCTGATCAGGGCCTTCAAATATATTATCCGTTGCTTTCCCCGGTCTCTTTTCCCCTCTATCTGGCCTTTTAGTATCAGATTCTCCCAGCCCTCTTTCCACATTGCATGTCCCAGGAACTTTAGCTGTCTCTTCTTGATACTCAGTATTAATTTCCTTTTCGTTTCCATCATTTCCAAAACCTCATCATTGCACACATGCACGGTCCATGATATTCGCAGCATCCTTCTGTAGAACCACATTTCAGCTGCTTCAAGTTTTTCCTTCATCTTCGATGATATTGTCCAGCATTCACTGCCATGAAGAAGAACTGACATCATATAGCAATCCAGTACTCTCTTCTTTGTTTCTAATGAAATTGTCCTGTTTCTTAATACTTTACTTAACTTCTGGAATGCCTCTTTCGCCATGCCAATTCGTCTTCGGATCTCGTTTGCAAAAATAGACAGAGAAGAAAAAAAAAGCAAAGAAGGACCGAGAAGAAATTTATTAATGAACTTTATGAAAGAAAATGAGCCCAAACAGAATTTAATGATAAAGAACTCCTCTTTCAAGCCATCGACATCTTCAAGGGTCATTTGAAAGATCATACAGCGTATAAAGAAACTCTCAAAAAATGTGAGCAAGTGACGTCCATTTTTTAAATTTACGGTTTACATTCTTCTTCAATTAGTGTCGAAGTGTTTGAATCCTATAAGACGCCATCACACTGTGGGTAGCAAAATTCAACAACAGCGCATCTGCTTCAAACAATATTAAATCTTTTCATTATTTGATCAACCAGATATGCGTTTGATCGGGTTTCAGAAGACATTAGTCAAAAAAGTTAACAACAGCATATATGACATCCTCATCACAGCGATACCGGTTCCCATCCAAGTACTTTTTTATGCTGGGGAAAAGTTGATAGTCCCATGGGTCCAAATCAGAATAGGGAGGGTAATCAATCAGTTCAAAACTACATTCGAACAGAGCAGCCATTGAAACCAAGGTCTTGTGTGCTGGACCATTGTTCTGATAAAACAAAACCCTTTTCGTCAGTTTTTCTGGGTGTTTGGTCTTGATAACTGTTGTGAAAGGTTACCCACTTAAATATGAACTCTTTCTAACAGTATATTAACTGAGAGTTAATCACTCTTGTGGCTTCAGTTCAGCTCAGCACAGTCTGTCTGTCTGTCAATCACTAGTAAGCCAAGCTTTTTTTTTTTAATCATTTCACCCCAAGCAAGGTATTCCACTGCCACTATTGCGCATGGGGCTACATAGGGGAAGGTAAAGAGAAGGAGTGGTTAGACATAGGGAATGTCAGGAGGAAGGTGACAGATGAGTAAGGATAGCAAGGATGAGGGTTGGGCAGATGGGAAGAGTGTTTGATACAATAGGAGCAGGTTAGTGTGTTAGGAGGTGTCTATTGACCTTACATTTAAACTCCTGGAGATTGTAGCCGTCGCGGAAGCAATCATGTGGAAGGGAATTCCACAGTCGTGAAGTGCGAGAAAAGAAACTGTTGGAGTAGAAGTTGCGGTTGCATTTTATCGGTTTCACTGTAAAAGGGTGGGACCTAGTTGCTAATCTAGTATCTCGTGCAAATTCGAACCTAGGGGGCACCAGTGATCTAAGTTCATCGGAGCAGAAGCCGTGAAAGTATTTATAGAAGAGACACAGGGAAGCCACGTCGCGCCGGTGAGAGAGAGACTGCAGGCGGTCTGTCAAGTTGGTATCGATCACATTACAGACCCTCCGCTGTACCTTGTCGAGAAGCCCGAGGAGAATAGCAGGAGCACCCGATCAGATATGGCAGCAGTATTCAATGCACGGGCGGATGGTAGATTTATAAATGTGCAAGATGTATTCAGACGGAAAAAACTTACGGGCCCTGCACAGAGAATCGACTTTCATAGCAGCGGATTTAGCAATGGATTCGATATAATCATTCCATTTGAGGTCCGCTGTAAGTGTGAGACCAAGGAGGCGTAGTGTTTTAGTCTCTGGGAGGCAAGCCTGGTCCATGCTAATGGGAGGTAGGTGCGATTGTCTATGATGGTTAATTGATAGTAGCTTTGTTTTAGAAGCATTAAAGCTTACGAGCCATTTCTTACCCCAGTCCACTACGGATTGGAGGTCTTTTTCAAGCTCGGCTGCAAGGTTAGCTTTGTCGCCTACACCGGATTTTTGGTCGAGGCGAAAGTAAACTGTGGTGTCATCGGCGTACATACCTACTTTGGATATTATGGAATCAGGGAGATTATTAATGTATATCAGAAAGAGCGTAGGATCTAGGATAGAGCCTTGAGGGCCACCTGCGTTCGTATGGTAGTTCTGGGAGGCATGTCCGTTTAATACCACCTTCATTGTGCGGTTAGAGTGGAATGTCTGATTTAATATATGTTGTTAACCATACCACCGTGTTTCGAGTTATCATTTAGTGGTTCCATCACCGGTCCACATCAATAACCTTCTGTAAGTTCCCCAGTAAAATTGCGTATAATTTTCCATTGATGTTGTGGCACTTTTGAAGGCCGTCAATACACACTATGTCTAGGCCATCAACTTTAATGCAGATGAAACGACGTTGGCTTTTCTTTGGAGAGGCGCAGAGGAGGTGTTTCTACTTCATAGAGTGTCTTTATGTTTCTGGCTCAAAGTGATAAACCAAACACTCATCCTGGTTTATAAATTGGAGTAGATAGACTTAATTGGAGTAGATAGACTAAACTATCGCCCGGTTCACACTCCACCCACGTCTATTGAACAGGTGAAGAGGCTCATCCCTTGTTTCCTGTCTAGGATGCGGTTTCCGGTTTTCTCTTTTCTAATCTTCTCGCTATTTTTTTTTTCAATTGGAGTAGATAGACTAAACTATCGCCCGGTTCACACTCCACCCACGTCTATTGAACAGGTGAAGAGGCTCATCCCTTGTTTCCTGTTTAGGATGTGTTTTCCGGTTTTCCTCTTTTCCAATCTTTTCACTTTTACGTAGCCCCCTGCTCATCAGTGGCGTTTTCGCCTTGCTGGGGTGATATGATTAAAAAAAAACATGCAAAGAAAGCAGTTGGATCTGCCTGAAATCATGTCAGATTTTCCCATTATTTGATCAACCTGGTGCCCCTTTGATCAGGTGTCAGAAGATGTGAGTAAAAAAACCAACAACTGCAGATATGATGTCCTTATCACTGCAATACTGGTCCTCAGCCAAGTGCATTTTCATGTTGGGGAATAAATGATGGTCAGTCGAGGCCAAATCTTGAGTATAGGAAGAATGATCAATTAGTTCAAAGCCACAGTCAAGCACAGTAACCATTGAAATCAAGGACTTGTGTGCTGGACTGTTGTCCCGATAAAGCAAGAGCTCTTTCGTCAGTTATTCTGTGTGGCGTTTTCTTTATAATCCTTTTGTAATTGCCTTAGTTGACATCGTACTCTCCATTAATGGTTTGGCCCTTTTCAAGTCAATAAACACAATGCCCTGTTCAGTCCATGGTATCCTCAGCATCCTTCTGCAGAACCATATTTCGGTTGCTTCAAGTCTCTTCTTCATCTTTGATGATATTGTCCAGCATTCACTGCCATATTGAAAAACAGACATCACATAACAATCCAGTACCCACTTTTTCTTTCCAATGAAATTTTCCTGTCTCTTAATATTCTACTCAAATTCTAGAATATATCCTTGGCCATTCCATTTCGCCGTCATATCTTAGTGTCTCACTTTCAGTTTTCTGTTAGAACACTTCCCAGGTATTTAAATTTCCGTACCTGCTTGATTTTAGTACCCCCAGCCTGTAGTTGACATTTTGGACTCCTATGACGAAAGATGGTACAATAAGACTACACCATCTGCTTGGATCTACGCCTATGCAGAAAATATCATCATTACTGGAAGGATACAGCAAAAACACAACTGAAATTTGGAAATGTTCCGGAAGAATGCCCAGCTTCATGATCTCTTCTTTAAGAGGTCGGTCATATCAAACGAATCAACTGACTTTCTCGGATATATCATAATCTAGAGCTAGCTAAGACCTGATGCAGATAGATTGAGACCCTGAGAACCAGACCACTCGATAGCGTGTCATTGTTCTTCGTGGATTTCAAAGATTAGACCACTGGTTGATGCTGAAACATTTCTTCTTTCTCAAGAGGTAGTGAAAATAGGAAAGCTTTGTTTCAGTTCATTGATGAAACAGTATCACTCGTAGCAGAAGCCGATGTTTTTGACAATTGCATGTAGAGACCACTCGATAATACATTGTTCTTAGTGGATTTCAAAGTTTTCTCATAAGATTAGACCACTGGTTGATGCTGAAACATTTCTTCTTTCTCAGAGACGATGAAAATGAAACTTTGTTCCAATTCATTGATGAAGGTTAGTACTCACTCGATGCGACGATGTTTGGTAGTATATAACAGAGATATCGATAACGTGTCATTGTTCCTTGATGATTCAAAGATTTTCTCATAAGAAGGGTCAATACTTGGTTGATAACAAATATTTTCTTCATCTAGAAGTGATGATGAGAAGACATTTCAATTCATTGATAAGTTTGAAATATCATCAGAGTAGTAGTCATTTTGGTATTATATGGCAGGGAACTGCTCGATGGCATATCGACAATTCTGATGATTTCAGATTTGCTCATAGATTAGACCACTGGTTGATGCTGAAACATTTCTTCTTTCTCAAGAGGTAGTGAAAATAGGAAAGCTTTGTTTCAGTTCATTGATGAGACAGTATCACTCGGAGTAGAAGCCGATGTTTTTGACAATGCCGTAGCAGAGACCACTCGGTAGCGTGTCATTGTTCTTCGTGGATTTCAAAGTTTGCTCATAAGATTAGACCACTGGTTGATGCTGAAACATTTCTTCTTTCTCAAGAGTGAGTAGAAAATAGGAAAGCTTTGTTTCAGTTCATTGATGAGACAGTATCACTCGGAGTAGAAGCCGATGTTTTTGACAATGCCGTAGCAGAGACCACTCGATAGCGTGTCATTGTTCTTCGTGGATTTCAAAGTTTGCTCATAAGATTAGACCACTGGTTGATGCTGAAACATTTCTTCTTTCTCAAGAGGTAGTGAAAATAGGAAAGCTTTGTTTCAGTTCATTGATGAGACAGTATCACTCGGAGTAGAAGCCGATGTTTTTGACAATACCGTAGCAGAGACCACTCGATAGCGTGTCATTGTTCTTAGTGGATTTCAAAGTTTTCTCATAAGATTAGACCACTGGTTGATGCTGAAACATTTCTTCTTTCTCAAGAGGTAGTGAAAATAGGAAAGCTTTGTTTCAGTTCATTGATGAGACGAAATTGTCACTCGGAGTAGAAGCCGATGTTTTTGACAATGCCGTAGCAGAGACCACTCGATAGCGTGTCATTGTTCTTAGTGGATTTCAAAGTTTTCTCATAAGATTAGACCACTGGTTGATGCTGAAACATTTCTTCTTTTTTCTCAGAGGTAGTGAAAATAGGAAAGCTTTGTTTCAGTTTCATTGATGAAACAGTATCACTCGTAGTAGAAGCCGATGTTTTTGACAATGCCGTAGCAGAGACTCTGAATCAAGCTGGTCACCTTCTTTTCCCGTACGGTCACCCCGACGGAACGCAAGCATCCGTCTATTGATTTTGGTTGTTTTGTTTTTATGGCATATCAACCCCGGCGGGTCATTTATTTATTTATTGCTGGTAATACCTTTTTCTTTCAACAATTTATTGTTCTTATATAAGTTTTGTGTCTCGTAATACTTTTTTTTTCGAGTATCAAGATTCATTGGGATTTGTTTTTAAGGGCAGGGTCCCCAAGTCCTACCCTTGTTATTTAACCCATAACTGGAGGGAAGGGATGGATTAATACCTTTCCCAAGGGTACCAGTGCTAAAGTGAATGCAGGGTATTCAACTGGAATTCGAACTCGGCTCACCGATTTCTCTTTCCGAGCCGATATCCACTGCACCACAACGCACATCATCACTAAACACTTACAGCACCTGGTATTCCCAAGCGGTCATCCATCTAAGTACTGACCAGGCTCAACGTTGCTTAACTTCGGTGATCGAGCGAGACCCGGTGTATTCAACGTGATATGGCCGTAAAAAGAAAGAAAGCCTGCTTCATTGTATGGGAAGTTAAAAAATGGCCTCAATATTTGTCAGAACGAACGTCTACAACAGGGGTCGGCAACCTTTTAGAGAGTGAGGCCCAAAAAGCTATGGATAGTCATGGAGGAGGGCCAAACAGCTATGGCTCCAGTGCCATGGAGAAGAACCATGTTATTAAATATATGAATACATTTTCTATGTGTTTGAAGAACGCAAGGATTCAATATAATTTAATATCTGATGGGAATTTTGTTAAAAAAATATTACATCTTAAAAGTAAATGTTTCATAAATCAGTAGTGAGAAATAATTTCTATTAAAATCGGTTGAAAACACAATTTTATATTCATTTAAAAGTGCCCGCTCACAAAAGCAATTTCACAGAAAAAGTGAAAGTGAGGCCGTATGCTAATTTTAGAGATCCTTACAAATCTATCGAAACTTATTTATAAATGGAACTTTGTTTGTGTGTGTGTATATGTGTGTGTCTGTCTGTGTGTGTGTCCGTTACCTATAGATTCCGAAACGGCTGAACTGATTTTCTTGTAATTTTACACAGTTGTACTATAAGCGTCTGTGAGTGTTCTTAGCTAGGTTTTGTGTCGAAGTACCCCTGATAAATATCGAAAATCGATAATCGAAAAAATCGGGTTATAGAAGGAGTGGTCCGATTTTAATCGAATTTGATACACTCATAGACAAAGACATAAGAAACGATATTCAGAAGTTTCAAGGTTGCAGTTCTTACAATAGTGCAGAAAACCGATAATATATATATAAAAGGTAAGATGTCTGTGTGTGTGTGTCTGTTTAGCTGTCTGTATGTCCTTTATACAAATCCACAATTTTTATGCGATTCTCAACAAACTTCACACAAATATTCTTTAGACTGAGTCTGAGCTCCAGGACCATGGATTAGTTTTAAAGTTTTCATTACACCCGTGCAACGCCGGGCTATACTGCTAGTAAAAAATAAAAATAAAACACATTCTCCAGGCAAAAATATTTTTTTTAATTTCAACGCAATATATTCAGACTATCAACTGTCACTTTGGTTTGGTTTATCGATATTTAAATCGTGTCCTGAGTAGGTTAGCGGGCCGGACAAGATTCACTCAAGGGCCGGATGTGGCCCGCGGGCCGGGGGTTGCCGACCGCTGGTCTACAATAACCACAGATTATCAGGCTATAAACTTTATGTTCCATTCGAAAAAACTTGGAAAAAGTAAAAATTCAACGATGAGGGAAAAAGTAAGACATCTGGCATTTATGTAGAGACTGATTCGATAAAATCTGTGATTCCCCTGACACAGAAAATGAAATGTTCCTCAACAACAGAGCAGTACAGATGAAATTCATGCACCAAGGGTTGGTGGTTCTTCTTCCAAGGAATTTCATGATCACTCAGAATCCCAATCACCAACTGAACCCTCCAATCCGGATTCCGTTTCGTCGTGACAACAAAGACGACCTGTAAAAGAATGCCATAAGCCTGTTCGTTATCAGGAACTCTAAGGAGGGGAAGAATGTGGCATTCAGAACATTCGCCTGTTCCCATTAGGAACAAGTATTTTCCTAGTAATCTCCCTTTTGACTAACTATTGATAACCTCCATTTTGTTTTAGACGTTTCAATAGAAAACGTAACCATCTTCTGAGTTTATTAGAGCCGTCTCACGTCTTCATGTTATCACTTCAATATTTCATATTGAAAGAGATGATATTTGTCTATATTTCTGAGAGGAGGTAGTATTTACAATATTTACATTATTCGGACTATTATCCTCATCTTTGTTGCCATTTGTACAACGTTTAATAATAGATCATTCTATTCGTCTATATTTCTGAGATGAGGGAGTATTTTCACTATTTACATTATTCGGACTATTGTCCTCATCTTTGTTGCCATTTGTACAACGTTTAATAATAGATCATTCCATTTATCTATATTTCCGAGATGAGGTAGTATTTACAGTATTTACATTATTCGGATTATTGTCTTCATCTTTGTTGCCATTTGTACGACGTTTCTGCCGTTGTACGATCCGGGCATCTTCAGGTGCTAGCAATTTCAAACCGAACCCTTTATTACAATCACTGTGGCATATAATCTTCATTACTTGCGTAGTAATGCCTCTTTTGGTAGTCATGAGTTATCTCCCTCTAACCTTGTAAGGCTACAGCAGCGGTGAACAACTAACTTACAGGGTTAGAGGGAGATAATTCATGTGTAAAAGAGGCTGGAAATTTTAGGTCAGAATTCGGATTAGACCTAAATTAAACTGGCCCAAACTTTCCAGCCCCTTTACTCCTAGATCGTAGTTTTAAGAAAATCTATTATTAAATTAAAAAAAATAAAATCCATCTTCCTGTAAAAATTATTGTCTACCCATTTTAAAAATCTAATGTCCCACATTGCATCTTATCCATTAAAAAATGATATGTCTAGATTCAAGCCATCTTTTTGAAAAGTGATATGTCTAGATCCAAACCATCATTTCATAACCCAAATATTAAATCTCTATAGTTACATAATTCTCAATTTAGATTGAACAATATTGACACACCTAAAGCATATTAAAAAAAGTAATATTAAAGTTATTTTGAAACTACTCATTATTCTATAATCCTTGGATATGACTGACTTTTTTCTTATTCCCCCCTCTCGAATTGATAAATCTAATGTTACTTCGCAAGATACACTGTGGGAATAAATACAAGCTGCTTGGCAGGAGATACCATTAGATACATTGAAGAAGCTTGTAATGTCAATGCCTGACAGAATGAAGGCTGTGATCAAAGCAAAAGGCTGTTATACTAAATATTAAATTTATTTTGTAACAAGTATTTTTCTTGTTAAAGCATTTGTTGAGTAAATCAAATAAAATTACTTTAATTAAATTATTTATTTTCTGTCAATATGCCTTATAAAGGATAAAAGAGTTCTTGTCCTAATACTTTTGCACAGTACTATATATATATATATATATATATATATATATATATATATATATATATATATATATATATATATATATATATGCGCTAAAAAGTTTTGCCTTCTTCCACCGAACGCTCATAGCCCAGAGGTAGACGCCAATTCAGTCGGGTTTCAACCCTGGGTTAAAAAGCAATCGAAGTCTAACCGTACTGATGAGCTGTGATACAGCGAAACAGATCTGTCTGCGGATGACAATATATATATATATATATATATATATATATATATATATATATATATATATATATATATATACTAGGTGCGATTGGTAAATTGTCGCAATTATTTTATTATTTTAAAGTGAAAGGCTATTATCTTAAATATTAAATTTATTTTGTAACAACTATTTTTTCTTGTTAAAACATTTGTTGAGTAAATCAAATAAAATGACTTTAATTAAATTGTTTATTTTCTGTCAATATGCCTTATAAAGGATAAAAGCGTTCTTGTCCTAATACTTTTGCACAGTACTGTATATATATATATATATATATATATATATATATATATTTTAATCAAATATTAACATTAATGCACTAATTGTTTTTAGAGTCTGTTCTTTTGTTCTTCAGATTAGAAATTACTTGCATCTTGATTGGTCACGACGGACTACGTAACAATGTCCTCCTGATTATGGGGGTTTAGCTAGTTTTGAACCTTTTAAAACTCTTCAACTTGAAATCAACATCATCACTTGATAAGACACAGTGACGAAACAAATGTTTATGTGAACCTAATAGGTATTTTTAGTATGATTACACTTAGTCATAATTTCTGTTCTTTCATTCAATAGTTCATTTTTGTTTCAATACATGTTTGAAGGGAAATTAAGCTTTAACATTTATAGATTTTAAATATTTAAGTTGGGAAGATCAGCCATTTTTATTACCAATAAAAATCGCCGGACGAAGCCGAAACGGTCCAAAAACATGGCTGATCTTCCTAAATTAAATATATGTAGAAACAAATACACAACTGTCTTTATTATAAGAGAGAGGATCTTTAGGCTCATATTTAAGTTGTACTTATTTTCCTTTCTTTCTTTTCTTTGTTTTGTTTTTTTCTTTTATTTCGTCTCCTTTTCTTTCACCCGTCATTCTCTTTTACTTCTGTTTTTACTTTATTTTATTATTTTTATTCTTTTCTTATTTGTCATTCTCTTCTCTTTGTCTTCAATTTTTTACAAATCTTCTTTTTTCTTTTTTATTGCATTTTCATTCTTTCTGTCTTTCTTTATTTCTTTTATTTCATCGTCATTTCCCCTCCTTTCTTTCTTTCTTTTTTTATTTCATCATCACTTTCTTTTCTTTCTTTCTTTCTTTCTTTCTTTCTTTCATCGTAATTTTCCTTTCTTTCTTTCTTTCTTTCTTTCTTTATTTTCCTTCTCTTATTTCATTGTCACCTTCCCATCTTTCTTTCTTTTTTTATTTCATCGTCATTTACCCTTCTTTCTTTCTTTCTTTCTTTCTTTTATTCATCGTCATTTTCCCTTGTTTATTTCTTTATTTCTTTCTTTATTTATTTTAATTCCTTCTTTTATTTCATCGTAACCTTCCTTACCTTTTTTCTTTCTTTCTTTCTTTCTTTTCCTTCTTTTGTTTCATCGTCACCTTCCCTTCTTTCTTTCTTTCTTTCTTTCTTTCTTTCTTTCTTTCTTTTGTTTCATCGTCATTTTTCCTTCTTTCTTTCTTTTGTTTCATCGTCATTTTTCTTTCTTTCTTTCTTTCTTTCTTTCTTTCTTTTCCTGGGAACGATAATGCAAAACGCCCACGCCACATTTGGTCGTAATTTGTTCCGAACAATAACCAAACTGATTTTTTTCTACCGTAATTTGATTCCAATTGATGTGGCCGCCATTTTTTTTTTTACTTCGTCTCACAAGTCAATTGCCCATTTGGCTCAATTGTATTATCTTGTTTGTCTTTCTTTCCATTTGACTGCGGTGATTGGAACGAAAGCGGAATGCTTTTCAAAAGGTGCCAACTTAGACAAAAACGTCTTGTCATTGTTTTTGTTTCAATTCTAATTGAACGAAATCAAAAATCATGAAAACGGAAATATCGTTTACTTAGACATCACATGTACGCTTCTGATTTCAGAGTCACGTGTAAATTATAAGAAAGAAAGAAAGAAAGAAAGAAAGAAAGAATTGTTGAGTATATAAGACTCTTCCGCTGACACAAATGAACAAGGCAAGACGGCTTAAATAAAAGCACTCAAAGATATCTCAGCGCCAAAGTTTCACTGCAAAATCTACCTTCAGGCGGAGAAGAAACCAGACGAGGATCTGTCCCTCAGCATAGAAAAATAGACATTTGCCCCACCCTGCCTTATGCAAGGTCTTTTTTTTTTATGAGCGTTTCACCCTGAGCAAGGCATGTCACTGCCACTACTGTGCAGGGGGCTACGTAGAGTGGAGAAAGGCTGATTAAATATAGGAAATGACAGAGGGTGGGTGATAGGCGGGTAAGGATACCGAGAATGAGGGTTGGGTAGATGAGAGTGTTGTGAGAATAGTTGGGAGTTAGTGTGATAGGAGGTGTCTATTGACCCTACATTTAAACACCTGGATATTGTAACTGTCGGGAAAGCAGAGTTGTGGAAGGGAGTTCCACAGGCGGGAAGCGCGAGAAAAGAAGCTGTTGGAGTAGAATTTACGGTTACATCTTATTTGTTTAACTGTAAAAGGGTGGGACCTAGTTGCTAATCTAGTATCTCGTGTAAATTCGTGCTTAGGCGGCACCAGTGATCTAAGCTCATCGGAGCAGAAGCCATGAAAGTACTTGTAGAAGAGGCACAGGGAAGCCACATCACGCCGGTGTGAGAGCGGCTGCAGCCGGTCTGCCAAGTCAGTATCAACGTTACAGATCCTCCTTTGTATTTTGTCAAGAAGCCCAAGGAGAGCAGCAGGGGCACTCGACCAGATATGGCAGCAATATTCAATACACGGGCGGATGGTAGATTTGTATATGTGCAGAATAGATTCAGGTGGGAAAAATTTCCGGGCCCTGCACAGGGAGCCCACTTTCATAGCAGCAGATTTGGCAATGGATTCAATATAGTCACTCCATTTGAGGTCCGCCGAGAGTGTAAGGCCAAGGAGGCGTAGTATTTTACTCTCTGGGAGGCTAGCCTGTCCCATGCTAATGGGAGGTAGATGCGATTGTCTATGGTGATTAGTTGATAACAGTCTACGGAAGATTTTGCCCAGGTTTAAGGGCTCGGAGTTTCCACATTAAAAATGGCCTTGTGCTGTATCTAGCCTTAGTGTAAAGGCCAGTATATACCCAGTGTTCCACTCGGAACATTACTTGTCTGGCACTCTGCCTCCGGATGAAGAGGAACCCAAAAGGCATGGTTTCGTCTGGGGAAAATTAGAAAAGAGCCCAACCCTGCCTTATACAAGGTCTACTCGAATTTGTTGTCCGAGCTTGAAGCTCGGAATTCCAATGTTAAAAACAGATCTTGCGCCACAACCGGCCTCGATGGCGAGGTATCTGGTAAATAACCAGAATTTCGACGCTCGTCTGAGGAAAAAAATTAGACAGGTACCCAACCCTGCCTTGTGCAGGTTCTACGGGATATTTTTATCAGAGCTTAAGGACTCGGAGATCCCATTTTAAAAAAGGCTCCGTGTCGCATTCAGGCTCCGTGGGAATGCAGATAAATACCCAGATTTCCGCCGCGAAGTCATCCGTGTTGATCTCCCTGCCTTCGGGTGAAGAGGAACACAAACGAGGTTATGCCTCGATATTCGTCTGGACAAAAATAGTCAGGTCTACGGGAGATTTTTGTCTGGAGAATTGGAGTCAAGGCAATAATAGATCGGTAATAACATTGCATTTAAATTCCTGGCAGTTGTAGCCGTCAGGAAAGCAAGAATATGGAAGAGAGCTCCACAGGCGGGAAGTTTTTTTTTGTAATCGTTCCACCCCAAGCAAGG
Organism: Ascarosepion bandense; assembly: GCA_037127315.1. Lineage (NCBI taxonomy): Eukaryota > Metazoa > Mollusca > Cephalopoda > Sepiida > Sepiidae > Ascarosepion > Ascarosepion bandense. The sequence goes on along the minus strand of JBBBDQ010002315.1, from coordinate 787,961 downwards.
CGGCACTGCCACTGATGCGCAGGGGGCTACATAAGAGAGAAAGATTAGATAGGAGGAGAATAAAGAGAAAGACGAACCAGTTACAGGGGGTGTCAGAGAAAGGGCAAGAGAAGGATGGGAATACAGGTGTGAAGACAGTTGCAAAGGTAGAGAGAAAGAAAAAGATATACAGGGTGATGTAGAAAAAACTGATGTCAAGTGGTTAAGAAATGGGTATTGACACTGCATTTAAATTTCTGGACTTTGTAGCCGTCAGGAAAGCAAGAATATGGAAGGGAGTTCCACAGGCGGGAAGTGCGAGAAATGAAGCTGATGGAGTAAAATTGTCGGCTGCATTTGGTTGATCTAACTGTGAATGGGTGGGACCCAGTTGCCACTCTGGTTGCACGAGTAAACTCCTATGGCAGGGAAACCAGTGACTTAAGATAGTTGGAGTAGAAGCCATGAAAATATTTATAGAACAGACAGGGGGAAGCCACATCCCGTCGGTGAGAAAGTAGCCACCAAGTCGGTACCTATCACATTACTGATTCTCCTTTGGAGCCTGTCGAGAACACTGAGATGAACAGCGGGGTCGCCTGACCATATATGACAGCAGTATTCCATGTACGGACGGATGGTTGATTTGTTTAGGACTTTATAGAGATATTGAGGTATTACGGTGGTTGTAGTAAGAATATTAAGTAAGAATGCGTTATTTGTTGTAGGGAATATTATATAGTTCGTTTAGGGCAGTAACTGTGGTTAACTAAATTTAAGATAAGGCAGATTATGACCAGCCTCCCCAATTCTCATTTCCGAGAGAAATTGTAATTGTCAAGCTGTCTGCCTTCGGAGTTGGGGTCTGTCTACGGACAAAGACTCGGCAAAAAAAAAAAAAAAATGCTAAGTGCCCTATCCCACGGTTTCGGGGGCTGCATAAATTTTGACCCTTGTTCGGAGTTTACGGTTCGGATTCTACTCGCTAAACCCGACCTTGTGTCATACCTCTTCTCAGTGGAGAGTCAGTCAGTCAGTTAAGTGCCATACGTGATACACGCTTGGGCGATCATGTCTCGAAAGAGACATGACTGACCGGGCAGAAGATTATCCTACAGTAGGTAGCCATTGCTTTCTGCGGTAGACTGGTTGCCAGCCAAGGATATAGAACTCAATCTGACCTGTTATTTGACTCATAGCTAGAGGTGGAAGATATGTACTATATTATTAAGTAACAATAAGTGGGGGATCAGTTTTATATTGTTATGAAGTAATAAACTGATCCCCCACTTTATGCCCAGTAGAAACCTTAATCATGTTTTCAACTATTGTATTCAGTCAGTCAGTTAAGTGCCATACGTTCTACACGCTTGTGCGATCATGTCTCGAAAGAGACATGACTGACTGGGCAGAAGATTATCCCGCAGTAGGTTGCCATTGCTTTCTGCGGTAGACTGGTTGCCGACCAAGGCTATAGAACCCAATCTGTCCTGCTATTTATCCCATAACTGGAAGGAATAGACGGATTAATATCTTTCCCAAGGGTATTTGCGCGTAAGTGAATACAATGGATTCAATTGGAATTCGAACTCGGCTCCTCGGTTTCTCGTTCCGAGCCGATATCCACTGTACCACAACGCACATCCTTCAGTGGAGAGACTTTGGCTAAATATCCAGAGTTCCTAGAGTGTTCTGATAGAATATTCCTTAGAGTACCGTTGCGTTAGGCGGGTCATCATATTAGGACAGTCTGTTGCGAGTTGTGGTGCAGAGGATATCGGCTCGGAACGAGAAATCGGAGAGCCGAGTTCAAATTCAAAGTTCAAATTCCTTGCATTCACTTACGCACAAATACCCTTGGGAAAGGTATTAATCCGTCTCTTTCCTCCAGTTATGAGTAAAAAAAAACAGGACAGATTGGGTTCTATAGCCTTGGCTAGCAACCAGTCTACCGAAGAAAGCAATGGCAACCGACTACGGGATAATCTACTGCGCAGTCATTCAAGTCTATTTCAAGAAATGACCAACCAAAGCGTGTATCACTTAACTGACTGATTGAATATAATAGTTGAAAACATTATTAAGGCTTCTACTGGGCATAAAGTGGGGGATCAGCTTTATATTGTTATGAAGCAACAAACTGATCCATCACTAATTACTACTTAAGAATATAATACATCTCTTCCCCCTCTAGCAATGAGTCAAATAACAGGACAGATTGGGTCCTATAGCCTTGGCTGGCAACTAGTCTACCGCAGAAAGCAATGGCAACCTACTACGGGATAATCTTCTGCCCAGTAAGTCATGTCTATTTCGAGACATGATCGCCCAAATGTGTATCACGTATAATTAACCGACTGACTGACTAATTCTGATCTTCATGAATGTGTAAATTTACTATTTTATCTTTTATGAGGGATCAAAATAAAGTTTAAAATCACCCCTGTCCTAACACTTTTGCACACTACCGGTAGTGTGCAAAAGTATTAGGACAGGGGTGATTTTCCTAAAACCCTCACTGAAATTCAAATACAGGGTGAAAAGCCAAGTAAATTGCTAGTAAATATTGATTATTTAAAACTAGGTGTAAAAGAAATGTATTAAAAAGAAGTTGTATTTAATTTTTCCTATTTTCTATTCAACAAGTTATTTTGAAACTACTCATTATTCTATTATCCTTGGATACGACTGACTTTTTTCTTATTCCCCCCTCTCGAATTGATAAATCTAATGTTACTTCGCAAGACACACTTTGGGAACAAATACAAGCTGCTTGGCAGGAGATACCATTAGATACATTGAAGAAGCTTATGATGTCAATGCCTGACAGAATGAAGGCTGTGATCAAAGCAAAAGGCTATTATACTAAATACTAAATCTATTTTGTAACAAGTATTTTTTCTTGTTAAAGCTTTTGTTGAGTAAATCAAATAAAATTACTTTAATTGAATTGTTTATTTTCTGTCAATATGCCTCATAAAAGATAAAATAATTCTTGTCCTAATACTTTTGCACAGTACTGTCATTCAGTTACTTAAGTGCCATACGTGATACACGATTGGGCGATCATGTCTCGAAAGAGACATGACTGACTGGGAAGAAGATTATCCCGTAGTAGGTTGCCATTGCTTTCTACGGTAGACTGGTTGCCGACCAAGGCTATAGAACCCAATCTGTCCTATTATTTAACCCATAACTGGAGGGAAGAGACGGGTTAATACCTTTCCCAAAGGTATTTGCGCGTAAGTGAATGCAAGGAATTCAACTGGAATTCGAACTCGGCTCTCCGATTTCTCGTTCCGAGACGATATCCACTGTACTTTGACAAAAATCTTCTGCTGAATCAGCCATTGATCGAAAGAGACATGATCACCCAAGTGTGTCTGATGTATAGCACTTAATAATTAGAAACAAAAGAAAGAAAATGAAACGAACGAAACAAATAAAAATTAAAATTAAAATTAAAAATAATTTAAAATAAAAATTAAACAAATAAAAATAATTTTATGAATAAAATGTGAAAAATAAATAAAAGAAAGATATTTAGAAAAACATTCAATAAAGAAAAAAGCAATATACAGTTTTTCGCCGGTTAAAGCGGCGTTTTAAATCATTGTCATTTATTTTCGCTTACTGTTATTACTTAAATAAATCGCCATGATTAATTTACGACTGTTTCTATTCATATCATTAAAGCATCATTCATATTTTTCTGCAATATTCTCATCCATGTTCTCCTGAGAACCTGCGACAACGTATTTCTTGTTGCGAATCTTTGCTTTCACGACACCTTCAGGCACCATTTTTGGGGTAGGCTTGTCACAGGTGATGAGAAGCGCCATCTTGCCTCATCCTGCATATTCTCCTGACCTAGCTCCCTCGGATTATCACTTATTTCGAGGATTACAAAACCATTTAGATGGCCTTAGGTTCACATCACGAGAGAGGATTGAACATGAGTTAGATTCATATTTCACATCAAAACCTAAAGAATTTTACAAACGAGGCATTTATAAGCTCGTTGACAGATGGAATTAAGTTATAGAGAGCAAAGGTTATTGTTTGTTTGTTTGCATTTGAGTTTAACGGCATATCGACCTCTTTAGGTTATTTATTGCCAAGAAGGTGGGGTTTTAAGGTATTTTTTTTAATGTTCCGTAATAGTGAGAAGGTTGATTTAATCAGATTTTAGTAAAAACTTTTTGTTCTTACTCTTTTTATTTTAGTAAACTAAAAATGATTTTCTGAGAATAATATTTTTTCCTTCAAAAATGTGTTATGGTAATAATTTTTTCTTCAAAAATGTTTTGTTGGTAATATTTTTCCTTAAAATCTATTTTTATGTATATATTTCTATAAAAGTAATTTTTATACTTTCATAGTGTTTTGACCCTAGTTTGGGGGTTAACTATTTGCCCATAGCTGGGACCCTAACAGCTGCTACCACTCCGAGTCAGGGTGAATCTGAGAACAACAGCAATTAAAAGGTGGTTCCATGCTCCTCACAACCTCCCAGTCAGAGGCCTTGCTGCCAGATGCAGTTTACTGTCCTGCCCAGGACCAAAGGTTGTTATTGTTATGAATAAAGATTTTCAAAAACGTTTTTCATTTTCAAGATGAAATTTTAAATCGGCAAAAACTTTTGCATAGACCTGATATATTTAAAAAAAATAAAGAAAGAAAGAATATTGTCCTCATTTTTATCATATTTACGACGCTTCAGTTGTTGTATGATAAGGCCTTCTTCAGGTGATTGGAATTTCGAACCGAACTCTTTATTTCGTAGATTCGTGTTGACTGTTCTAGTGGCGAATGTTGTTCTAGTTCCACAAGCTATACTTCCTGGTATTTCAGTTTTCAATTATTCTCCTTTAATAACTCACCAAATTTTATGTTCACTTCAGCTGTGGCCAGGTATTGAATTCACAATTCATTGAGTCAAGTCACTAGATTGATTCAACCAACTGTTTTATCCACCTGGTTTTTAATAAAATAAAATGAATTCTCTCGCATTTCATCTAAAGCCGCCTCCCCACGCGTGAAACGATAATTAAAATAATATTTTTCCGATAAGGTTTCAAAATAAATTAAATTTTGACGCGTTGACAGATATAGATTTCAAACTGTCTTTCCTTAATGGCTACTCCACGAACAGGGGAAAATTATTTCGTCTCTTCTCTTGATTGGCCTTCTTCTCTTCTTCACGTGCCTTTTGCGATCTTTCTAATGACTGTTTTCATCAAGAACACTTTTGTTTTTATTTTGATAATTTGTTTAGGCTGCGGCGGGGTCTAAAATGGTAATAATTGAGATGAACAACTCTGTTCCAAGCCATTCTTCGAGGTGGGAATCGTTTGACTAACTCGATAAGGATTATTGCGGGTTGCTTTCTAGTTGTAGTTGGATTCCGTTCTAGTGAAGGGAGTAGTAGTATACCGTTGCAGGTTAATGGAATTTGGCCTTGTGGTAGATAGCCCACTGT
>JBBBDQ010002315.1:745000-777500 GCA_037127315.1 Ascarosepion bandense | reverse complement strand
TAAAAATCTTTGGACTGATGTCTCAGCCAATCGCTCACAGCACTTTTGACTTCATCGTCACTTTCAAACTTTGTGCCTCTCGTTGAACGCTTTCAAGGGACCAAACAGGTGAAAGTCTGAAGAGGCAAGGTCTGGGCTCTAAAGGAAATAGGAGAGTAGTTCCAAGCCCAGATCGTTGATGGTCGGCACCGTTTAGGCAGTATGAAGTGTGTGTCTGAGAAAAACGCTCGTTGATAACACGTACATACTTAAACAAGAAAATAATAAACAGAAACGAAAAATCCTGGAAGCAATCTACATTAAACAATTTAAACCTGGTTTGAATACAATCACTTTTGATATTTCCAATAACGTATTCAAATGCCTGTAATCAGATCAGGGGCCACAACGCCACTATTTTGTCACTGTCTTCGGCCATCCGCCACGGTAGGGATGGACTTATATTTTCAATTTAATTCTCTTTATTGTTAAAAACTTAAATGTTCTATGTTTACTGTGTGTTAATATTTATTCTTTGATAATGGCTTATGTGAGCCGAAAGCTTAAACCCGATAAAAAAATCAACAGTTACTGTGATTTTTTGTTGTTTTTCAACGATATCACCATCAAGTATATCAGACGGTATGAACGGATCCTACACAAAATTAATAGACAAAACTTGTCTATATTATTCAATGAAACCTGCATTAATATATATATATATATATATATATATATATATATATATATATATATACATGAAGCATGAAGTTAACTTCATGAAAGAAGCTTTGAAGTAAACTATTTGGGTAGCGAAAATATAAAATTATTCCTCTTTCTCTCTCTCTCTCTCTCTCTTTCTCTCTCTCACTCTGTGTGTGTGTATGTGTGTGTGTGTGTGTGTTTTGTCCAGTTATATACCTCAGAATAATTAAATTTATCTCAGCCTGTTCATATCTATCTATCTATCTATCTATCTATCTATCTATCTATCTATCTATCTCAGTCTGTTCATCTATCTATCTATCTATCTATCTATCTATCTATCTCATTCTGTTCATCTATCTATCTATCTATCTACCTATCTATCTATCTATCTATCTATCTATCTATCTATCTATGTTAGCCTGTTCATATCTATCTCATTCTTTTTATCTATCTATCTCAGTTTCTTATTTATATATATATGTGTGTGCATGTGTGTGTGTGTGTCTATCGTACTCATTCTTTTCACATCTATCTATCTATCTATCTATCTATCTATCTATCTATCTATCTATCTACCTATCTATCTATCTATCTATCTATCTATCTTATCCTGTCTATCTATCTATCTATCTATCTATCTATCTATCTATCTATCTATCTATCTATCTATGTTAGCCTGTTCATATCTATCTATCTCATTCTTTTTTATCTAACTATCTCAGTTTCTTATTTATATATATATGTGTGTGTATGTGTGTGTGTGTGTCTATCGTACTCATTCTTTTCACATCTATCTATCTATCTATCTATCTATCTATCTATCTATCATTGTTAATATCTATGTCAATCTATTTCAGTATGATCATATCCATCTACCTATCTATACACACACGCGCACATATATATATGTATATATATATATATATATATATATATATATATATATATATATATATATGTGTGTGTGGGGGGGGGGGGATATGAAAATATTCCAATCTGGATAACATTAAATACTTCCCAATCTATTCACATTTATCCATCTGATAACAGTCTCTTTAAATCTAAGTTTGTTGAACTATTCCTATAGATATACAAATGTACAAACAGACAGATAGATAGATAGATAGATAGATATGAACAGGCTGAGAGAGATATGTATATATGTATATATACATATCTATATATTTATAGTTGCGAAGCTATGCGAATTCCAATGAACCCAAGTTGACGAACCCAACTCAGAATGAAGAAAAACAAATTTTTCTTCTTTTCATCTTGCTTTTCTCACATCTATGACATCGGCGTCCATTAATTTAGAAGCTGAAAAACAATTCTCAGGTTACAAGAAGCAAGGCGAGAAACAAGAGTGCGTCTTCTATTCTAATCTCGCTCTGTCAATGGGACGATAGATCTCACTGATTCGTGCGTAGAACCTTGAGGCGCCTGTTTTAAGCATGCAACCCAACTGACTTTCTCACTGGTGTAGCTAACCACAAAACCGCTCAAAGGACGTACAAACGCTTTAAGGTCTAATCTGGCCCCAAGTTATAGAAAATGAGAACACTAAGTGACAAATCAGAAATATATTCAAAGGGATACATTAAAACTTAGTTCATTAATTGTCAGAATATCTATAGCAGTCTAAGCCATCATGTCACCGAGATAACCACCCACTTCAGGCGACGATATTCGGAATTGTATTCATAAAAAAACATGACCATATAACGTGTGTCAATTTTCTATTTAATTATATAATCTCAATCAAGGCAATAAAGCCACTCAGACATTTTGCCTATCACACGATGGGACTGAAGCAACTTGACAGCTAGGTGAATCTCTTTATACAACTTTAGAGATTTGAGATCTCCCAGAAAGAACATCAGTCAGTTAAATGCCATACATGATACAAGGTTTAACGATCATGTCTCGAAAGAGACATCACTGACTGGGCAAGAAAATTTCCCTGCAGAAGGTTGCCATTACTTTCTGTGGTAGATTGGTTGCCAACTAAGGCTATAGAACCGAATGCATTGTGCTATTTAACTCATACATGAAGGGAGAATATAGAGATTGCTATCTTTCCCCAGGGGTATTTGCGCGTCAGTGAAAAAATGTAGATAGATAGATAGATAGATATGAACAGGCTGAGATATGTATATATTTTATATATATCTAAATTTATTTATAAATGGAACTGTGTGTGTGTGTGTGTGTGTGTGTGTGTGTGTGTGTGTGTGTGTGTGTGTGTGTCCGTTACCTATAGACTCCGAAATGGCTGAACCGATTTTCTTGAAAATTTACACAGTTGTACTATAAGCGTCTGCGAGTGTTCTTAACTAGGTTTTGTGTCGAGGTACCCCCGATAAATATCGAAAACTGAAAATCGAAAACATTGGGTTATAGAAAGAGTGGTCCGATTTTAATCAAATTTGATACACTCATAGACAAAGACATAAGAAACGATATTCAGAAGTTTCAAGGTTGCAGTTCTGTTCTTGGATGACTTATTTGACACCGATATTGGAAATCGATACCCCGATATCCTATCGTGTCTGATCAAAATCAGTTTTTCAGCTCTTTTATTTTAGTTTTTGCTTCGGGTTTGGCTCTAAGTGGGTATAATTGTAGTTCTTAGTCTCAGCCATGATGCCATTTACTCAGAGGATTTATTTAGCCTTCAAAATTCAGTTTACGAAGAAAAAAACTTATTTGATATCGATACCAGGAAATCAAAATTTGACTTACATCCATTCATTTTTCTTTCAGTCTACGGTTTCGCTTTAACTGGAAACAACTATTGCTTTTTAGTCTTTCGTGCCAACGTCCAAAGAGTCTGAGCTCCAGGAACATGGGTTAGTTTTAAAGCTTTCATTACACCCGAGCAACGCCGGTCTATAATGCTAGTATATCTATATATTTATAGTTGCGAAGCTATGCGAATTCCAATGAACCCAAGTTGACGAACCCAACTCAGAATGAAGAAAAACAAATTTTTCTTCTTTTCATCTTACTTTTCTCACATCTATGACATCGGCGTCCATTAATTTAGAAGCTGAAAAACAATTCTCAGGTTACAAGAAGCAAGGCGAGAAACAAGAGTGCGTCTTCTATTCTAATCTCGCTCTGTCAATGGGACGATAGATCTCACTGATTCGTGCGTAGAACCTTGAGGCGCCTGTTTTAAGCATGCAACCCAACTGACTTTCTCACTGGTGTAGCTAACCACAAAGCCGATCAAAGAATTCCCGACCCTAAAGACATCCTCTTACGCGATCAGTCTAGTTTAATTTAAAATTTCAATTGTCTCGCTTTTATAAACCGTCAGTATATTGTTAATTCTTTGCATTATTTTCATTATTCGAACTGTTGCCCTTTGCCTTATTCACGACGTTTCCGCCGTCGAACGCTCTGACCTTCTTCAGGTGATCTTCTTCTTATTCTATGTGCCCTATCTCTTCAGGACGTAGGAGATCATGGCTTTCCACGTTTCCCCGGTGGCTCTGAGCACGCCTTCTGCTACACCATGCAATCCTCGTTTTGTCATCCACCTGATTAGGTCCTTCAAATATGTTATCCGTTGCTATCCTTGTCTTTTTTTCGCTCTATCTGCCTGTTAGTATCAGATTCTCCAAGCCCTCTTTCCTCATTGCGTGTCCCAGGAACTTCAGCTGTCTCTCCCTGATGCTCACTGTTAAATTTTATATAAATATTAATATGTATCCACCTTTGCTCTAGTTACGTATTGAACTGGATACAACCAACATTTTTATACACTCGGCTATATTTTCCCGAATGGTGCAAATAACTCATATATATATACAGATGTTGCAGGTGAATATGGCAACAAAGATGAGGACAACAGTTTAAACTATGTAGATATTGAAAATTATTACAATAGCTCATCTCAGAAATATATACAGATGTTGCAGGTGAATCTGGCAACAAAGATGAGGACAACAGTCCGAACAATGTAAATAGCGTAAATAATGACAATACGTCATCTCAGAAATATAGACAGATGTTGAAGGTGAATCTGGCAACAAAGATGAGGACAACAGTCCGAACAATGTAAATAGCGTAAATAATGACAATACGTCATCTCAGAAATATATACAGATGTTGCAGGTGAATCTGGCAACAAAGATGAGGACAACAGTCCGAACAATGTAAATAGCGTAAATAATGACAATACGTCATCTCAGAAATATAGACAGATGTTGAAGGTGAATATGGCAACAAAGATGAGGACAACAGTCCAAACAATGTAAAGAGTGTAAATAATGACAATACGTCATCTCAGAAATATAGACAGATGTTGAAGGTGAATATGGCAACAAAGATGAGGACAACAGTCCAAACAATGTAAAGAGTGTAAATAATTACAATACCTCATCTCAGAAATATAGACAGATGTTGAGGGTGAATATGGCAACAAAGATGAGGACAACAGTCCGAACAATGTAAATAGCGTAAATAATGACAATACGTCATCTCAGAAATATAGACAGATGTTGAAGGTGAATATGGCAACAAAGATGAGGACAACAGTCCAAACAATGTAAAGAGTGTAAATAATTACAATACCTCATCTCAGAAATATAGACAGATGTTGAGGGTGAATATGGCAACAAAGATGAGGACAACAGTCCGAACAATGTAAATAGCGTAAATAATGACAATACGTCATCTCAGAAATATAGACAGATTTTGAAGGTGAATCTGGCAACAAAGATGAGGACAACAGTCCAAACAATGTAAATAGTGTAAATAATTACAATACCTCATCTCAGAAATATAGACAGATATTGAAGGTGAATCTGGCAACAAAGATGAGGACAACAGTCTAAACAATATAAATATGTAAATAATTACAATACCTCATCTCAAAAATATAGAGTCAATTGTTATCTCCTATCTCACTAACTTGCATCCTCTCTCTCATGCTCTCATCTCATTTCTGCTCAATTCTCATCCCTCTCCTACCCACTTCCTGACACCCTCTTTATTCTATCACTCATACATGCCATACATGATACATGCTTAAACGATCATGTCTCGAAAATGACATGACTGACTGGTAGACTGGTTGCCAATCAAGGCTATAGAACCGAAACCATTATTATTTAATCCATAGATGAATGGAGAATATAGAGATTACAATCTTTCCCCAAGGATATTTGCGCGTAAGTGAAAAGTGTAGGGATACCAGTTGTTTTTTTTTAACTTCTTGAGATGGTAATCAGGCAGCTCAAGAATTTAGAAACTCTAATTTACGTGCGTCTTTGATGCAGTGAATATCGTCTCGGGACGACAAATCGAGTTGCTAATTTCGAATTCAAGTTGAATTCCTTGCATTCACTTATGGACAAATACCCTTGCTAAAGATACTAATCCGTCTCTTCCCTCCAGTTATACATTAAATAACAGGACAGATTAAGTTCTATAGCCTTGGCTGGCAACCAGTCTACCGTAGAAAGCAATGGCAATTTACTGCGGGATAATCTTCTGCCCAGTCAGTCATGTCTCTTTCGAGAAAGGATCACCCAAAGCGTGTAACATGTATGCCACTTAACTGACTGACTGATTTTGCGCACCTTCCAAACTGTTTGAACTTTGTCACTTAACTGCTATATAGAAAAAAAGTGTCGATACCGACACGTGTAATCGAACACTGATCTCTAGGAAACAAATGTATCTGTTAAATGGATTGTGCTACTGGGATCACGTACCCATAAATATCAATACTCTAGCAGTATAGCCCGGTGTTGCTCGGATGTAATGAAAGCTTTAAAACTAATCCATGGTCCTGGAGCTCAGACTCTTTGGACGTCGACACGAAAAAATAAAAAGCAATAGTTGTTTCCAGTTAAAGCGAAACCGTAGACTGAAAGAAAAATGAATGGATGTAAGTCAAATTTTGATTTCCTGGTATCGATATCAAATAAGATTTTTTCGTCGTAAACTGAATTTCAAAGGCTAAATAAATCCTCTGAGTAAATGGTATCATGGCTGAGACTAAGAACTACAATTATACCTACTTAGAGCCAAACCCGAAGCAAAAACTAAAATAAAAGGGCGGAAAAAATTACAGGCATACAGGCAGATAAACAAACACACACACAAACAATTTGTCTTTTATATATATATATATATATATTATCGATTTTCTGCACTATTGTAAGAACTGCAACCTTGAAACTTCTGAATATCGTTTCTTATGTCTTTGTCTATGAGTGTATCAAATTTGATTGAAATCGGACCACTCCTTCTATAAACCAATTTTTTCGATTAATCGATTTTCGATATTTATCGGGGGTACCTCGATACAAAACCTAGCTAAGAACACTCGCAGACGCTTATAGTACAACTGTGTAAATTTTCAAGAAAATCGGTTCAGCCATTTCGGAGTCTATAGGTAACGGACACACACACACAGACACACACACACACACACACACAGCGATACATGTACACACACACACACACACACACACAGAGACAAAGTTCCATTTATAAATAAGTTTAGATGAAGCACTCAGACCGGAGTATGTCTAGAGTATTCAGGGTATTCTGTGCATTTCGGTCTTACCGGTGATGTATATTACTCAGAGGATTCGTTAATACGTTGACTTTGTGCAAAGCTACAGAAATATTAAACAAACAAATAGCGAGTTACTAAAAGTTCTCTTCAGATTAACGTTACAGAAGCAAGGCAACCCCTTCTGCCTCCCATAAGCATGGAGGACCAAGTGAGTCGTCCTGAGATCAATACACTGCGCCTCCTCGGCCTTACCCTATCTTCCGATCTCAAGTCGAATAGTTACATTGAGTCAATAGCTGAATGCACTGCTAGGAAGTGTGGATCCCTGTGTCGGGTCAGGATGTTTTTTTCCGCCTGAATCCATCTTGCAAATATACAAATCAACCATCCGTCCGTGCATAGAGTACTGCTGTCATATATGGTCAGGCGCCCCCGCTGTTCATCTCAGTGTTCTCGACTTTTGATTTTTTCTCTGAATGCACTATGGGACAAAATCCTTAGCGTGAATGAATGTGAAGAACAAAAACATTTTATGGAGATTGAACAATAAAAAAAACATAGATTAAACAGACAGACGATAACAATAAACATTTTTTAAATATTACTGGAAATGCAAGAGGTTAGAAGAGAGTTCCACGAGCGACAAGGGCAGGGGAAGAAACTATCAGTATAGAACCTACATCTAAACAAAAAGGTTATTGAGCGTTAAAAAATATTATGAAAAACTAAGGAGAGAAGCCGGAAGAGAGTTCCACAAGCGAGAGAAGAAACTGTTAGCATAGGACTTATAATAATATGAGAAGAAGAAAACATAATTAAGGAGAGAGAACAATAAAAGAAGAGGAATTAAGAAGACAGAGGATAACGATTGACATTGCATTTAAATTTTGAAGATCAAAGTTGAGTGGAAAGCAAGAAGATGGAAGAGAGTTCCACAAGCGAGAGAAGAAACTGTTAGCATAGGACTTATAATAATATGAGAAGAAGAAAACATAATTAAGGAGAGAGAACAATAAAAGAAGAGGAATTAAGAAGACAGAGGATAACGATTGACATTGCATTTAAATTTTGAAGATCAAAGTTGAGTGGAAAGCAAGAAGCCGGAAGAGAGTTCCATAAGCGAGAGAAGAAACTGTTAGCATAGGACTTATAATAATATGAGAAGAAGAAAACATAATTAAGGAGAGAGAACAATAAAAGAACAGGAATTAAGAAACAGAGGATAACGATTGACATTGCATTTAAATTTTTGAAGATCAAAGTTGAGTGGAAAGCAAAAAGCCTGAAGAGAGTTCCACAAGCGAGAGAAGAAACTGTTAGCATAGGACTTATAATAATATCAGAAGAAGAAAACATAATTAAGGAGAGAGAACAATAAAAGAAGAGGAATTAAGAAGACAGAGGATAACGATTGACATTGCATTTAAATTTTTGAAGATCACAGTTGAGTGGAAAGCAAGAAGCCGGAAGAGAGTTCCACAAGCGAGAGAAGAAACTGTTAGCATAGGACTTATAATAATATGAGAAGAAAACATAATTAAGGGGAGAGAACAATAAAAGAACAGGAATTAAGAAGACAGAGGATAACGATTGACATTGCAATTAAATTTTTGAAGATCACAGTTGAGTGGAAAGCAAGAAACCGGAAGAGAGTTCCACAAGCGAGAGAAGAAACTGTTAGCATAGGACTTATAATAATATGAGAAGAAGAAAACATAATTAAGGAGAGAGAACAATAAAAGAACAGGAATTAAGAAAACAGAGGAGAACGATTGACATTGCATTTAAATTTTTGAAGATCAAAGTTGAGTGGAAAGCAAGAAGCCTGAAGAGAGTTCCACAAGCGAGAGAAGAAACTGTTAGCATAGGACTTATAATAATATGAGAAGAAGAAAACATAATTAAGGAGAGAGAACAATAAAAGAAGAGGAATTAAGAAGACAGAGGATAACGATTGACATTGCATTTAAATTTTTGAAGATCAAAGTTGAGTGGAAAGCAAGAAGCCTGAAGAGAGTTCCACAAGCGAGAGAAGAAACTGTTAGCATAGGACTTATAATAATATGAGAAGAAGAAAACATAATTAAGGAGAGAGAACAATAAAAGAAGAGGAATTAAGAAGACAGAGGATAACGATTGACATTGCATTTAAATTTTTGAAGATCAAAGTTGAGTGGAAAGCAAGAAGCCGGAAGAGAGTTCCACAAGCGAGAGAAGAAACTGTTAGCATAGGACTTATAATAATATGAGAAGAAGAAAACATAATTAAGGAGAGAGAACAATAAAAGAAGAGGAATTAAGAAGACAGAGGATAACGATTGACATTGCATTTAAATTTTTGAAGATCAAAGTTGAGTGGAAAGCAAGAAGCCTGAAGAGAGTTCCACAAGCGAGAGAAGAAACTGTTAGCATAGGACTTATAATAATATGAGAAGAAGAAAACATAATTAAGGAGAGAGAACAATAAAAGAAGAGGATTTAAGAAGACAGAGGATAACGATTGACATTGCATTTTAATTTTTGAAGATCAAAGTTGAGTGGAAAGCAAGAAGCCGGAAGAGAGTTCCACAAGCGAGAGAAGAAACTGTTAGCATAGGACTTATAATAATATGAGAAGAAGAAAACATAATTAAGGAGAGAGAACAATAAAAGAACAGGAATTAAGAAGACGGAAGATAACGATTGACATTGCATTTAAATTTTTGAAGATCAAAGTTGAGTGGAAAGCAAGAAGCCGGAAGAGAGTTCCACAAGCGAGAGAAGAAACTGTTAGCATAGGACTTATAATAATATGAGAAGAAGAAAACATAATTAAGGAGAGAGAACAATAAAAGAAGAGGAATTAAGAAGACAGAGGATAACGATTGACATTGCATTTAAATTTTTGAAGATCAAAGTTGAGTGGAAAGCAAGAAGCCGGAAGAGTGTTCCACAAGCGAGAGAAGAAACTGTTAGCATAGGACTTATAATAATATGAGAAGAAGAAAACATAATTAAGGAGAGAGAACAATAAAAGAAGAGGAATTAAGAAGACAGAGGATAACGATTGACATTGCATTTTAATTTTTGAAGATCAAAGTTGAGTGGAAAGCAAGAAGCCGGAAGAGAGTTCCACAAGCGAGAGAAGAAACTGTTAGCATAGAACTTACGGTTACAACTTACTATTTCAACTGTTAAAGGATAAAACATTGCCCCTAAACTAGTACTGCACTTAAATTAAGCCTAGGTATCATAGAGAATAAATTATCGGAAAAATTATCATGAAAGTATTTATAGACAATGTATAAGAATGTTATATTACAGTGGCAGGAATAGATGTGAAGCCATTATAAAAGTGTAGTTGCCATAAGCAGCGGCACTTAATTTTTTTTTTGCCATAGACCGATGTCATAGAAGAGAATTTTTTGCGTGGTTGGGGATCAGTGTAGTTAATAGAACACAAGAAAGAAAAGCGATTATTCTTTCTTTGTGGTCGGTACCAAGTGGTCCACGGCCTGGTACCAAATAGTGGCTGATCCGGAACGAAATGTTCCAAGACCCGATACCAGACATTCAGTGTCTGGCCTAGTATTAATTTTTCTCGGTTCAGTACCGAATCAGTGGATATATATATATATATATATATATATATATATATATATATATATAGTGTATCGAGGCAGCAAATAATTTTCTAAACATATACTGTTAAATATAAAAGAAAATGAGTGTCTATTATGTTTAATCATGAGCCGTTCTAAACGTCATATTTCGGCTTTAATTTCAAAATTTTAAAAATTATCCAAATGTTGGAGAATTTTTGTCTTTATTTTCAACTGAAATTAAAGCCAAAATACGGCGTTTAGAACGGCTCATGATTCAACATAATAAACATTCATTGTCTCTTATATTTAACAGCATATGTTTAGAATATATATATATAGAATATATATATATATATATATATATATATATATATATATATATACGCTCTCACATCCTGATTGAGAACTCTGAAAGAGTGGGAGACTTTGAAAAACAGTAGTTACTCCGGCATATACGCATCGCTCATTCAATAATGAATTGGAGCACTCTAGCTATTGGGCATGTATAATAATATACACGCTAAAAATCTGCCTTCTTCTACCGGACGCTCGTGGCCCAGAGGTAGAATCGCCGACTGACGCCAATTCGGTCGGGTTTCAATATATATATATAGTCATCCGCAGACAGATCTGTTTCGCTGTATATATATATATATATATATATATATATATATATATATATATATCCCCTGTGGAATTGACCTTACAAAGTATCAAGGATACTACTTTATAATATATATATATATATATAGTGTATCGCGGCAGTATATCTAAACCTATACTGTTAAATATAACAGATAATGAATGTCTATTATGTTTAATCATGAGCCGTTCTAAACATCGCATTTTGGCTTTAATTTCAGGTAAAAATAAGCCGAGAAAACATGTAACTGATATTTATATCTGTCTACAGTTTACTTCCTTGATAAATTTCAAATTTCTATCTTTTACCCATTTCCACTGGCTCTTTCCTCTCAGTTCTTTCTCTCTTGTTTTCCTCTTTGCATTTTTGTTTTCATTTCTTTCCCTTTTTATTTTCTCATCTTTTCTGCCCACTTTCTTTCTCCACCCTCTCTTTTAATATTCTCTTACCTCATACAAAAAGATTTCCAAAAATGAAAGGAAATGTTTTTTTAATTTTCTTTTCAAATAAAACTTTTATTGCCATCATTATTAACTACCTGATGAGACATTGTTCTTTCAATGTCGAAACAAAATGTACAATTTTGTAGTAGCCTGTAGTTTGTACATGTTCTAAAGTATAATAAGTATATATATATATATATATATATATATATATCACCCCAAGCAAGCGATAACGCCACTGATGCGCACGGGGCTACGTAAGAGTGAAAAGATTGGAAAAGGGAAAACCGGAAACCACATCCTAAACAGGAAACAAGAGATGAGCCTCTTCACCTGTTCAATAGACGTGGGTGGAGTGTGAACCGTGCGATAATTTAGTCTATCTACTCCAATATATATATATATATATATATATATATATATATATATATATATATTTTTTTTTTTTTTTTTTTTTTTTTTTTTTTTTCACTACTTGACGACATATTTATTGCAAAAAGTAGAATAATGAGACACTGTTAAATAGCAAACGTGAGGCAAGACTTTTCATGACTGGTAGTAAAGTTTAATAACCAGTAGTAAAGGAAACGAATTGAGCCGACTCTGCCTCACTATTTTGTTACTCTCTCTCTCTCTCTCTCTCTCTCTCTCTCTCTCTCTCTCTCTCTCTCCATGAGCGTGACAAGAGGAATCATATATATCTAAACATATATAAACTCTCTATCCTAACATTAAAAATAGTCATTTTTCTCGATATATCATTCAATTTAAACGACAGCACATACCAACTGTACAGAAAACCAAACAACAACCCTATATAAATGAACAAATAACCAACCACCCATTAACGCATTCAAACACATACCTATATCTATAAACAAAAGAATATCAACGAATTCTAGCAGCAATATTCAACGACACAAAAAATATATGAATCAGCACTAAGAAATAGCAGTTATTCGAACAAACTCAACCTAAACAAAACAACAGAAAATGTAACATAATCTGGTTCAACCCACCCAACAATAATGCAATAAAACAAAAATAGGAAAAATATTCTTCAAAATAATGTAAAACATTTCCTCAAACATAGCAAACATCAAAAGTTCTTAACAAAAACACAAACAAAATTAATTGCAGTTGCATGGATTATATGTTGAATCAAAAACAACTGTCTACATAACATTAACACAGAAGGAAATTTACGTAGACGTCAGAGAAACAATATTTGACAGTCACAAAACGTCATTCAAAACAGAAAGATACCTAAAAAACGCAACATTTATCAAAATATGAAACCAAAAATAATATCACCACCAAAATGAAATGGAAAAAAAAAATAAAAAGAGCAACTTCACACAATAGAATTACAAACTATATTTACAGGAAAAGTTAGCAATATTCACCTTTAAACTAAACAAGGGAAATAAAATATTGGGAAGATGCAGACACTCAAATAAATAATTATTTTGCCACTTAATTATTAATTCAAACAAAACAAATAAATCAAATATAAAACGCAATTCACAACACTTAACAACTTAAAACATTGCTTTAGTTCGTCCGATGAAATCATTTCAAAAGATGAAATGAGTGCCAAATAAATCTTTCCGGTTTGTCATTCATTTAAATTATTACCTGGGATAACTTCCCAATGATCAAATCTCGTAATAAAAATAGATGTGATTTATGCCTTTTAGAAAACTTTGAACACTTAAATAACCCTAATTTTAATAAACAAAAGAATTGCATTGCTGAACATATGCAGACATAAAAGTAAATATCTACTCAAATAGGTTGACCCGAATTAACAATGATTTTTCTATGGAGACCTTTTTACATTTTTTTTATTAATGTATTTTGTTTTCCCCTAAAATGAAAACAACTTTTAATCCCCCTTAACTCATTCGCACAAAACTTATAATATCTGCCCTAAAATATTCTTCCTATTAATTTAAATTCTAATTTATATAACTTTTGAGATTTCACTTTCCAATTACATGAAATTTTAGTGCAAATTAAATAGAATTATATAATTAAAACATTCAGAAGTATATCCCGTCATTATAATATAAAGTGCAACTCTGCCATCGAAAATGACGCCAAAATATTCAAGCATAATATATATATATATATAAATGGAGCTTTGTCAACGACACACAGTCTCTGTGTGTGTGTGTGTGTGTGTGTGTGTGTGTGTGTGTGTGTGTGTGTGTGTGTCCGTTACCTATAGACACCGATTTTCTTGAAAATTTACGCAGTTGTACTATAAGCGTCTGCGAGTGTTCTTAGCTAGGTTTTGTATCGAGGTACCCCCGATAAATATCGAAAAGCGTTAATCGAAAAAATCGTGTTATAGAAGGACTGGTCCGATACACTCATAAACAAAGACATAAGAAACGATATTCAGAAGTTTCAAGGTTGCAGTTCTTACAATAGTGCAGAAAATCGATAATATATATATATATATATATATATATATATATATATATATATATATATACAGGGGCCCGACAATATTTTTCGGACACTTTAGTATTCGACTTTCCGAGTACCATAGAGTGTCGAAATTCCTTCAATAGAATAGCATAAACATATAAAGACAATACCTCTAATAAAAAAGGAAGAAAATCGATTAGGTAAGGCAGAATATTTATTTTTCATCATTTTTTACAAAACACGCGCGACATTATTTTTCGGACATTAATAGTCTGTAATATCACCTTTCTTCTCAATAACTTTTATCAATCTCTCTTCATAATGATCAAACATATGCACAATAACATCTCTACGTGTTTCTATTAGTTGTTTTTTGGCATCTAGTATCCGTTCCCATAGTTGAGCCTCTTTCGTTATTTCAGGTCCATCATAGACAAGTTGCACAAGCATTTCCCAAACATTTTCTATTAAATTTAGATCTGGGCTTTTTGCAGGCCATCCCAAATTAGTCATATTCACTTTAGCCATCCATTCTTTCATGAGTTTTGACACATGGATGCTGCAATTGTCTTGCTGTAAAACGAAATCATTCCCTATCTCTCTTCTTATCCTTGGTAGGGCTTTCTCGTCCAGCAACTGTTTGTAGCTTTCGCTGTTCTGTCGTCCTTTCAGCCACTCCAACCATATATTTTCATTAGCAAAGATCATACCCCAAACGATAACTCCTCCTCCTCCCATCTGTAGTTTGTTCAGTACAGCAGGCTCACCCCTTCTCGACCAAGTACACCATCCATCGGGCCCATGAAACTTGAAACGCATCTCATCAGTAAATATAACCTTCTTAAAGTCAACATGCTTTGTTAACCACCTTTTAGCACACTCCAGTCTTGCTCCTTTGTGTTTCTTTGTTAGTGTAATTTTTTTCTTAGCCTTTGCATACTTCAAACCAATCCTATGCAGCGTTCTTTGTACTGTTCGGACGTTTACATCCAATTCACATTTCTCCTTCACTTTTCTTGCTGTAACTTTTTCTCCAGATGTCAAAAGCTGTGTCACAGTCCTCTTCATTCTCCTTTCAGTCCTCTTGACTGCTTAAAAATGGCTACGCAGGATCTGATCACAAAGGACCATATAAGAACCGAGTACGATGGCAAGAGAAGGACCCCTGTAGCAGTATATGAGGTTCCTCCTCAGGTCATCGGGGAGCATCTTGCTGCGTACTTTTCGCAGTTCGGCGAAATTTTAGATGCCTCCTGCGATGACCTGACCGGGGGATGGTCTTTCGAAATAATGATCGACCGCCATGCCTTCCTGACCATCCCCAACTGTCTTGACGTAGGGGGCCTGAGCTTGCCGGTGATCGTGTCCGGCCGAAAGCCAAAATGCTGGAGGTGTGGAGAGACTGGTCACCTCTCCTCCTCCTGCCCAGAGAAGAAGGCCTCTGGAAGCCAGGCCCCGGTAGACCAAAATCCCCCTCTGGCCGCTTCTGTAACATCCGTCTCGCCTGTAGTGGGCATGCCAATACCCAGGACCGGTGCGGTAGTTCCCCCGGTTGGGAACAAAAAAGTTCCCTCACCTCCCGAAAAACCATCGCCAGCTGCAAGTGCAGCCACGGTGAAGGAAAAGGGGAGTGGCTGGTTGTTGGCAGGGCCAGGGGGAAGCGCCAAGCAGCGGAACCTCGGTCCCCGGAAACCTCTAAGACGAAAGGCACTAACAGCCCCACTCCCACCATCAGCAAGAAGGGCGATGCCTCGGCCTGGTCGGCTCCAAAACTGGAAGAGCTGAGAAAGGCTTATGATCCAGGCTATGAAAAGATGGAAAAAATAAAAGAACTTAAAAAACAACTAGAAAAACGGCCATTTCGTCCATCGGCAGATTTAATACAACAGGTTCGACAACGACTATCTCGCCCCTCGGCCTCTGCCCCGTCCTCCCCTCAAAAGAAAAAGCCTGATCAAACAAAGAAAATTCATTCATCACAACCTACACCCCGAAAACCGTCCCCTCGAACTCGAGACCCCAGCCCGATCATAAACTACTTCAAAGTTTCTCCCTGCATCTCTCCCTGTCCCTCTCCCCCGAAACAGATGCCCCCTCCATCAAAACAGCAACGGAGCCCATCTGCGGAGGACGAAGAGGCAAGAAAAAACCGGCAAAAGTAGCATACAGGCAAGGGGAGAACATCTGCCGTATTTCCCCGGCCCAGGTTGAACGCGCGAAAAATTTTGGGAATCGGATCAAGCAGCTGAAAGCGCTTTTGGCAATGAAGAAGTGTGGAGATAAAGATATAGAGGTCCCTGGAAATTTTCCAAGTGCGCAAAGGCTACTAACAGTTATCCGCACTGGGCCGGGGGCGCGGTAGACTTGGGGCATGGTCGAGGAGGCCGGTAAAGTAATACCAATGACTCCACCCATCATATCCACAAAATCTGAGAAACTTACAAACTTAGAAAAATTTTGTTCAGGACGGGTCCCGGTTTTCGTTCATCCCTCTATAGGGCTCTGAAATTAACCTTTCCCTGGGATGTTGGCGGCGTCTCCTCTGACGGCACTATCAAGAATGAGATGGGCCATGGGTCAATGGAAGAGGCTGTCGGCATCCTATCCCCGTCCATGTTCTGTCCAGGACCCCAACCATAATTACGTATCACAATGGCTCTATGGTAAGCAAGTTTGAATACCCGGGGGCTGAGGCCAGAGTCTCGGAGGGTGAGACTCCTTCATGAACTCCAGCGCCTCGGGGTGGATGTTTGCTGTTTGCAGGAGACCCGGTTTTTTGCTGGCGACTATGAGGGCATACTGTCTAGGGATTACGATCTCTATTCAGCATGTTTTGATGGTTGTTCTAGAGGTTTTTCCTGGCTAGTGAGCAAGTCTTTGGGTGCGGTGTGTGCGCTTGTCTTCGCGGATCCAGCGGGCAGGATTTGTGTGCTGGATATTACCATAAAGGAGAAGTCTTTTTGCCTCACTGGGGTTTATGCGCCCAATGACCATGCGGAGCGTCCTGCTTTGTTTCGGCGGCTCGAGTCATTCTTTGAAACATCGAGGCGGGTAATTTTAGCGGGGGATTGGAATGCCGTCCTTGACCCTGAGAAGGATCGTATAGGAGAAAGATCGCGTACTAACAACCCGGATGTGAAACCATTTCGGGAATTTATCGACAGGAATGATCTTGTCGATAAATACCGAAATGAACACCCCCGGGAGGTAGTGTGGACTTGGACTAATAGGGGCAGCTCGGATTCGAAGGTACGCGCAAGCTACCTCGACCGAGTCCTAGTTAGGAGAGTCGACGTAGGGCTCATAGGTTGTCCAAGTTTCCATTCGATAGTTTACACGGATCATAGGTTCGTCCGGGTTCGTGTAAACTTAGGTAAGCCTAAGGTTAAGTTCGCTGGATACTGGAAATTGAACGCGTCATTATTTGATAGCCAAGATTTCCAGCAACAGCTATTACTAACACTAAAGCGGGAACTGACGGGGGCTGTGGTTGGGAATAAGTGGTGGGATTCACTTAAATCCAAAATTAGGTCGTTTGCTGCCGACTTTAGCCGTCGCCTCAACTTAGCTAATTTAGCGGCGCAAACGGCAATAGAGACAAAAGTAGATCGCGCAGTTAAATCCCGTAATAGTGAGGACGTAGCCTTAGCTAGGGCCGAGCTGGCTTCCTTGCTTATCAAGAAGGATCAAGCTCTGGTAGTTAGGGCTAGGTTAAAAAGAATGTCTTCTGAGGCAACGAATATGGCCGCAGAATTGCGTGCAGAGGAAGCTTGGCAAGCAGTCAATCGGCATATCAAGGACATCACATTGCCGGATGGACGTACCGTGACTACAGACGTGGGTATATGTGGGGCTTTTCGGGATTACTTCCAGGATATTTTTACCAGGGAGCCCGGTCTGAGCTCTGCTCAGTTCGACACCTATTTGGCTGACTTTCCCCGCCTCTAGGAGGCTGAAGCAGCTAGGTGCTAGGGGCCCATAACAGAGTCGGACATCTGGGATGCGCTGAAATTGGTTGGCCGGGACAAAACTCCAGGATTGGATGGTCTTCCCTACGAACTGTACTTGAGGAGGTCGTCCGTTTTTGTTCCTCTGCTGGCGCTCGTTTATAACAACTGGATGGAGCAGGGGTCTATACCTCGACGCTTCACCAGGGGTGTAATCAAGTTGCTTCGCAAGAGTAAGGGCGGTGGGGGTGGCATAGATAATTATCGGCCTTTAACGATGTTAAATACTGACTTAAAGATTTTTGCCAAGGTCTTGGCCCGCTGTTTGCAGGCTGTCCTCCCTAGTCTGATTGGCCCCGAGCAGACTTGTGCTGTGAAGGGCAGTACTATTCAGGACAACCTTCATTTGGTACGCCTGATCATCGAGAAAACCGACACTGAAGCCGCGCTGATCAATTTGGATCAGTCCAAGGCATTCGATAGGGTTGACCATCGCTTTTTGGAGTCTGTCCTTTCCACCGCCGGTTTCGGGTCGTACTCTCGCTCTTGGATCCGATTGCTGTATGAGTCCCCCGGTGCGCTGGTGGAAGTGAATGGGGTAAGATCGAAGCCTTTCACATTATCTCGCTCCATTCGTCAAGGTTGTCGACTTTCGCCTTTGCTGTACGTTCATGCGTTGGAGCCATTCCTTCGCAAGTTAAAGGCGAATCCGGTCCTTCGCGGAATTTCCGTACCTGGTGCTACCACCTCGGCCAGGTACTCCGCCTATGCTGACGACGTTTCGGTTTTTGTGTCGAGCGAAACCGAGATTGACGAAGTTAGCAAAGAAATCAGATGTTATGAGACGGTGACAGGGGCCAAGATCAATCGCGATAAGTCTGTTGGCTTGCGATTGGGTGCGTGGAAGGGAGTTTCTCTTCCTGGACCTTTCCACTGGACAGACGGGCCGATTAAGATTCTCAGCGTCTTCTTCGGTCTTGATCTCCAGTTGGAAATGAATTGGTCGGAGGTTCGAGAGAAGGCCGAGTGCGCAGTTCGTCTGTGGACTCGGAGGAAGCTCTCTTTAAAGGGGAGGGCGGAAGTATGTGCCTCGCACATTTACCCGATTCTCCTTTACCGGCTCTCGGTACTTCCTCTCCCGTGTGCCATTCGTTTGGGGTTAATTCAGCTCTTGTCCTCCCTTTGGGGAGAAGGCAAGGCTCCCAAGGTGCGTCGCGAGATCTGTTGCCTTCATCCTTCTGAGGGCGGTCTGGGCATGCCTAGCGTTGAGATTCGTCAACACACGCTTCGCATTAGATTCCTGGATCGAATGTGTATGCTGGCGAATGAGAACGGCGCCCTCGTTAAAGAGGACGTCCATAAAAACTTTCCATCCTTGAGAAGTGTGCATTTGTCGGAAGAGAAGGCCGGCCGTACTCCTCGTGGCGAGTGCTCCTTCTATAAAGAATGTCGTTTGGCTCTCCAGTTTCTCTTGCGGGCTACGGATGGCCTCTCCAATGCCCAAGCGTTGTCTCTTAGGGCATTATATCGGGTATTAGTTAGGGGGCCGTTCAAGATGAACTGATTGACGAGCTCGGGCTTACGAAGCAGAAGGCTCGCTTTATATGGCCTTGGGCGCCTGGGTTGAAATGTCTCACTAACGATGAGGCATCACTCACCTGGCTGATGATTCGAAAGGCTCTCTGGGTTGGCAAGAAGCTTCATGCAGCGGGCCTAACTCCGAAATCAACCTGCGTGCGTTGTGGGCTGTCGACGGAAACCGTCGATCATGCTCATGGTTCTCATGGTTCGTATGCTGCGTGGAAAGTTCTTAGTCCTTGAGGCTAGTTCTGTTTGTAGCAATGTCGTACCTCCGTTATCTAGGGTTGAGCACTATGTGCTCTTTTGCTTAGTAGGTGTTATGCGAGCCGTGATTTGGACGACGCGACAGAAGGAATTCTATGGTGATGAGAAGTTTACCTCTTCCCAACTGATCTTGTTCTTTAAGCATCGGCTTAAAGTCAAGATCAGGTCGGAAAGGAAACGACTCACTCCATCTGAATTTGTCAAAAGGTGGGTGAGTCTTGCGCGTTTCTGTCGAGTGAAAGGTGCTGACCTGGAGTGGTTGTTTGATGCTGGTTAGGCATCAGGATATTGGGTGTGCTGGGTAGAACATGTGCACCCCGTCCCTGTTAGGTTAGTGTAGGGAAAGTTTGATTTTTCTGTTTTTTGCTTCAATGTTAACTTAGCTAGGTTATGATTGCTCATTGGCGCCCTTTTCTTTTTTGTTCCCTGTTTTCCTTTAGTTTAATCCCCCACCCCTTTCCCGCTTTATATGTTCAACAATGTTAGTTCTCCGGTGGATGCGTGGCGACTTTCGTTATTTTTCAAGTGTGCTTTTCGTTTTTGTTATGGTGTTTAAATGTGTGAGTGATTGTGTGAGTGATTGCTGATCGGATAAGTGGTATTATTATATTTCCAAAGCCACGCATTATATTTCGTCCGGGGAAGTGATTTTGCTGTCACAATATTAGAGTAGTGGGGGGCTTTTATTACTAATACAATTTTGTTTAGTTTCTTGTACATATCTTATTTTCATTGTATAAAATCCTTGGGGAATTTTAAATGTTGTTATTTTCTGCCCATGCCCTCCACTGAAAATTGTACATATGGGAATTAAGTAGGACTACATAGAGAACCTGGGGTATTATGGTGGACGTGGTAAGATTGGTAAGTAAAAATGTGGTATTATGGTGAAAGGTTTATTGTAAGTGTGTCAGGGTCAACGAAAGTGAATAGCTAAGTTCAATTAGGACAGATGAAGACCAGCCTTCCCCATCCCCATTTTAGGCCTTGTGCCATATTTTTACTTATAGTACAATAAATAATGAAGTTCATGGGAAGTTCATAGGAGTTCTTAGAAGTTCTAGAGAGTTCTTTAGAGTTCTAATGGAGTTCAGTAGAGCTACTAGGCAGTTGATATTAGTCGGCAGTTAGCCGAATACTAAGAAGTCTGTTTGCAGTGGAAGATTACCAATTTCCTGACATTTTGGGTGCGTTAAGTCGATTAGCAACCGACATAGCACGATTATCACTTTCAGTGCGAAAAATTACTCCATAACAGTATAGTATTTATTTTCTATAAATACTTTCATGGCTTCTGCTCCGATGAACTTAGATCACTGGTGCCCCCTAAATACGAATTTGAACGAGATACTAGATTAGCAACTAGATCCCACCCTTTTACAGTGAAACCTATAAAATGCAACCGTAACTTCTACTTCAACAGTTTCTTTCCTCGCACTTCCCGACTGTGGAATTCCCTTCCACACGATTGCTTCCCCGACGGCTACAATCTCCAGGAGTTTAAATGTAAGGTCAATAGACACCTCCTAACACACTAACCTACTCCCATTCTATCAAGCACTCTTCCCATCTGCCCAACCCTCATCCTCGGTATCCTTACTCATCTGTCACTTTCCTCCTGACATTCCCTATGTCTAACCACTCCTCCTCTTTACCTTCCCCTATGTAGCCCCATGCGCAATAGTGGCAGTGGAATGCCTTGCTTGGGGTGAGATGATTAAAAAAAATAGCAAGCATTATACTCAATGCGACCCACAGGCATGATATGAGATCACGTAACTTATTAGTGCTTATGAACCTAACGATTTCTATTGGAAGATGTTCATCTTCAGGAAATTATTCTTTTGCAATATTCAGTTCAGTCAAGAGATCACATCCATTAATATCACTATTTTCTTGACACCTGAAATTATTCTCAAAACCTTCACATGCGACTTAGGGTTTATTTTTATCTAGTAGGTGTTTTAGATTATTTACAAATCTCCATGAGTTTTTGAAACTTTGTAACTTTTCAAATGTCTGTTATAAAGAATTAAAAGATCTGTCGATTCTTACATAAAAAATAATTTCATTATTTCACATTTTCACTTTTTATTTAAAGATCCCAAATACATGACATGACTTCAAAAGGGCGCCCTCGACCTTGATGGCGCCCTGGGCGACTCCCGGGTTGCCAATAACTTGAGCTGGACCTGGTTAAAATTCATTCCAAAGTAAAGAGAGAATAAGAAAGAAAGAAAATATAGAAAAAAGAAAGAAAGAAAGAAAGAAAATGTTTGAGAAAAAAGATTAATTACACAGAAGAAAGAAAAAACGATAGAAAGTAAGAAAAATCAAAGAAAGAAAGAAAGAAGAAAAAAGGAGAAAGAAAAAAGGGCAAAAAGAAAGAAAGAAAGAAAGAAAGAAAGAAAGAAAGAAAAAGAATAAAGAGAGAAATCAAAAAAGAAAGAAAATCAAAAAAGAAAGAAAATCAAAAAAGAGAAATAAAGAAAGAAAAAATCAAAAAAAAAAAGAAAGAAAGCAAGAAAGAAAAAAAAAAGAAAGAAAAAATATTGAAGAAAAATATGAATTAGACAGAAGAAAGAAAAAGAAAGAAAGAGAGAGAAAAAAAGAAACTAAAAAGAAAAAAAGAAAATCAAAAAGGACAAAGAAAGAAAGAAAAAAGAAAGAAAATATGAGAAAATGATGAATTACACAGAAGAAAAAAAGAACAATAAAAATTAAGAAAGAAAATCAAAAAGAAAGAAAGAAAGAAAGGCAGTCAAAAAGAAGAAAGAAAAAAAGAAGATAGAAAGGAAGAAAGAAGAAAATCAAAAAGAGAAAGAAAGAAAGAAAATATTGGAGAAAAATATGAATTAGACAGAAGAAAGAAAGAAAGAAAGAAATAAAGAAACAAAGAAACAAAAAAAAGTAAGAAAGAAATAAAAAAGAAAATCAAAAACGACAAAGAAAGAAAGAAAGAAAGAAAATATTTGAGAAAAAGATGAATTACACAGAAGAAAGAAAGAACGATAGAAAGTAAGAAAGAAAGTAAGAAAAAAGAAAGAAAGAAAGAAAGGAAAGCAAAAAGGAGAAAGAAAGAAAGAAAGAAAGAAAGAAAGAAAGAAAATATTTGAGAAAAAGATGAATTACACAGAAGAAAGAAAGAACTATAGCAAGTAAGAAAGAAAGTAAGAAAAAAGAAAAAAGAAAGAAAGAAAGAAAGAAAGGAAAGCAAAAAGGAGAAAGAAAGAAAGAAAGAAAATATTTGAGAAAAAGATGAATTACACAGAAGAAAGAAAGAACGATAGAAAGTAAGAAAGAAAGTAAGAAAAAAGAAAGAAAGAAAGAAAGGAAAGCAAAAAGGAGAAAGAAAGAAAGAAAGAAAATATTTGAGAAAAAGATGAATTACACAGAAGAAAGAAAGAACGATAGAAAGTAAGAAAGAAAGTAAGAAAAAAGAAAGAAAGAAAGAAAGAAAGGAAAGCAAAAAGGAGAAAGAAAGAAAGAAAGAAAGAAAGAAAGAAAGAAATATTTGAGAAAAAGATGAATTACACAGAAGAAAGAAAGAACGATAGAAAGTAAGAAAGAAAGTAAGAAAAAAGAAAAAAAGAAAGAAAGAAAGAAAGGAAAGCAAAAAGGAGAAAGAAAGAAAGAAAGAAAGAAAGAAAATATTTGAGAAAAAAGATGAATTACACAGAAGAAAGAAAAAACATAGAAAGTAAGAAAGAGAATTAAAAAGAAAGAACGAAAAAGTAAGAAAAAAAGAAAGAAAATCAAAAAGAAAGAGAGAAAGAAAATTGAAAGAAAGAAAGAAAATCAAAAGAAATAAAGGAAATCAAAAGAAAGAAAGAAAGAAAGAGGCCGTCTTAGTGGAAATAAATCGGAAAGGTGAAGGTAAAACTCCTCCTAATGGTTTGAGTTAAAAACAGAAACGCTACAAAAGAAGTGGGAGGAGGAGGAGGAGGAGTCTAAGGTCGATCAACAAACGACTTACAGCGCCGACAAGCGGCAGAGGTAATTATTACTCGTCCACAGGATATAATGGTTTAGCAAATGCTTGTGCAGGAGCCAATTGTTATTTGATAGGATTGATAAAGCAGAAGAAAAAACATGGATAACATTACATACCTAGACGCACACGCACACGCACACATGCACACGAACACATGCACACGCACAGGCACACACATCCATATAGATGTATATATACATGTGTGTGGGCGTTTGGCGTTTGGTGTGTCACTTATGCATATAGGTGTGTACGCTTACACAACTGGATGGGTAATCAGTTGAACTGTGCAAATAAGTCTGTGATTGTGTCAGGGAACTTCGTGGTAAGGTTCATATTTATGTGCATGTGTAATACGTCCGTAGATAGATAGATAGATAGATAGATAGATAGATAGATAGATAGATAGATAATGAACAAGATAGATAGATAGATAGATAGATAGATAGATAGATAGATAATGAGCAAGATAGATAGATAGATAGATAGATAGATAGATAGATAATGAGCAAGTTAGATAGATAGATAGATAGATAGATAGATAGATAGATAGATAGATAAGATAGATAGATAGATAGATAGATAGATAGATAGATAGATAGATAGATAGATAATGAGCAAGATAGATAGATAGATAGATAGATAGATAGATAGATAGATAGATAGATAGATAGATAGATAAGAACAAGATAGATAGATAGATAGATAGATAGATAGATAGATAGATAGATAGATAGATAATGAGCAAGATAGATAGATAGATAGATAGATAGATAGATAGATAGATAGATAATGAACAATGATAGATAGATAGATAGATAGATAGATAGATAGATAGATAGATAGATAAGAACAAGATAGATAGATAGATAGATAGATAGATAGATAGATAGATAGATAAGAATAAAATAGATAGATAGATAGATAGATAGATAGATAATGAGCAAGATAGATAGATAGATAGATAGATAGATAGATAGATAGATAGATAGATAGATAGATAAGATAGATAGATAGATAGATAGATAGATAGATAGATAGATAGATAGATAGATAGATAGATAGATAGATAATGAATAAAATAGAAAAATAGATAGATAGATAGATAGATAGATAGATAGATAGATAGATAGATAGATATTGAAATGTGGCTCTACAGAAGGATGCTGCGAATACCATGGGTCGAGCATGTAAGCAACAATGAGGTTTTAGAAAGGATGAAAAGGAAAAGGAAATTAATACTCACCATAAGGAAGTGACAGCTGAAGTTCTTGGGGCATGTAAGGAAGGAGGGCTTGGAGAACATGATACTCACAAGTCAGATAGAGGAAAAAAGAGAAAGAGGAAAGCAGTGGATAACATATTTAAAGGACCTGAGCAGGTGGATGACAAAATGGGGGTTGCTGGTGTTACAGGAGAAAGCGTGCTAAGAACCACCAGGGATAGGGAGACGTGGAAGGCCATGATCGCCTACGTCTTGAAAGAACAAGGCACATAGAAGAAGAATATATATGCAAACTGTTTATAAGAAATTATAATGTGGATAGAACATGGGGGATCCATTGTATATTATAATCAATATATAAACTGATCCCTCATTTTGTGGCCATGCTAGTTTCTATACATTTATATTCTAGATTTACGGGCT
Source organism: Ascarosepion bandense (assembly GCA_037127315.1). NCBI lineage: Eukaryota > Metazoa > Mollusca > Cephalopoda > Sepiida > Sepiidae > Ascarosepion > Ascarosepion bandense. The sequence goes on along the minus strand of JBBBDQ010002315.1, from coordinate 751,732 downwards.
TGAGCTAGTGGATGGCAGAGCGGGGTTTGGGTGGTGTACAGGAGAAAGCGTGCTAAGATCCACCAGGGATAGGGAGACGTGGAAGGCCATGATCGCCTACGTCCTGAAGGGCACATAGAAGGAAAAGAATCTAACACGGAGCGAACTTTTCCTTTGTTCGCTAGTATCACTGCCATTAATGGGATTAAATCCTTTGGGTAACCAAGTTGTTCTTCATTGCACTCAATCAACCACCCATTTTCAAGTCATGTCTGCAATTCGCGGTGGTATTCATCTCTGATCTGATTTGGTGCGGGGTATTCGAGTACCTTGAGTGCCTTGAGGGGGGGGGAGTGCTTCCCTGAGTCAAGAGGGTGGCTTCTAGAAAGACCCTATGTCTGACAACGAGACTCTGAATCATGCCAAGCAGCAAGCAGAAGAACCCATGTCCGTCAAGAAATGTCTGCAATCACGTCACCCCTTACATTTGACCACCTAACTCCACAGACTGCAACCCCCTTACCTATTATTTGTGGTCACAGTTGAGCAAAAGACCAACAAAAATATTTCTAACACCAGTGATGCACTGCAGGCAGTATTCACCAAATTAAACAAGGAGACCGTCCAGAAGAGATACAAGTGGTTACATGTTAGGAAAGCAAAAAAAGAAGGTACAGGGTATGTCGAAAAAAGGATTCAATTTAAAATAAACCTCATCACTTGAAAAGACACAAGAAGTGTCGAAACAAAATAGCTACTTTTGTAGTGATATTATAACATATCCATGTTATAATTTCTAAATAAATATTATTAGCTCTATTCTGTATTGAGCACTTTTTTTATTAATAGTTTTTCATTGGATAAGGAATATTATTCCATCCATATGTACGCTATACTTAGATAGATAGATAGATAGATAGATAGATAGATAGATAGATAGATAGATAGATAGATAGATAGATATGAACAGACTGAGATAGATAGATAGATAGATAGATAGATAGATAGATAGATAGATAGATAGATAGATATGAACAAAACTCAGATAGATAGATAGATAGATAGATAGATAGATAGATAGATATGAACAGTCTGAGATCGATAGATAGATAGATAGATAGATAGATAGATAGATAGATATGAACAGTCTGAGATAGATAGATAGATAGATAGATAGATAGATAGATAGATAGATAGATAGATAGATATGAACAGTCTCAGATAGATAGATAGATAGATAGATAGATAGATAGATATGAACAGACTGAGATAGATAGATAGATAGATAGATAGATAGATAGATAGATAGATATGAACAGACTGAGATAGATAGATAGATAGATAGATAGATAGATAGATAGATAGATAGATAGATAGATAGATAGATATATATGGAATTGATAAATCTAATGTTACTTCGCATGACACAGTTTACGAACAAATACAAGCTGCTTGGCAGGAGATACCATTAGAAACATTGAAGAAGCTTGTGATGTCAGTGCCTGACAGAATGAAGGATGTGATCAAAGCAAAACTCTATTATACTAAATATTAAATTTCTTTTGTAACAAGTATTTTTTTTTTGTTTAAGCATTTGTTGAGTAAATCAAATAAAATTACTTTAATTAAATTGCTTATTTTCTGTCAATATGCCTCATAAAAGATAAAATAGTTCTTGTCCTAATACTTTTGCACAATACTGTAGATGCAAGATGGATTCTGACGAGAAGATCTTGCTGGCCTGACACAGTGACCCAACGTTTCTAGCAATAGATATATAGCTATTGACTTGATGCAGTCGTTCGACTTGAGGTTGACTGAGTATTATGTCGCCAAGTATAAATGAATAACTCAACAACAGAATCAGAATATAAGTTGTATTCCGCGGAAAGACGGTTAGTATGTACAGAAGTGATGAGTAATATTTACAATAGAAAAGATACAAGAGTCCAATCCGTCGTAAGACGTGTGTATACGTGATTACTTCCGGTACGCCACCGGAAGTGTGACTAACTCTTCACTGACTCTCAAGTGACTCTGTACGACTCCGTACGACTCATTATTGAGTTGTCCCTCCCAGTAAGGGCAACATATGACACATGGTCAGTTTATATCTGGGATTTCCGGGCTATATGGCCCGGCCAAAAAATGTCTGTCTATTTTTGCCCAGTTGTGCTTCTACCCTTCGGCGGAACCACGACTGGGTTATTGCTCTTTGCTCGGAAGCAGAGAGCGCCCTCTACTGACAGTGTCGTAGAGTCGTCAGTCTAGTGACTCCGTACGACTCATTATTGAGTTGTCCCTCCCAGTAAGGGCAACATGTGACACATGGTCAGTTTGGACTGGGATTTCCGGGCTATATGGCCCAGCCAAAAAATATCTGTCTATTTTTGTCCAGTCGTGCCTCTACCCTTTGGCAGAACCACGACTGGGTTACTGCTCTCTGCTCGGAAGCAGAGAGCGCCCCCCGCCCGAAGGCAGAGTGCCGACAGTGTCGTAGAGTCGTCCAGCGACTCTGTACGACTCTCTCTGTAGAGAATCCACCATTGCTATATATAGCAATGGGAACAGTCCATTATGTAGTCAAATAGGAGCGGCGCCCTAACACTGAGAGAGTGAGGCCGAGGAGACGCGTGTATTGTTTTCTGGAGGACCAGCGTGATCTATACTGGTGGAAGGTAGGAAAGTTTTTCTATGGCGATTAAATAAGAGCAACCTCGTTTTCGAGGCATCAAAATTTACGAGCCATTTCTTACCCCAGTCCACCACAGATTGAAGGTATTTTCGAGGAGATCTGCAAGGTTAATTTTGTCAGCATTGGTAGATATTTTATTCAGACGGGAGTTAATAGTGGTGTCATTTGCATAGATGCTTACTTGGGAACTGATTACATCAGAAAGATCATTGATAAAAATCAAGGAACGCGTAGGACATATGAGGGAAACGTAAGTTTGTGTGATAGGGTCTGTAAGTTCAGTTCAATACGTTCTTCATAACGCGATTTGATAGGAAGGGTTGGTTTAAATCGAACAAACCTCAAGTCATACCATAACCTTTTAGCTTGTGCTGTAGTCCAGTATGCCGAACCCTGTCAAACGTTTTCGAGAAAGCCAGGGTAACATCTTGAGTTTAACTGTTCTTATATAGAGGTTGTTATATGTATTCGGTGATGGACGTTAGCATATCAGCATTAGACCTGAGGAAGTAGAAGCCATACTGCTTGTCAGAGAATAGATTGTGGGATGTAAGTCAGTGAACCACATCAGCATTGATAATAGCCTCTAACACTTTGCTAAAAATCAGTACGATGCTGATAGGGTGACAATTAGAAGGGTCAGAGAGCTCTCCAAAGTTTTTAAAGACTGGAACTACAGAAGAGGATTTCCAACAATAATAGAGAGCCAATTATTGTAGAGTTTGGAGAAGACAAAGGAGAATTCAAACGCACGTTTCTTTAAAATGATGGCTGGAATTCTGTCACCTGTGCTTGCTTTATGTGAGTTAAACTTAGAAATCATGTTAGAAACCAGAGAGCTGGTTACGTATACTTCATTCATTTGAGCCTCAATTTTGGTTGGGCAAGTCGGATGTGGGTACACCAAATGAGTCAAATGTGAAGTTGGAGGGGAATTTGAGAGCAAAGCACTCAACCTTGTCTACCGCTAAGGCGGTAAAACTTCAAATTTATTGAATAAAGAAGGGATTGATGGTTTGGTGTTGTTTACCAAACTTTTGCAGAGTCGTCAGTAGTCTTTTTGGAGCCAAAATTGCGGGATACTATACGCTGCTTCATTCTATGCCTATATATTTCACGGCTTCTGCTCCGATGAGCTTAGCTCACTGGTGCCCCCACTGCATGAATTTACTCGATCTACTAGACTAGCAATTAGGTCCCACCCTTTTACAGTGAAACCAATAAAATGTAACCTCGACTTCTACTCCAACAGCTTCTTTTCTCGCATTTTCCACCTGTAGAATTTCCCTCCGTATACTTGCTTCCCTGAAATCTACAATCTCCAAGAATTTAAATGAAATGCCAATTGTCATCGCTTATCTTCTTGGCTCAAATCCTTTCCCTGACAACCCTTGAATCATGTTCTTTTTCCTTTCCACTCTCCTCTCATGCTCCCCTCTTCACTCGTGTATTCTCATCCTTTTCTTACTCATTCTCTGACTCCCCTGTAACTTGTTCCTCATTCTCATCCCACGTCTTCTTTAACCCCCGGTGCACCAGTGGCAGATCTGCCTTGCTTGGCGTGAAATCATATATATATATATATATATAAGGTTAGGAAGCGATCGGAGTCTAGCCATACTGATGAGCTGTGATGCAGCGAAACAGATCTGTCTGCGGATGACTATACTTCAACTGCCCCAAGATGGCGGGCCACTACGAAAATATTCTGTGAAAATTACAGAACGGAATCCTACTTCGGTATTTCTGCTCAACTTTATCAGTCTGTCTTTCCTTCTTGGTATGTTGATTTGCGATTGTTTTGTCTTTAATTTTCGTCTTTAATTTTTGTCTTTAATTTTCGTCTTTAATTTGCCTGAATTTTTTTTAACAGGGGTAGTATTTTGCTATTGTAAATAATTTTTACATTTAAATCTCGTTTCGACTTCACAGTGGTTTCGCTGTTTGAAGGAATTTTTAATATTAATACAGGTTTCGTTGAATAATATAGACAAATTTTGTCTATTTATTTTGTGTAGGATCCTTTCGTATAGTCTGATAAGCTTGATGGTGCTATTGTTAAAAGACGACAATAAATCACAGTAATTGTTGATTTTTTTATCAGGTCTGAGCTTTCGGCTTACATAAACCATTATCAAATAATGAACATTAACATATAATGAATATAGAACATTTAATGCCTGTAATCGGATCAAGAACCACACCACCACCATTTTGTCACCGTCTGCAGCCGGCCGCCACTTTAAAAATGGACTTGTCTCTTTGATTTAATTCTCTTTGTTTAATTCCACTTTGTCAATAACTTAAATGTTCTATGTTCACTATATGTTAATGTTCATTCTTTGATAATGGTTTATGTAAGCCGAAAGCTCAGACCTGATAAAAAAATCAACACTGTGATTTCTTGTCGTCTTTTAACGATAGCACCATCGAGCTCATCAGACTACATGAAGGGTTCCTACACAAAATAAAGACAAAACTTGTCTATATTATTCAACGAAACCTGTATTAATGAAAAAATGCTGCCAAAATACACACAATATATATATATATATATACAAGGGATGAGCCTCTTCACCTGTTCAATAGACGTGGGTGGAGTGTGAACAGGGCGATAGTTTAGTCTATCCCTAAGAGTGAATGTATCACAATAATTCCTTCACGAAACTTCGAAGTCAGCATGATTGAAATAACACTGCCCACCTAAGTAACAAACTTCTCTACATTGTGTATATATATATATATATATATATATATATATATATATATATATATATATATATATATATAGTTTAGAACATGTACAAATTACAGTCAACTACAAAGTGTACAATTTGTTTCGTCATTGAAAGGACAATGTCCCATCAGATAGTAAACTATTTTTTGAAGGGAGATGGAATATTCGCTTCCTTATATGGGTAATTTTTGTGTGTGCGAGGTAAAGAGGGTAGAGAAAATGAGAAATCAGCATCGGAGATGGTAAAAGAGGAAAACCCATCTTCTTTGCGCATCTTCTCTTACTTCCTCTATCCCCTATGCATTTTATTACCACTTCCTCTTTGTTAAACCCAAACGCCGGGCCATCAAAGACTTTATACGACCATACTTTATTTTCTACTGTTCAACCTGGCGCCTTTTCTGGAATGTCTCTTTTTACCTCTCTCTTTCTCTCCCGTTTAAATATCTCTTTCTCTCCCGTTTACCTCCTTTTTTCACCTGTCTATATATCGGCCGAATCTCATTTGACACGTTATGTTTCAGGCACATTGCTTAAAAGCAATTTTGAGGCTTATATTATCTGACCTTGGATACGCTGTTTATCAAAACACGATGCATAATTACATTTCTTCAAGGCAATAATATTTATTTTATTATAAATACAATTTTGTGTCCACATCCTGATGTGGGAAATTTTGCTCGTCACCCGGCGTTAACATTCTTTAGCTTTTCAAAACAATGTTTTCAAAACTATTTATTTTCTTTTGTCAGCAAGATTGCATTTTCGCTGGTTCATGAAAAATACATTTCTGCGTGAAATTGCGCACCAGGTTAGATAATATATAACACGTTGAATTCAACGCTAATGCAAGAAGTGTCTGTAGACGTTACATATATGGGTACATGTAAATTTAAATTCGAATGATAAGATGGGCAGGGGAGACTGTTATATAGATTTAAAAAAACACAGTCATATTCCAATGCATAAACATATAAATATAATTAAATATATAATCACGCTAATTCACATGCCAAAAACAATATACGTACACACAGAAACAACAACAAAAAACCACCACATACACGGATACACCTCTACACAACTATATGCATAAATACGCACAAGTATAAACAGAAACATCCACACAATAACATACATGCACATATACACATGTACAGTACTGTGCAAAAGTATTAGGACAAGAACTATTTTATCTTTTATGAGGCATATTGACAGAAAATAAACAATTTAATTGAAGTCATTTTATTTGATTTACTCAACAAATGCTTTAACAAGAAAAATATTTGTTAAAAATAAATTTAATATTTAATATGATAGC
>JBBBDQ010002315.1:670000-740000 GCA_037127315.1 Ascarosepion bandense | reverse complement strand
TTCTACAAGTACTTTCATGGCTTCTGCTTCGATGAGCTTAGATCACTGGTGCCGCCTAAGCATGAATTTACACGAGATACTAGATTAGCAACTAGGTCCCACCCTTTTACAGTTAAACAAATAAGATGTAACCGTAAATTCTACTCCAACAGCTTCTTTTCTCGCGCTTCCCGCCTGTGGAACTCCCTTCCACAAGTCTGCTTTCCCGACAGCTACAATCTCCAGGTGTTTAAATGTAGGGTCAATAGACACCTCCTATCACACTAACTCCCAATTATTCTCAGAACACTCTCATCTACCCAACCCTCATTCTCGGTATCCTTACCCGCCTATCACCCGCCCTCTGACATTTCCTATATTTAATCATCCTTTCTCCACTCTATGTAGCCCCCTGCGCAGTAGTGGCAGTGACATGCCTTGCTCGGGGTGAAAAAAAGTGTTAAAAACCCCAACCCATACACACATAAACTCTCTCACCTGGTCACCACTTGACTTATCTATTTATATATGATACCTTGGCCATCAAAAAAGCAAACGGATCTCGATATGTGTAGTCACAAGTTTATTCTCTAGAAGAGAGTCAACATGTGTAGCAACACGAATACCATTATGAACACTTAATATATATAGGATGTGCGTTGTGGTACAGTGGATATCGGCTCGGAACGAGAAACCGGGGAGTCAAGTTCGAATTCCAGTTGAATCCATTGTGTTCACTTACACGCAAATACCCTTGGGAAAGGTATTAATCCGTCTCTTCCTTCCATTATGGGTTAAATAGCAGGACAGATTGGGTTCTATAGCCTTGGTCGGCAACAAGTCTACCGCAGAAAGCAATGGCAACCTACTGCGGAATAATATTCTGCCCAGTCAGTCATCTCTCTTTCGAGACATGATCGCCCAAGCGTGTATCACGTATGGCACTTAACTGACTGAATATATGATACAAAAAGCAAGTAATATAAAAAATAACAACAATAAATCTACATTTTAAACGAAACATTCACGGCTTCTCGCACTTTTTATTCCATACCAATTCCTCTCGTTCAAACAACCATATTTCTGTTTTAAAATATATATATATATATATATATATATATATATATATATAATGTACTCTCCCGTCGATTTCGACGTACGACTGTCTAACTCAGACTGCCACACAAATAATTGTTTAGAGTGATAAAGTTTTGTGTAGCACCATCCACACTTTTCGGAACTGCTGATAACAAACAATCGGTGCAGAAGTTCGCCACAGATCGCATGAACAGAAGACCTCAGTTATTTAACCCATAAATAGGGGGAATGGGCAGATTAATACCTTTCCCAAGAGTACCAGTGCGCAAGTGAATGCAGAATGTTCGACTGAATTTGAAACTCAGCTCACCGATTTCCCTTTCCAAGCCGACATCCACCGCACCACAACGCATATATATATATATATATATATATATATATATATATATAACTATTTTCCATTTGTAAACGAGTTATTACAAGACCTATGTTTCTAAAATGAGTGTTGTCTTCGGGCGATTTTTAATAACTGATTTTACAATTTACCGTTTTTCTTTTTAAGAACGCTAACGTAACGGTGTTTTTTTTTTAACGCTCACGTGGCAGGGAATTTTTGAACACGAAATTTTTAAAATCAAAACGAATTATGGCGTTTTCATCCGTGGTTATATGAACCTGAGATGTATTTTTTAGTATGGTTACAGTTAGTCATAATTTCCGTTTTTTCATTCAACTGTTCCTTTTTGCTTGGGAATAGCATAATCTCTTACTTTTCTTCTTGGCACAGTCTACATATTTTGTCAACGTTGTAAGGCTTGGCTGTTTTAACTATACTCGACGTTATGTCTGGGTCTTTTCCTTATTTTGATTTTAATTTCCACACGTGGCTCGCAAATTTTGTGCATTTTTTTAATTTTTCTATTTTAAATGTAGACCTGTGATTAAACCACCTGGTCTTAAAGATGTCTTTGATTGAACCCAAATATATTTTATTTTGGCCATTTGGGTCATGTACATTTACCTTGTAAATGATTTATTTTGTGTTGCAAAGTCTTTGAAGTGCACATTTATTTTCGTCTCTGCAGTCTCATTCTTTGTTAGTGATTTTGTTTTGTACAATGCTATCTAAGTTTCTGGCGTTTTTTTTTTATGAAACTGTCTAAATTACTAGTGCAACTATAACTTATCTTGATTGTGTTTGTATCGGAAATTTTGTTTAGTTCTGGGCCTTTTAGAAAGTGTTTATCTATCAGTTTAAAAAATATTTGTCTTATTTTGGTCTTTATCTCTCGATTAAATGGTGGGTTAAACCAGATAATGTTTCATTTTCTATTATCGTTTTTTGTTTGTCTATTTGGTTGAGAATTATATTGAAAAATGTTTTATGGCCAGATTTTCTTAGTGCATACTCATAGATATTTTTCTTTTCATTGAATATTGATTTGTTTGACGAATTATTAGATAGTCTGTGTTCTATTCCTTTGTAAATGTGTTTAATTATATTATTTGAATGGTTGGACTTTGTATTTATGTATAACTTAGTGTTTGTTTTCATGTATAGCGAGACATTATGTTTTATATATATATATATATACGAGGGTCATTGAATAAAAAAGGTGAAGTTTTCGTTATAAGGACGTCTCATACAGATAGAAGCTTTTTTTTAATTTTTTTCCTTTACTTCTTTTTCAAAGAGGTTTAATATTTTTGTAGATTGAAAAGAAAACTTTGAGAGTTTTGGAGATTAACAAAGATGGCCGACCAAGAAGCATGCTCCAGGATTTAACAGAGGTCAGCTATCAAGTTTTGGTTGCTGAAGGGTGCAAACCAGTTGAAATTCATAGGAAAATTTCAACTGTGTTTGGTGCCACATGTTTCAGTTAAAAGATGTCTACAAGGGGGCTAAATTGTTTAAAGAAGGACGGAGCAGTGTTGAGGATGAAGACAGGCCTGGAAGGCCTACAGAAGTGAGGTCTCCTGAGGTGATCGAATCAGTCAATGACCTCATTCAGTCTGACAGAAGGGTGACAGTGGATGACATTGCAAGGACTTTGAGTCTATCTGTTTGGACAGCACACAAAATTGTCCATGATGAACTTGCCTACTCGAAGGTCAGCTTTGGGTGCCAAAGATGCCAAACGGTGCAGACCATCAACGAGCTGGGCTGGGAACTGCTACCTCATCCCTCTTACAGCCCAGACCTCGCCCATTCAGACTTTCACCTGTTTGGTCCCTTGAAATCGTTCATGAGAGGCACGAAGTTTGAAAGTGACGACGAAGTCAAAGCTGCTGTGAGCGATTGACTTTCATCAGTTCAAAGATTTTTACGCTGAGGGAATACGGAAGCTTGTGCACAGATAGGAAAAGTGTGTGGCACTGCTGGGAGACTACGTTGGAAAAAGTAAGCTTCTATCTGTATTAGAAGTCCTTATAAAGAAAAATTCACCTCATTTATTGAATGACCCTCGTAGAAGTCCTTATACCGAAAAATTCACCTCATTTATTGAATGACCCTCGTAGAAGTCCTTATACCGAAAAGTTCACCTTATTTATTGAATGACCCTCGTAGAAGTCCTTATACCGAAAAATTCACCTTATTTATTGAATGACCCTCGTAGAAGTCCTTATACCGAAAAATTCACCTTATTTATTGAATGACCCTCGTAGATGTCCTTATACCGAAAAATTCACCTTATTTATTGAATGACCCTCGTAGATGTCCTTATACCGAAAAATTCACCTCATTTATTGAATGACCCTCGTAGAAGTCCTTATACCGAAAAATTCACCTCATTTGTTGAATGACCCTCGTAGAAGTCCTTATACCGAAAAATTCACCTTATTTATTGAATGACCCTCGTAGAAGTCCTTATACCGAAAAATTCACCTTATTTATTGAATGACCCTCGTAGATGTCCTTATACCGAAAAATTCACCTTATTTATTGAATGACCCTCGTAGAAGTCCTTATACCGAAAAATTCACCTTATTTATTGAATGACCCTCGTAGATGTCCTTATACCGAAAAATTCACCTTATTTATTGAATGACCCTCGTAGAAGTCCTTATACCGAACAATTCACCTTATTTATTGAATGACCCTCGTAGATGTCCTTATACCGAAAAATTCCCCTTATTTATTGAATGACCCTTAGAGTCCCATGCTATGCTGTTATTATTTTGTGTGACCAAAAATAGTATTGATTGAGATTAATAATTCTGCTAATCATTTCGGTGATATCATTCGATGGTCAACCCTATCAAATTCTTTCTGCTTTTGGTTGTGTAATGCCCAGTTGTATTATATTTCTTAATTTCAAATTTCATTGCGATTGTTCATTCGCATCAATGATACGTTTAAAATTACCATCATCCTTTGCGCGTGTACTCGCACTAATATAATAAATTTAGACTGATGAAGTCATAAAGGTCGAAACTCATCAAAAGAAAACGTTTTCGAATTTGTCATACACTTTCCCAATATGTGAAGTCATACGTGGTTGAGCGGTTTAAAATGATTCCTTCCCTTATGGAATCAAGGGTCACAGTTTCGAATGTTGCCAAATGACGCACGTTTTCCTAACAAAATTTCTCAAAAATATTCAGGCCGGTATATATATATATATATATATATATATATATATATATATATATAGTCCTGTGCAAAGGTATTAGGACAAGAATTATTTTATCTTTTATGAGGCATCAAAATAAAGTTTAAAATCACCCCTGTCCTAACACTTCTGCACACAACCGGTAGTATGAAAAAGTATTAGGACAGGGGTGATTTTCCTAAAAACCTCACTGGAATTCAAATACAGGGTGAAAAGCTAAGTAAATTGCTAATAAATATTGATTGTTTAAAACTAGGTGTAAAAGAAATGTATTAAAAATAAGTTATATTTAATTTTTCTTATTTTCTATTAAACAAGTTATTTTGAAACAACTCATTATTCCATTATCCTTGGATATGACTGACATTTTTCTTATTCCCCCCTCTCGAATTGATAAATGTAATTTTACTTTCGCAAGACACGAATTGGAAACAAATACAAGCTGCTTGGCAGGATATACCATTAGATACATTGGAGAAGCTTGTGATGTCAATGTCTGACAGAATGAAGGCTGTGATCAAAGCAAAAGGCTGTGATACTAAAAATTAAATTTATTTTGTAAAAGTATTTTTTCTTGTTAAGGTATTTGTTAAGTAAATCAAATAAAATTACTTTAATTAAATTGTTTATTTTCTGTCAATATGCCTCATAAAAGATAAAATAGTTATTGCCCTAATACTTTGGTACAGTACTATATATATATACTAGCAGTATAGCCCGGCGTTGCTCGGGTGTAATGAAAGCTTTAAAACTAATCCATGGTCCTGAAGCTCATATTTTTTGGGCTTTGGCACGAAAGACTGAAAAGCAATAGTTGTTTCCAGTTAAAGCGAAACCGTAGACTGAAAGAAAAATGAATGGATGTAAGTCAAATTTTCATTTCCTGGCATCGATATGAAATAAGTTTTTTGCGTCGTAAACTAAATTTTGAAGGCTAAATAAGTCCTCTGAGTAAATGGTATCATGGCTGAGACTAAGAACTACAATTATACCTACTTAGAGCTAAACCCGAAGCAAAAAACTAAAATAAAAGGACTGAAAATGTACAGACATACAGACAGATAAACAGACACACATACAAACATCTTATATATATATATATATATATATATTATCGATTTTCTACACTATTGTAAGAACTGCAACCTTGAAACTTCTGAATATTGTTTCTTATGCCTTTGTCTATGAGTGTATCAAATTTGATTAAAATCGGACCACTCCTTCTATAACCCGATTTTTTCGATTATCGAATTTCGATATTTATCGGGGTTACCTCGACACAAAACCTAGCTAAGAACATTCGCTGACGCTTATAGTACAACTGTGTACATTTTCAAGAAAATCGGTTCAGCCGTTTCGGAGACTATATGTAACTGGGACACACACACTCACACACACACACACACACACACAGACCACTCCTTCTATAATCCGAATTTCTTTGATTATCGATTTTCGATATTTATCGGGGATAGCTCGACACAAAACCTACCTCAGAACACTCGCTGACGCTTATAGTACAACTGTGTAAATTTTCAAGAAAATCGGTTCAGCCGTTTCGGAGTCTATAGGTAATGGACACACACACACACATACACACACACAGACAACGTTCCATTTATAAATAAGTTTATATATATATATATATATAATATTTCGGTTATTATTCCATTTAATCTCCGAAACCTTCCGTAACATTATCTCTTTACAAATGTTTACAGTACTTTCAGGGCAGAGATAGGTATTTTTTTTAATCATATCATCCCGAGCAAAGCGGTAACGCCACTGATGTTGCAGGGGGCTACATAAGTTTAAAAAGATTAGAGGAGAGTGAAGAGAAGGACGAACCAGTTAGAAAGAAACAAGAGAAGGATTGGAATATAGGTGTGATTACAGTTGCAAAGGTGGAGAGAAAGGAAAGGATATACAGCGAAGTGTGGAAAGAACTAGGGTCAAGTTGTTAAGAGATGAGTATTGACTTTGCATTTAAATTCCTGAAGGTTGTAGCCGTCAGGAAAGCAAGAATAAGGAAGCGAGTTCCACAGGCGGGAAGTGCGAGAAAAGAAGCTGTAGGAGTAGAATTGTCGTCTGCATTTGGCTGATCTAACTGTGAATGGGTGAGATCCAGTTGCCAGTCTGGTTGCACGTGTAAACACCTGTTGCGGAGGCACCGGTGACTTAAGTTCGTTGGAGCAGAAGCCATGGAAGTATTTATAAAACAGACAAAGGGAAGCCACATCCCGTCGGTGGGGAAGTGGCTGGAGTCGAGCCTCCAAGTCGGTACCTATCACATTACTGATTCTTCTTTGGAGCCTGTCATGAACAGGGAGATGAACAGCGGGGGCACCTGACCATATATGGCAGCAGCACTCCATGCACGGTCGAATGATTGATTTGTATATCTGCAGGATATTTTCAAGCGGAACAAATATCCTGGCCCTAAACAGTGACCCATCCCTCCTAGCAGTGAATTTAGCTATTGACTCAATGTATTGGTTCCACTTAAGATCAGAAGAGAGGGTAAGGCCGAGGAGGCGCAGAGTATTGCTCTCGAGGGGACTCGCTTTGTCCATGCTTATGGGAGGCTGGAGAGATGGCATGTGATGATTGACAGACAGCAGCTAGGTCTTAGACGTATTGAAATTTTCAAGCCACTTCTTACCCCAATTCACCACAGAATGTAGATCCCTCTCAAGATTAGCAGCGAGATTATAAACATTTCTGATTATAAAGCTTAATTCGGCTTCCCCTACTGTGAAATGATTCATGGTCGAGTGGGTAAAAAGCATCAGATAATTGATGGCCTCCCCTAAAAAGATTTCTCGAAAATATTTGAGCCGATAGTGTTGTATATAGATATACTGTTTAATTGAAAACAGAATATCTACTCAAATACGAGTATCTATTAAAAATATTGTTCAAACAAATTTAAGACGTCGGTTGTTAATCCATTTTGCTGATTTCCAGAACTTTCCGTAACGTTGTCTCTTTACATTTGTTCATATTACGATACACTTTCATGGCAGAGATGAGTATTTACGAGAAATGGAAAAATTTGTGTTTATAAAGCTTAATTCGGCTTCGTCTTCTGGGAAATCATTTGTGGTCGAGTAGTTAAGACGCATAAGATCAGTTAGTGGTTTTCTTTATGTGCGTTGTGGTGCAGTGGATATCGACTCAGAACGAGAATTCGGGGAACCGAGTTCGAATTCCAGTTGAATTCCTTGCATTCACTTACGCGCTAATTCCCTTGGGAAAGGTATTAATCCGTCTCTTACCGCCAGTTATGGGTTAAGTAGCAGAGCAGATTGGGTTCTATAGCCTTGGCTGACAACCAGTCTACCACAGAAAGTAATGGCAACCTACTGCGTGATAATGTTCTGCCCAGTCAGTTATGTCTCTTTAGAGACATGATCGCCCAAAGCGTGTTTCACTTATGGAATTTAACTGACTATGTTGGTAGGTGTCTCAGGTTCGAATCCTGCCGAATGTCACACATTTTCCTTAGGAAGTTTCTCAAAAATATTCAGACCGTTAGGGTTGTATATATATAAATATACTGTTTAATTAAAAACAGAATATATACTCAAATACGAGTATCTATTAAAATAATATTTAAGCAAATAAATTGAATATATATATATATACATATGTGTGCGTGTTTTTGTATGTGTGCGTGTTTTTTTTTTGTGTGTGTGTGTGTGTGTGTGTGTGTGTGTGTGTAAACTGCGTACATAGCTGCTTCTATTTCTCTGTGATCATTAGCATACCATTTTTTGTAAACATGCACTCTTTTGCGTCTTGCTGCTACCTTGTAAGTAGTTCGAATGTGTCTATACCTTGTCAGAGATGAATGTGACTGTATTCATACTATGAAATTTCCTTTGCATATCTACATACCAACAATCTATATATAAATAGTTCACGCATACTAATATAATTGTATGTTTGCGCATATATCTTAAATGTGTGCACCTGTCAATAGCTGCACATTGCGTGCTGACGTATGCATGTACACGCATGCGCAGAAGTTTGGAGATGCAGAGAAAATTTGTTTCTACGTGCGCATGCGTATTAGTGCGGCATTGTGACTCTGTAACGCTATTGGCTGAAAACGATAACGAGGCTGCAAGTTAGTAATTTGATCGGAGCCAAAAGAGGCTTATCTATGTACAGGTTCTTTTCTCTGGCAACAGTAGTAATCATACGGATTGTGGCAGTCGTAGTTACAATTATACTTAATCTTGCTTTTGCTGTACTTATCAGAGAAATTCTTTTTGAATTAATTAAAGCAGGAATAGCTTCGTATCGATAACATCAGTAACATAAACTAATAACAATAGCAATTTGCTATTTTGTCTGGATGTGTACATTGAATGATTTATTTTACTGATTGAATCTCACTTTTCTTTTCTTCATTAGCTACTTCCCTTCAGGCTATGAGAGTTCATAGTGCACCACAGCTTCCTATTCTTTGAAGTTCTTAGAAATATTTTTTCCTATCCGTACCCATTTTCACTATCTTGTTAGGTAGGTTACACTGTTAATATTCTTTGTAATAAGTCCTGTGAGTGTCAAATTCTCCAAGCTTTCTTTCTTCATCATGATTCAAAACACATATGTCCTCTGTTTTAAAACGTTCTCGTTTCTCACAATTGTTTTTGTTATGGTGAAACACACCTATTCCTCAGATAATGGATTATTCTTCCTATATTAATAAGAACTAACAGGAAGT
This sequence comes from Ascarosepion bandense, assembly GCA_037127315.1. Taxonomy (NCBI): domain Eukaryota; kingdom Metazoa; phylum Mollusca; class Cephalopoda; order Sepiida; family Sepiidae; genus Ascarosepion; species Ascarosepion bandense. Next base: position 730,634 of record JBBBDQ010002315.1, on the reverse strand, counting down.
TAACTAAAGAAATTCTTGGGAAGGTCATAAGAGTTCTTAGAAGTTCTAGAGAGTTCTTTATAGTTCTATTGGAGTTCAGTAGAGCTACTAGGCAGTTGATATTAGTCGGCATTTAGCCGAATAAAAGGAGTCAGCTTTTTCAGTGGAAGAGTACTAAGTTCCTAACATTTTGGGTGCGTTAAGTCGATTATCAACCGGCATAGCACGATTATAACTTTCAGTGCGAAAACTACTCCACAACAGTTTTTTATTACTATTTTTGCTCCGATTAGGATTTTTTTAATAAAGCACCTCATGTTAACACTGAATTTTTGGCAGACTTAGACCTTAGTACGCGCGAAAAATTAGTGTTCAAAAAATTTACAACAAAAATATTAGGACCTTGAATAAGTTCTCGTTGTTTTTCAACAGATGGCGATCCTAGAACTTTGTGCGTGTAGTTTCAAATGGTAACACATTTGTAAGGAAGTGCTATAACCAAGCTTGAAATTCAGTGTATGTCATTTCGTCGAAGAGTAAACGACTTTGTTTTTTATAACGTTAAACCTGTCGGATTTTGTGCCAAAGAAAGTGCATTTGCGGGAAATTTTACTGCACTACTTTATTCAAAAGAAATCTACAGTTGAAGCACACATAATTCTTGTTGAGACTTATGGCGACCATGCTCTTTCGGAAAAAGCATACAGGAATTGATTTAGACCAGGGGTCTGCAGCTTTTTGGAGAGTGAGGGCCCAAAAGCTATGTAGAATCATGGAGGAGGGCCAAACAGCTATGGCTCCAATGTCATGGAAGAGAACCATGTTATTAAATATGTGAATAAATTTTCTATGTGTTTTGAAGAACGCAAGGATTCAATATAATTTAATATCTGGCGGGAATTTTGTTAAAAAAAATATTACACCATAAAAATAAATGTTTCATAAATCAGTACTGAAAAATAATTCCATTAAAATCGGTTGAAAACACTATTTTATATTCATTTAAATGTACCCGCTCACGAAAGCAATTTCACAGAAAGAGTGAAAGTGAGGACGTACGCTAATTTTGGTGATCCTTACAAATAAAAAATAAAAGTAACACACATTATCCAGGTAAAAAGAAATATTTTTTTTAATTTCGACGCAATATATTCAGACAATCAACTGTCACTTTGGTTTGGTTTACCTATATTTATATCGTGTCCAGATTAAGGTAGCGGGCCGGACAAGATTCACTTAAGGGCCGGATTTGGCCCGCGGGCCGGACAAGATTCACCCGAAGGCCGGATTTGGCCCGCGGGCCGGGGGTTGCCGACCGCTGGTTTAGACGCTTCAAAAATAATGATTTTGATGTTGAAGATTAAGAACGCACCGGCTCACAGAAAAGTTTAAGACGAAGAATTGGAAGTATTACTTCATGAAGAATTATGTCAGGCGCTAGCTGAACTTGCAGATGCCTTAGAAGTTGATCACACGATGTTTGAAGCCATTAAGACTGATACAAAACCAAGAACATTGGGTGTCGTACGTGTTGAGGACGAAAGGTGTCGAACGTCATTTTGTCACGTGTAAACGGAAGAAAAAGAAAGGTTTTTGCATCGTATCGTAACTGGCGATGAAAAGTGGATACACTACAATAACCCTTAGCGTAGAAATCGTGGGGTAAACCCGGTCATATATCAACATTGGCGGCAAAGCCAGATTATAGGATACAAATCCTATATAATTCATCAACCTGCTAAAACGCACAAAATAAATTGCACACGCGGAAAATCGGATTCAAACGACTACAACATTTGGGAAAACCTCAAAGTAAAATTGCACACCCGCAAAAAGGGTTCCAAACGATTTTGGAAAAAAAACCCAACTAAGAAAAATTCACAAGTCAGTGCTAAAAAGCTAATTCTGAACGCTGATTGGATTAAAAACAGCAAATTTATAAATGACATATTTTCACACTTAGCTGTAAAAAGCTTCGCTGGAGCCGATATCATGAGAAGTTTCACTATTTAAACCACGTCACTCCACATCAAAGTCAGTCGACATGGAAGCAGTTAGCTGATGACCTCGTGGCAATGTAACGAAAGAAAATTCAAGAAGCCGAGCCAGACGCAGGGCACGTCACGGTTTTATTTAAACTCTTCTTCGAATTTTCTTTTCTTCTTTTCCACTCCACGCCAACCCGGAAGTAGGTCACGCCACAGTTTCATTCGGCTTTTTCTTCCAACGTCCTTTTCTTCATTTTCACACCACGCCGCTAAAGAGGAGAACACAACGACAAAATGGACACGTATTAAGTACAACTTCTTTATTTGTTTTGCCTTCTTCTCTCAACCTGTCGCGACCTACTAAAAAGAGAAGGGAACAAAGTCTTTACATTCCGCTACTACACAACCATGAACTCTAAACTTCTGCGGACATTTCAAATACCTACATTACTAATAATAACAATTTTAACTACAAAAATGCATGCATTTTCTCAATGAACATTTTCCTTCTCGCAAATATATTACAGTGTTCAGTTAACAAAATTTCACTTATATTTTCCTTCTTACACTTTTGTCATTCTATAAATAAATATCTGTTTTAATGTACACACGAAATATTTTATCCTTTCACATTTCAACAACCAACCTTCAACATTCTGATATATAAATTATTAGGACTTCGGACGTGTTTGGCACAAGGCCAATTTACTAAGCATAACCGAGGCCCCTACAGGATATCTATGGTTCGAAGTTTCTGCTCTGCATTTGGTTGAATCAGCTGGGTGTATTTTATTATGAACTGCTCAAACCGACTGACGCCATTACGGGAGATTGATATCAAATGCTAATGGTGCGTTTAAGCCAAGCATTGAAGAAAAACACAGGCTCTATATTAGCAGAGACACGACAATGTCGTTTTGCAACATGACAACACTAAGCGACATGTTGCAAAACGGGTGAAAATCTACTTGGAAACGCTTAAATGGGAAGTCCTTCCAAACCCACCGTCCGATTATCACTTATTCTGATCGATGGCACATGGCCTGACTGAAAATGCCAAAGAATGGGTCGACTCATGTTTAGCTTCAAAAGACGTGTCGTTTTTCCGACGTGGAATTTAAATGCTGCCAGAAAGATGGGAAGTAGTGGCTAGCGATGAACAATACTTTCAGTGACATCTTTCTTACTATTATTATGATTATTTATTTATTTTTTTATTTTTTTTTTTTTTTGTAAATAAAACATTACTTTTCATGAAAAATCAGCAAAACCTATTCAAGGTCCTAATATTGATCTCCATTTATTGGATTTTTTATTTACCAGAATAATTTTATATTTACAGCATTCTTAAAACTAATACAATTGCAATGCAATATTTATATGTGGTTCTACAGAAGGATGCTGAGAATGTCCTGGACCGAGCATGTGAGCAATTATGAAATTTTGGAAAGAATGGCAACGAAAAGAAAATTAATAGTGAGCATCAGAAAGAGACAACAGAAGACATACAATGAGAAAGGAAGGCTTGGAGAACCTGATACTGACAGGCCAGATAGACGGAAAAAGAGACAGGGGAAAGCAGCGGATAACATATTTGACGGGCCTGAGCAGTTGGATGATAGAACGGGGGTTGCTTGGTATAACAGGAGAAAACATGCTAAGAGCCACCAGAGATAAGGAGACGTGGAAAGCCATGCTCGCCTACGTCCTGAAAGGACAAGGCACATAGAAGAAGAAGAATATAGAATGAAATAAATGCTTCATCTTAAAATGAATAAAGATATTGTTACCAGGACTGGTTCATCTTATAAATTTCATGACCTTTAGGGACGTTATTAATAATGGCTCTTCACAACTTCCCTTTTTATTTCTAAGTAACTCTTTCTCTGATACCACACCTGGCTACTAGCAAAACCATGGAATACAATTTACTGTGAGTAGAATGATGGTTACAGCGGCATCAGCTTTGAAATGGGATTTAATTTGATGAAATATACTCCCAAAGCAAGAAATAAACCCACCAAGGAAACATGGTAATTCACAGATCATATCATAAAAGAAAGTTTAGAGAATAATGATTGCCTATGTTCTAAAGCCTCAACAACAAAGAAAGAAAAAGGCAAACATGGACAGCATGTGGTCATTAAATCACTTTTTTTTATTAAGCAAATTTGGATTCTTGATATGGTTTAAAATGACAAGCTTTTCTGAAAGGCATAGATTTCATTTATCTATTTTCCATTGTAATGCTTGGATTTAGCTAGGATATTCCAGGTTATAATTGGGTCCTTACTGTTGCTTTTTAATTTCCAGTAATGTATGAATAAAGCAGTAATTTTTCTGTATTTACTGTTGTTTAAAGACAACATGTGGTTGTTAAATCTTATCTTCCACCTGTTAGAAGTACTTCTAAAGTAAAATTCAGATGTTAATGATGTTAAATTTGATTAGAGCAATTTGATTGTTACCAACTTAAAATCATTGTTGGACTCGTCAATAGCAAAAAATTTTAGCACTCACTGTGTGTTCATTCTCTGGGGCACTGGCTAAAAAAACCTTCAGTGAATCTTGAATTTTATAGAAATAAATGCTTCATCTTAAAATTAATAAAGATATAATTTTTACTAGGACTGATTCTTCTTATAAGTTTATGATCTTTAGGGACGTTAGTGAAAATGACTCTTCACAACTTCCCTTTTCTTTCTAAAAACAAAACCTCTTTCGCTGACACCACACCTAGCTAGCAGTATAACCATAGAATCAAATTTACTGTGAGTAGAATGATGGTTACAGCGGCACCAGCTGTGAAGTAGGATTTAATTTGATGAACTATTCTCCCAAAGCAAGAAGAAACACCAAAGAAACATGTTAATTCACAGTATTTACATTATTCGGACTATTTTTTTAATAATCTAAAACGTATGCCAAATAAAAAATAAACCCTAAGTGTTATGTAGGGTAACAGAATTATGTGAAATAATACAAAACAACGTAATAGTATAAAAGTAGGTGTATTGACGGGAAAGAGAAGTATTTACAAGAGGTGAGGATTAGTAGAATACAGAACAAGGTAATTAGTATACAGTATCGTCGTAGAGATGTGATAGATTGACTAGTAGAACACTTCCGGTGCAATACCGGAAATACCCGACTGACTCGCTCACTCGACTTCCTTACTCGACTTCCTTCTTCGAGGTATAATCACTACTATTTTATATAGTGATTCGAACAGTCCATTTCCATGGAAAGGTGGAGAGCGCCCCAACAATTTCAAATACGATATATTTTTTTATAAGACATATTGATTATCAACGGTTGTTTTTAACCAGACTTCAGCCTGTTGCCAAGCAACGCCATGCTTGCTTTCCTGCATACAACTGAGGCAATTGCGTCTGAGCATGTTTTCCAATACCGGAAATACCCGACTGACTCGCTCACTCGACTTCCTTACTCGACTTCCTTCTTCGAGGTATAATCACTACTATTTTATATTGTGATTCGAATAGTCCATTTCCGTGGAAAGGTGGAGAGCGACCCAACACTAAGTCGGATTGGAAAGTTTGGAGGATAAGTTAAGGTGTCAAGAAAATAATGATATTAATGGCTGTGATCTCTCCCTCCTCTGTGTTATGAGGAAACACACCTATTCCTCAGATAATGGACTCTCCCGCCTATATTAATAAGAGTTAACAAGAAGTTATTGCGAAGTTCTTGAGAAATTCTTGGTAAGTTCATGGGAGTTCTTTAGAGTTCTATTGGAGTTCAGTAGAACTACTAGGCAGTTGATATTAGTCGGCATTTAGCCGAATATTAAGGAGTCAGCTTACAGTGGAAGATTACCAAGTTCCTAACATTTTGTGTACGTTAAGTCGATTAGCAACCGACATAGCACAATTATAAACTTCAGTGCGAAAACTACTTCACAACAGTAAGTGAAACGGAAGCTATGTGCGGAGCCTCTGCGCAGTTCACGAAGTTTTTAGTTCAGCCTTGGGTTTTGGAGTGTTCACATCCAGCTAGTGGTGGAAATTTGTATAATATGAATCAGAAGAAGATCTGGTTTTAGGAAGATTATAACAAGGACAAGGTAAGATGTCAAGAAAATAGTGATATTAACAGATGTGATCTCTTGACTCAACTTAATATTGCAGAATAATTATTTCTTGAAGATGTAAATCTCCCAAAAGAAATTGTTAGGTTCATAAGCACTAATAGGTTACGTGATCTCATGTCATGTCTGTGGGTCGCATTGAGAATAATGCTTACTATACCCATTGCTGTTGGGTAACGGAGAGAAAAGCTTTAGTTTACTAAAGCTTATAGAAAAATACTTGCGGTCGTCCATGACTCAAGAAAGATTAAAATCTTTGGCTATTTTGTCAATAGAAAATAATCTTGTAAAAAAGATAGGCGTATAAAATGCGATGAAAAGATTTGCCGATTTAAAGGCAAGACAAATAATGTTTGAGATAGGATAATGAATCAGTATTTACATTATTCGTACTATTGTCCTCATCTTTGTTGCCATTTGTTCGACGTTTAATAATAGATAATTCTATTTGTCTATATTTCTGAGATGAGGTAGTATTTACAGTATTTACATTATTCGGACTATTGTTCTCATTTTTGTTGCTATTTGTACGACGTTTCGACTGCTGTGCACACCGGCCTTCTTCTTGTAAATTACTTGTTCACCACTGCTGTAGCTTGGTATTGAACTAACAACTCTTTGGGTCAAGTCACGGGAACTAAAAAACGTCTATATCCACTGTGCCATGTGTCCTTAAGTGGTGAACGTGTAACTTAGAGGGAGATAATTCATTACTACCAGGAGAGTCATTACTACGCAAGGAATGAAATTCATATACACCAATAATTGCAATAAAGGGTTCGGTTCGAAATTCCTAGCCCCTGAAGAAGGCTGGAGCTCACAACGACCGAAACATCGTGCAAATGGCAACAAAGTTGAGGACAATAGTCCGAATCATGTAAATACTGTAACCACAACCACATCTCAGAAATATAGACAAATAGAATGATCTTTTATTAAATGTCGTACAAATGGCAAGAAAGATCAGGACAATAGTCCTAAAAATGTAAATACTGTAAATACTAGCTCATCTCATAAATATAAACAAATAAAACAATCTGTTATTAAACGTCGTACAAATGGCAACAAAGATGAGGAAAATAGTCCGAATAATGTAAATACTGTAAATACTACCTCATCTCAGAAATATAGACAAATAGAATGATCTATTATTAAACGCCGTACAAATGGCAACAAAGATGAGGACAATAGTTCGAATAATGTAAATACTGTAAATACTAAATCATCTCAGAAATATAGACAAATAGAATGATCTATTATTAAACGTCGTACAAATGGCAACAAAGATGTGGACAATAGTCCGAATAATGTAAATACTGTAAATACTACCTCATCTCAGAAATATAGACAAATAGAATGATCTATTATTAAACGCCGTACAAATGGCAACAAAGATGTGGACAATAGTCCGAATAATGTAAATACTGTAAATACTACCTCATCTCAGAAATATAGACAAATAGAATGATCTATTATTAAACGTCGTACAAATGGCAACCAAGATGAGGACAATAGTCTGAATAATGTAAATACTGGAAATACTACCTCATCTCAGAAATATCGACGAACAAAATGATGTGTTACTAAACGTCGTACAAATGGCAACCAAGATGAGGACAATAGTCCGAATAATGTAAATACTGTAAATACTACCTCATCTCAGAAATCTAGACAAAAAAGATTCTCGACCAATTCGACTCTGGATTCGTCTGGAATCCATACACCCGATTTCCCATCTAGAACTGAGGCCCAATTGAATGACGTCCACATCATGCCCTCGCTGATTTCTAGCATAATCTCAAAACTGGAGCCTCACAAAGTGAGTGGTGGGGATGGAATCCCAAACATAGTTTTGAAGAATTGTGCCCCTGAACTCTCCTCTATCCTTTCTAAGCTCTACAACCTCTGCCTATCTTCCTCCTGCTTTCCTGCCTGTTGGAAGTCTTCTTCTGTGGTTCCAATATTCAAGAACACTGGTGAACCATCGGACCCCGCAAATTACCGCCCCATCAACCTTCTTCCGATCTTCGGCAAAGTGTTCGAAACCATTATCAATGCCGAGGTCGTTCAGCATCTCACAGCCCACAGGCTCCTCTCGGACAAACAGTATGGCTTCCGCTTCACCAGGTGTACTGCTGATATGCTAACGACCATCACCGAGTATATATACCAGGCTCTCAAGAATAGTGAAGCCCGAACCGTCGCCTTTGATATCTCTAAACCGCACACTGAAGGTGGTATTAAACGGACATGCCTCCCAGAACTACCCTACAAACACGGGTGTACCCCAAGGCTCTATCCGCCCGAATCTATCCTGCAGTTATATAAATCCACCATCCGCCCGTGTATTGAGTACTGCTGCCACATCTGGTCGGGTGCCCCTTCTATTCTCCTCGGGGTTCTTGACAAAATACAGCGAAGAATCTGTAATGTGATTGATACCGACTTGACTGACCGCCTTCAGTATCTCTCTCACCGGCGTGACGTGGCTTCCCTGTGCCTCTTCTATAAATACTTTCATGGCTTCTGCTCTGACGAACTTAAATCACTGGTGCCCCCTAGATGTGAATTTGCACGAGATACTAGATGACTACAAAGATGAGAACAATAGTCCGAATAATGTAAATACTGGAAATACTACCTCATCTCAGAAGTATAAACAAAGAGAATTATCTGTTATTAAACGTCGTACAAATGGCAACAAAGATGAGGACAATAGTCCAAATAATGTAAATACTGTAAATACTACCTCATCTCAGAAATATAGACAAATAGAATGATCTATTATTAAACGCCGTACAAATGGCAACAAAGATGAGGACAATAGTTCGAATAATGTAAATACTGTAAATACTAAATCATCTCAGAAATATAGACAAATAGAATGATCTATTATTAAACGTCGTACAAATGGCAACAAAGATGAAGACAATAGTCCGAATAATGTAAATACTGTAAATACTACCTCATCTCAGAAATATAGACCAATGGTTATTCACAAATAATAACATATGAAAAAGCTTGGAGAGCCATGATCGCCTACGTTGTGAACCCATAGCAACAACAAAGAAAAAAGAAAAAAAACATGGACAAGCGTGCCTGCAAGAAAATGCAGCGTCAAAATGCTGTTTTTCCTTTTACAATACTTTTTTTTAAATACCTTTTCTCCACAGCAATGTCTGTTAGTATAAAAAGCAATTAAAATTCTAATAAAACCTTAACATATGATGAAAGTGAATTTATATTTTTTGTTCTTGAGAATTTGCAACAAAAATATTAAACACTATTCATTTATTAGATTATTTATTTACAAAAAGAATTTTATTTCTACAACATTCTAAAAACTAATACAATTTCAATAAAATATTTATCGTTTCCCAGTTGGTAAAGAAATAGACTTTACTGATAATCTTTTTTTAAATTACTAAATTATTAAAATATGTGAACCGACTGTAAAGTAATCCTTATTATTTATCATTTATTAAAGTTTAATTCAAATGCCAATTTGTCGGTATTTTGCCAACCCATTCCAATAAATAATTTAATAAATGAATGTATATGATTTTTATTGTCAATTCTCAAGAAAATGTATAAATTCACATTCATATGTTTAGATTTTATTAAAATTCTAATTTTTTTAATATATATCTTTTTTAAATATAGGATGCAAATTCTTTTAATTTAATTTTTTTAAGATTCGAATATTTTAATGCAAATTTTTAAAATATAGGATTCGAATTTTTTTAACATAATTCTTTTAAATATAGGATTCGAATGTTTTCATACATATTTTTAAACAATATTTTAATATATTTTTTGTATATAACATTCGATTTTTTTAATATATTTTTTGATGTAGGATTCAAATTTTAAAATTTTCTTTAAAATATAAAATTCGAATTTCTTTTAATATAATTTTCTTTTTATTTATAATAAATAATTTGATGAATAAATGTTTATGTTTTTTGTCAATTCTCAAGAACAAAGAAAATGTATAAACTCACATTCATATGTTTAGATTTTATTAAAATTCTAATCATTGTTTATTAGACGAATAAACATTGCCGAGGAGTAGAGGTAGTTAAAATAATAGCAGTGTGAAAGGAAAAACAGTCATTTTTTTTTTTCTGGCATAAAAATTTACTGGAGATTACTGAATTATTCTTTCGTTTATTGTAAATTTAATAATATAAATTAATTTATAAATAAATTTAATAATATAAATTAAGGTAGTCTTTTTTAAAATATAGGATTCCAATTTTTTTATATATATTTTTTAAATATAAGATGCAAATTCTTTTAATTTATTTTTTTAAAATTCGCATATTTCATATATATTTTTAAACATAAAATTTTAATATATTTTTGTGTATACGATTCGAAATTTTTAATATATATTTTTTTAATGTAGGTTTCAAATTTTTTTTAAAATTTTAAATATAAAATTCGCATTTTTTTAAATATAATTTTCTTCTTATTTATAATAAATGTTTATGATTTTTATCAATTCTCAAAACAAAGAAATTGTATAAATTCACATTCACATGTTTAGAGTTTATTAAAATTCTAATCATTGTTTGTTAAATGAATAAATATTGCCGAGGAGTGGAGGTAGTTAAAATAATAGCAGTGTGAAGGGAAAAACAGTCATTTTGAGACTCTTTTTTTCAGGCATAAAATTTACTGGAAATTACTAAATAATTCTTCCATTTATTGTAAGTAAGTTTTTTGTCATTGCAAATATGCATTGCCGTAAGATTATAGTTCTACACCCTCGCAAGAAGGTGTACATATGGGAAAAGTTAGCATTTCATTGAGAGAATGTGCTATTAAGAATATTAAGGAATAGTACTTACTCAGATATAGCAGTTTTGATTGAAAGGATAGATAATCGGGCTAATGAATCAATGATTGGGATTAGCTAGGTTAAAAGTTTGGTCAGAAAAAAACCGACGCTCCCACTTCCAAGCCTTTTGCCAGACTTTTTGTATTTCACAAAAACAAACATTTTCAACAAAATACAAGCAACGACGAAGTGTTAGAAAGAATGGCAACAAAAAGGAAATTAATACTGAGCATCAGGAAGAGACAACTGAAGTTCCTGAGACATGCAATGAGGAAGGAGAGCCTGGAGAACCTGATACTGACTGGACAGATAGAAGGAAGGAGAGACAGAGGAAGGCAGCGGATAACATATCTGCAGGGCTTGATCAGGTGGATGACGGAACGGGGTTTGCCAGGAGCAACAGGAGAAAACATACTAAGAGCCACAAGGGATAGGGAGACGTGGAGATTCATGATCGCCTACGTCCTGAAGGGACAGGGCACATAGAAGAAGAAGAAGAAAAATGCATGCCAAAGGAAAACCAGATAAATATTTAAACCTCTCATGGAGACTGCAAACAAAAAGTAATATACGAATATCACAGTTGTACCCAGCATCGAGAGAACACTTGGAACAAGAATGTGCCCGAGAAATTTTGACTACCTCTTTTAGATTCGAAGTCAGTTAGTTAATTGCCATACGTGATACACGCTTGGGCGATCATGTCTCGAAAGAGATATGACTGACTGGGCAGAAGATTATCCCGCAGTAGGTTGCCATTGCTTTCTGCGGTAGACTGATTGCCGACCAAGTCTATAGAACCCAATCTGTCCTGTTATTTAACCCATAACTGGAAGGAATAGACGGATTAATACCTTTCTCAAGGGTATTTGCGCGTAAGTGAATGCAATGAATTCAGCTGGAATTCGAACTCGCCTCCCCGATTTCTTGTTCGGAGCCGATATCCGATGCACCACAACGCACATCCTAAGGGAGATAACTACATGACATCCAGAAGTGGCATGGCACATGAAACGAAATAAAGGGTTCAGTTTAAAATTGCAAGCACTCGAAGTATGTAACTTTTTTCTTTCAGTTTCCCTAAAACTTCATCGTTGCTCACATATTCGAGCCATGGTATTCTCAGCATCCTTCTGTAGGATTAAATTTGTTTTGCCTTTTCATCTTTCAGGAGATTGTTCAGCATTCCCTACCATATATAGTTTATCATGAGGAAATTAGAACTTCCGCCATTATTAGAGGCCACAATGTGGTCCTTCAGTTTCATTTCTGCGTCTTCTATCAACATATGTTGTTTAGATTGTGCCCGCCAATAATGAAACCTGGTAATCGATAAACTGTCAAGGTTGAATAAGTCTGGAGAGACGACATATCCTTGTCGTAAGTTCCTTTCTATGTTTGTCCCTTGTGTAAGTTCTGGATGATTCCAATATCTTACCAAACTCTTGACACAAACATTTCCCTTACACAGTGAGAGAAGGAAAAAAAATGTAGAATTCGAATGTTTTTAATATTTATTTAAATATAGGATTCGATTTTTTTCATATAATTTTTTAATATAGTTTTATTTTCAAATATAGGATTTGAATTTTTTTAACATATTTTTATAAAATATAGGATTCGAATTTTTATATATATATATATATATATATATATATATATATATATATATATAGGATTCGAATTTTTTTAATATATTTTCTAAACATAGGATTCGAATTTTTTTCAGATTATTTTTAAAATATAAGATTCGAATTTTTTTAAATATAGGATTTCAATCGTTTTAACATATTTTTCAAAATATAGGATTCGTATTTTTTTATTATATATTTTTTCTAAATATAGGATTCAAATTCTTTTTATTTAACTTTTTTAAGATTCGAATATTTTGATACATTTTTTAAATATAAGATTCGAATTTTTTAATATAATTTTTTTTAAATTTAGGATTCGAATGTTTTCATATATATTTTTAAAACATAGGATTCAATGTTTTTAATATATTTTTTAAATATTAGATTAGAATTTTTAATACATTTTTTTGAAATATAAGATTCCAATTTTTTCAATATAATTTTTTTAAATATAGGATTTCATTTTTCGATCTAATTTTTTGTACATATAGGATTCTAATTTTTTCAATATAATTTTTTGTATGTAAGATTCGAATTTTTAATATATTTTTTAATGTAGGTTTCAAATATTTTAATTTTTTTTAAATGTAAAAATCCGAATTTTTTTTTATATAATTTTCTTTTTCATTTTGCTAGAATTTTTTTTTAATTTAACTTTCTGATAGTTTCGAACTTGTACAGTAGTTTATTTTTTTCTGCTTTTATAACTAAATCAGCCACTCGAATCACGTAACTCTTTAATGGCACAACATGTACTGCAGCTATAACAGCAGTGGTGTGTTTTGGTCGAGATATCTGGACTGAGCCCAAACCTCTCTAAACTGTTTTGAATTCAGATTTTTCCTTTTTCTAGACTTCAATCAAGGCGATAGGGCACAATCTGTCTTACTATTTATCCATATGGTGGGGGAGATGAATTCATAACTTTCATAAGAGCATTATCATGTAAGCGAATGCAAAGACTAGAATTTGAACTCGTTTCACTGGTTCCTCGGTCCAAGCCGCTGTCCATTAGTTCGCCCGGCCACTATTGTCTGAAACTAGTAAACTTTGATTGCTGGCCGAAAATCGAACACAAATTGTTGATCTTCTATGTTCCACGTCCCTTCAGAACAAGGATGATCATTGCTCCCCTATCACCATTGTTAATGCTATCAACCAAGTCTCTTTCTGCTATTCATTCACGAAAACTCACTATCTTATTTCGTATCTGTTGCCCTCAATAGGACCTGTGAGGGTTAGGTTTTCCAAGCCGTCATTTCTCATTATCATTATAATAATCTTATTATTATACATTATTTAATATTATTATATTATTATTATACATTATTTAATATTATCATTAAACCTTATTATTATAATAATCTTTTAATAAAATATCAATTTATAACAGGAGGCGATCAACGGTTTTGACTTTTGAGTTGTCTTTCTACTAAACTGTTTTCCAACCAAGACTAAAGAGTCACGTTTATGCTCTTTAATCCATGGCAGGGAGACAACAGACGGTTTCATGTCTTTCTCAAAGGTCTTTTTGCAATTGTGGTGCAGTGGATATCAACTCGGAACAAGTCGGGGAGCCGAGTTCGAATTCCAGCTGGAGAGGTATTAATCCGTCGCTTCTCTCCAGTTATGGGTTAAATAAGAGGACAGATTGGGTTCTAGGGCTTTGGCTGGCAACCAGTCTACCGCAAAAAGCAATGGCAACCTTCTGAGGGATAATCTTCTGCCTAGTCAGTCATGTCTCTTTCAAGACATGATCGTCCAAAGTGTGTATCACGTATGGTACTTAAATGACTGACTGAACATAATAGTTGAAAACATGATTATGACTTCTACGGGGCATAAAGTGGAGGGACCAGTTTTATATTGTTTTGAAGTAATAAACTGCTCCCCTACTTATTACTACTTAATAATATAATACATCCCTTCTCCCTCTAACTATGAGTCAAATAATAGACAGATTGGGTTCTATAACATTAGCTGGCAACCAGTTTACCGCAGAAAGCAATGGCAACCTACTGCGTGATAATCTTCTGCCCAGTCAGCCATGTCTCTTTCAAGACATGATCGTCCAAAGCGTGTATCACGTATGGCACTTAAGTGACGAAACTGAGCAAAATCAGTAACCGACTTCGCGCCTTAACAGCTGTGATTCTCAGAAGGCTTCAAAGATTTCCCTAACATTACTGTCGGTTGTATTTGAGAAATACTGTTTGCATTATTCGTAGGAATGAGACCTTGGGCTGGTGTAGGTGTAAAAAAAAAAGGTTTGCTGGTGGCAGAAAGGATTTACTAAGACGACTTAAGCGTCAGTCGTTGTCGACATCGACAGTGGCAAGGGAATGGAAGCATGACGTTTGGCTGCTGGCGAATTATTTGGCAGAGGGCCAAAAACAAGCATCGAAGCATCACACAGATCGGGCCAAACTCGGGATGTGAGGATTGTATTATTCCCTAGTTATAGATAGATAGATAGATAGATAGATAGATAGATAGATAGATAGATAGATATGAACAGACTGGGATAGATAGATAGATAGATAGATAGATAGATAGATAGATAGATAGATAGATAGATAGATAGATAGATAGATAGATAGGGATAGATAGATAGATAGATAGATAGATAGATAGATAGATAGATAGATACGAACGCAATGAGATAGATAGATAGATAGATAGATAGATAGATAGATAGATAGATAGATACGAACACAATGAGATAGATAGATAGATAGATAGATAGATAGATAGATAGATAGATACGAACGCAATGAGATAGATAGATAGATAGATAGATAGATAGATAGATAGATAGATAGATAGATACGAACGCAATGAGATAGATAGATAGATAGATAGATAGATAGATAGATAGATAGATAGATAGATAGATACGAACGCAATGAGATAGATAGATAGATAGATAGATAGATAGATAGATAGATAGATAGATAGATAGATAGATAGATAGATCATAAGACTGACTGGATTGGATTAGTAATATGAATCAGACACACATATATTTCTCTCTCTCTCTCTCTCTCTCTCTCTCTCTCTCTCTCTCTCTCTATAGATAGATAGATAGATAGATAGATAGATAGATAGATAGATATGAACAGACTGGGATAGATAGATAGATAGATAGATAGATAGATAGATAGATAGATAGATAGATACAATGAGATAGTGATAGATAGATAGATAGATAGATAGATAGATACGAACACAATGAGATAGATAGATAGATAGATAGATAGATAGATAGATAGATAGATAGATACGAACGCAATGAGATAGATAGATAGATAGATAGATAGATAGATAGATAGATAGACAGCAATGATAGATAGATAGATAGATAGATAGATAGATAGATAGATAGATAGATAGATAGATAGATAGATATGAGTATAGACAGACTCAGATAAGTGTTGAGTTGTAAGAGAATTTGCGAGCAAAGACTTCACTCTTGCCTTCTGTAGATGTGAAGACTTCGAGTTGCTTGAAGAGAAAAGGGATTGAGGGTTAATTGCACACTCTTGCAGAGCCACCAGTAATCTCTCGAACCAAACTTGCGTGATGCTATGCGTTGTTTCATTCTATCAAAAACCAATAAATTTACTTAATTTAGGATACGCTTGCACTTGTAGGGAGACAATAGTTATCTTCCCTTAAGGTGAACAACATTTGTCTTCCCTTTTGAGGAACTCTTTTTTATCTGGGGTCAGTTCCCTTCCCGGCTAGAGTGGGATAGCCACGTGGACCATTTGCTGGTTTAACGGTATGTAATTCCTTACTACACTTGCTAAAAACATTCTCGTCTATTTGGACAATTTGAGCATTCTTCTTATTTGGGACGTACTTAAACATTCGTAATGTATTGTTACTTGTTTGTATTTTATTAAATGCCTATTGGTTATTGCCATGTACTTGTCCTTTTTTACTACATGTACTACGGCAGCGTGTTAATGTGTTGTTTAAAAGTTTATATTAGTATCGCTTAACTGGTAATATCGTCAGTTCGCAACCCAATACTAATAAGTGGTGACTCCAACGTGTCAGTTTATTTTTGCAAATTGCAAAATAAATGTTGACTTCGGGTATAAAAAAAAGAAAGAAAAAATGTTCTATCTCTACACAAATCATTTACGAGGATGACCGTATCACATGGCAACATGGCGTCCTTCTTCTTCATTTGCTCCTTCGCCCATCCCAAATTCGAATTTGCTGCTGCTTCTTTATTCTTGGGTGCGGATGGATTTTTGGCTTACTGCTGTGTTGACAACACCCATTAGGGGAGTAGGAGGTTGCTAACAGAGATAGCTACTTTTGACCTTCGGTTTTGAATATTTGTGTTCGTTTTTATTGTTTCATACGTTTTATTCTTTGTGCTTCGCATAGTGAAGCATATTTCTGTGTGGCAACATTTCCCATAGAAAATACCCGATATGGAGGAAGATAAAATGGCCGCTGTTTCGGCCGTGAACACTGTCAGCCTAGCATATTTTAAAGCAGACCCTGCTTTATATTTCGCACAATTAGAGTCGGAGTGCGAACTGAGAGGAATTACCTCACAGAAAACAAAATTTAATTTAGCCGTCTCCAATTTGCCTCTCAAAGCCGTCCAGGAGGTGAGAGAAATTATCTCTCCGCCGAAAGACAAGCCATATCAAAAGTAAAAAGAGGAACTTGTTCGAAGAACGTCGATGTCACAGCAAAAGAAATTGTCCCAACTTCTACACGAGGAACAATTGGGAGATAGCAAATCGTCGCAATTTTTACGGCGTTTGTACATTTAGCTGGAGATAGTAACGAGGATGATATTATACGTCATATTTTTCTCCAGCGTTTGCCGTCTGCGTACCACGCTGTTTTAGCTGAAGATGCACCCGTTGAAAAACTGGCTAAAATAGCGGATAACGTGGCAGATCTAACGTCGGGAGGCACTGTTCCTGTTTCCGCCGTACAGACGAAAGAACCAGATCCGCTGGGTAGACTCTTAGAAGGACAACGGAGGTTAGAGGCCAGGATGGAAGACCTAGAGAGACGTTTGCAAAAGGTCAGCATCCCCCGATCCCAAAGTAGAGGTCGTGCAAGAGCTGCTAGCAGGGAACCAATGTGTTACTTGCACAGAAAATTTGAAGATAAGGCTAATTATTGTAAGCCCCCCTGTTCATTCAATTCACAACAGGGAACCTAAGCTGGCGACCGGAGGCGACACGGTGCGCCGGCGTGGGTGATATTTGTCTCTTACTATTTGTTGCAGATGGCACTACTGGTATACGTTTTCTTATAGACAATGATGCACATATATCTTTAATTCCTGCCTGGCACCGGAAAAATTGAGAGTGGCGAAAGCGGAATTTAACCAAATGATGGAACTAGGTATTATCCGGCCATCAAAAAGTAACTGAGCATTTCCCTTGCACCTGGTACCCAAAAGTGGTGGTACCTGGCGCGCTTGTGGCGATTATGAGGCACTCAACTCTGCCACTAAACCTGACTGTTATCCCATTCTGCATATGTACGATGTAACGGCCATCATTCAAGGTAATATATTTACTAAATATAGACCTTATATATTTACTATATTTACTAAATTAGACCTTATCAGAGCCTACCGTCAGATTCCGGTAGAACCCGAACATATTCCAAAGACTGCCATAACAACACCATTTGGGTTGTTTGAGTTTCTACGTGTGACGTTTGAACTGAGAAACGCAGCACAATCTTTTCAAAGGTTTATACATCATGTATTACACGGTAAGCATTTTGTCTGTGCCTACGTGGATAATGTCCTTATAGCCAATTCTTCCATGGAAGAACATATCAAACATTTACGGCTGTAATTTTCCTAGGTCACCGCATTAATTCAGCTAGAATTTCACTTTCCCCATCTAAAGTGGCGGTCATTTCTGACTTCCCCGTGCCAGATACCATGAGAAAGTTGCAGTAGTTTTTAGGGATGGTGAATTTTTTCGAAGGTTCCTGCCAAATTGTGCGCAGATTATAAATCAAATTGACTGATTTTTTAACTGGTGTCAAGAATTGTGACATAGTTTTGTCCGAACCAGCCTTGGCAGCCTTCCATCAAATTAAGGTTTTATTGTCCCAAGCAGTTGAATTGTCTAATGTTCTTCCAGGTAGCGAGTTGTGTTTGGCAGTTGACGCTTCTGCCATTGGTATAGGTGCAGTGCTGCAGCAGAAGATCAGTGACCACTGGAAACCAATTTCCTTCTTTTCCAAGAAGCTAACTTCTACGGAATTCAGGTACAGCACATTTGGACGTGAAATCCTCGCAGCGTATTCAGCCATCCGTTACTTCGACATTTGTTGGAAGGACGGCCCTTCTATTTACTGACGGGCCACAAGCCTTTGTTGGGGGCCTTACTTGCTTTCCTGACGGTATAACCTCCAGGAATTTGATTGAAAAGTCAGTTCCCCATCTTTTACCCACTTGACTCCAGCCCTTTCTACATCACATATCTTGTTCTTTTCCTTTCTCTCTACCTTCACAACTGTCTTCACTCCTGTGTTTACATCCTTCTCTTGCCCTTTCTCTTTCACCCATGTAGCTGCTTATTGTTTTCCTGACGACTATAACATCCAGGAATTTGACTGCAAAATCAGTTCCCCATCTTTTATCCACTTGACTCCAGCCCTTTCTACATCACATATCTTTTTCTTTTCCTTTCTCTCTACCTTCACAACCGTATTCACTCCTGTGTTTACATCCTTCTCTTGCTCTTTCCCTTTCACCCCCTGTAGCTGCTTACTTGCTTTCCTGACGGCTACAACCTCCATGAATTTAAATGCAATGTCAATTCCCATCTCTTATCAGCTTAACTCCAGCACATTCTACATCATCCTTAAGGGGATCAACAGTTGTCTTCCCTTTTGAGGAACTCTTTTTTATCTGGGGTCAGTTCCCTTCCCGACTGGAGTGGGCTAGCCGCGAGGACCGTTTGCTGGCTTAACGGTATGCAATTCCTTAACTCACTTGCTAAAAACATTATCGTCCATTTGGACAACTTGAGCATTCCTCTTTTTGGGGACTTACCTCAACATTCGTAATGTATTGTTACTTCTTTGTATTTTATTAAATGCTTATTGGTTATTGCCATGTCAGTCAGTCAGTTGAGTGCCATACGTGATACACGCTTGGGCGATCATGTCTCGAAAGAGACATGATCACGTGATGCGTCAGTGTGTTAATATTTGTCGTTTAGAAGTTTATATTAGTAACGCGTAACTGGTAATATCGCCAGTTCGCAAGCCAATACTAATACATTCATTAAGAGCAGAGACAAGGAGGCGTCTGTTTTAATCAGACATGTCACTTTCGTACAGCGGGAAGAAGTGAAACCTATGGCCAATAGCGGCCGAGCCTGCATGCGAGAACCAATGAGATAAAAGCATCAATGCCAACTTTCATCCTGGAGACCTCAGAGGTGCATTTTTGAACAAGGAAACTAAAATCTTCGTTCGAAATGATGTCACAAAAGAAATCACGGAACGAGTCCCAAATCGTACTTTGATAACAGAAAGTTTGTTTTTTTTTTATAATCATATCGCCCCAAGCAAAGCATTTTTCAGCCACTGTTCTGCAGGGGGTTACATAGGAGGAAAGTTATGAGAAAGAGTGACAGGTTATAGGGAGTGTCAGGTAGTGGGTAAGAGAAGGATGAGAATACTGATGAGAGTGGAGTGGACGGAGAAAGGAGCATGAGAGAGAGGATGCAGGTTAGTGAGATAGGAGATGACTATTGACTTTACATTTAAATTCTTGGAGATGGTAGCTGTCGGGAAAGCAAGTAAATGGAAAGGAATTCCACAGGCGGGAAGTGCGAGAAAAGAAGCTGGTGGAGTAGAATTTGCATTTACAATTTATTGGTTTCACAGCAAAAGCGTGAGACCTAGTTGCTAATCTTGTGGCTCGAGTAAATTCATATATAGGGGACACCAGTGAGCTAAGTTCATCGGAGCAGAAGCCGTGAAAGTATTTGTAGAAGAGACACAGGGAAGCCACATTGCGCCGGTGAGAAAGTAACTGTATATGAGTTGCCAAGTCGGGGTCTATTACATTACTGATTTTCCGTTAGATTTTGTCAAGGACACCTAGGTGGATAGCAGGAGCACCCTATCAGATATGGCAGCAGTATTCAATGTTGATATGAGGTTCTTAGCTGATGGGGGAACGGAAAGAGATGTTTAAAAACACTACCGCATGATCAGAGTTACCACGAGGGTATAGCTGCATAGAACGGCGTGAGTCGGCTAGAGAGGTAAAGAAGAGGTCAATAAGAAAAGCGTGTCCTTCAGGGTTACTGGGTGAACGCGTAAGAAAGTCTACCGCTTGCGGGAGAGACCGAGTGATTGAGAAATTGAGTGCTTGAGTGCCAGCAAGATCAGTGACAGAGTGTTTAAGCCTCTTGGCATGATTGGCAATAAAGGCGCCGAACACAAATATATTTGCCTTGTCTATATTATCTAATCTGAACTTATTTATAAACTAGCAGTATAACCCAGCGTTGCTCGGGTGTAATGAACGCTTTAAAACTAATCCATGGTCCTGGAGCTCAGACTCTTTGGCGAGTGTTATTAGCTAGGTTTTGTGTCGAGGTAGCCCCAATAAATATCGAAAATCGATAATCGAAAAAATCAGGTTATAGAAGGAGTGGTCCGATTTTAATCAAATTTGATACACTCATAAACAAAGACATAAGAAACGATATTCAGAAGTTTCAAGGTTGCAATTCTTACAATAGTGCAGAAAATCGATAATATATATATATAGCAAGATGTTTGTGTGTGTATCTGTATATTTGCTTGTATGTCTGTATTTTTTCCAGCCCTTTTATTTTAGTTTTTGTTTCGGGTTTGGCTCTAAGTAGGTATAATTGTAGTTCTTAGTCTCAGCCATGATACCATTTACTCAGAGGACTTATTTAGCCTTCAAAATTCAGTTTACGATGAAAAAACTTATTTGATATCGATACCAGGAAATCAAAATTTGACTTACATCCATTCATTTTTCTTTCAGTCTACGTTTTCGCTTTGAGTGGAAACAACTATTGCTTTTCAGTCTTTCGTGCCAACGTCCAAAGAGTCTGAGCTCCAGGACTATGGATTAGTTTTAAAGCTTTCATTACACCCGAGCAACGCCGGGCTATACTGCTAGATAGATAGATAGATAGATAGATAGATAGATAGATAGATAGATAGATAGGACGAGGGGAAGGAGAGGAGGAAGGAAACGAGGGAGGAAATAGAATCTTAGAGCTGAGAGGGGGAATTTGAAAAATAGTTGTCATATTGTCATATTAATTCTTTCTTTCTTTCTTTCTCCTCACTATGTCTTTCTTTTTTCTCTTTCGTACGTCATTCTTTCTTTCTCTTTTTCTTTCTTTCTTTCTTTCTTTCTTTCTTTCGCCTCTCTACGTCATTTTTTTCTTGTTCTTTCTTCTTTTTGTTTCTTTTTTCTTTATTTCTTTCATTCTCGTTACTACGTCTTTCTTTCTTTCCTTCTTTTTTTCCCTGGTATATGTCATTCTTTCTTGCTCTCTGTTTTTCTTTCTCATCTCTTGTCTTTCTTTCTCTCTCCTCCCAACGTCATTCTGTTTTGCTCTCTTTCTTTCTTTCTTTTTCTTTCTTTCTTTCTTTATTTATTTATTTATTTATTTATTTTTCACCACTATGTTTTTTTATTTCTTTCTCCTTCCTACGTCATTCTTTCTTGCCCTCTCTTTCTTTCTTTTTTTCTTTCTCTCTCTTTCTCGTTTGCTTCTGACAGCACCTGGTGAACTTCACAAAGAAATGCTTCTTTTGTGTTTTCCCAATTCCGAGTAATGACGTCGTGTGACGTCAGCAACCCTGCCATTCATCGGATACTCGGCATTGTTGAAATAGAGGCCCCCTGAACAAAATATCACGTCTTGTTATTTTACTAATCCTCGTCAGATATAAGGCTACGACTACGGGACACACAGTGAGGATCGAACCCGCTAATCAATGCTAATTATCCCACAGCGGAGCAAATTTATTATTTAAACGTATAAGCTTAATTTTTTTTTAATCATTTCACCCCAAGCAAGGCGTTAACGCCACTGATGTGCAGAGGGTTACATAAGAGAGTTAAAGTATTAAGCAGGAGGAGAGTGAAGACAAAGACAAACTAGCTACAGGGGGTGAAAGAGAAAGAGCAAGAGAAGGATGTGAACACAGGAGTGAAGACAGTTGCGAAGGTAGAGAGAAAGGAAGAGAACAAGATACACGGGGTGATGTAGAAAGAGCTGGAGTTAAGAGGATAAGAGATGGGAATTGACATTGTATTTAAATTCCTGGAGGTTGTAGCCGTCAAGAAAGCAAGTAAGCAGCTACAGGGGTGAAAGAGAAAGGGCAAGAGAAGGATGTAAACACAGGAGTGAAGACGGTTGCGAAGGTAGAGAGAAAGGCAAAGAACAAGATATGTGATGTAGAAAGGGCTGGAGTCAAGTGGACAAAAGATGGGGAACTGACTTTGCATTCAAATTCCTGGATGTTATAGTCGTCAGGAAAACAAGTAAGCAGCTACAGGGGGTGAAAGAGAAAGGGCAAGAGAAGGATGTAAACACAGGAGTGAAGACGGTTGCGAAGGTAGAGAGAAAGGCAAAGAACAAGATATGTGATGTAGAAAGGGCTGGAGTCAAGTGGACAAAAGATGGGGAACTGACTTTGCATTCAAATTCCTGGATGTTATAGTCGTCAGGAACACAAGTAAGCAGCTACAGGGGGTGAAAGAGAAAGGGCAAGAGAAGGATGGGAGCACAGGAGTGATGAGAGTAGCGAAGGTAGAGAGAAAGGAAAAGAACAATATATACGGGGTGATGTAGAAAGGGCTGGAGTTAAGCGGATAAGAGATGGGAATTGACATTGCATTTAAATTCCTAGAGGTTGTAGCCGTCAGAAAAGCAAGAATATGGAAGAGAGTTCCACGGGCGGGAAGTGCGAGAAAAGGAGCTGATGGAGTAGAATTGTCGCCTGCATTTAATTGATCTAACTGTAAAAGGGTGATACCTTGTTCTTTGGTGAGACCTTGATGCACGAGTAAATTCGTGTGGAAGGGACACCAGTGACGTAAGTTCGTCGGAGCAGAAGCCATGAAAATGTTTGTAGGAGAGACAGAGGGAAGCCAACGATGAGAAATTTGAAACAAGCTCCCAAGAGCAATGGTGAACATGTCTAGCTCGTTAAGCATTACACCAGAAAGAAGTATCTCAATGAATATTTGTCAAGAGGGATCAACAAGTTTTGTACTAGGTCGCTAGCACCAGGTATTCAGGTTGAGTCGATCTTAATACTCAAAAGCCAGGTTTAATCAGACTAGCTTGTTAACCATTACTTCGGCTGGGGTTTTTTTTTTTTTTTTTCACCATTAAAATTTTCGTTTTCTTTCCTTTCATTCCAATTTTTTTTCTCTCCAGCTCATTTATTCATTCTCAAGTTTTCTTTTTTTGTTTTCTATTTTTTCTTTCTTCTGTGTTTTTCATTTGTTTTTCTTTCTCTCTTTCTTTCTTTCTTTCTTTATTTCTTTATTTCCTTCTTTCTTTCTTACATTTTGAATTTTTCTTCTCTGTCCTTTCTTTCTTTCTGTCCTCCCTTCTTTCTTTCTTTCTTTCTTTCTTTCTTCCTTTCTTTCTTTCTTATCTACTTTTTTCCTCTCTGTCTTTCTTTTTTTCTTTCTTTCTTTTTTCTTTCTTTCTTCTGTGTACTTCTTTTTTCTTTCATTCTTACCTCCTTTCTTTCTTTCTTTTCTTTCTTTTTTAAATTTTTTCTTCTCTGCCCTTCTTTCTTTCTTTTTCTTACCTTCATTCTTTCTTTCTTTCCTATCTTCTTCTTTCCTCTCTGTCTTTCTTTCTTTCTTTCTTTCTTCTCTGTCCTTTTTTTTTCTTTCTTCATTTTCCATTTTTCTTTCTTAGCTGTCCTACTTTATTTTTTTCGTTTTTTTCTCTGTTCTTTCTTTCTTTCTTCTTTTTTCTTTCTTTCTTTTTTACCTTTTTTCTTCTCTGTCCTCCTTTCTTTCTTTCTTTCTTTCCTAACTTTTTTCTTTTCTCTCTGTTTTTCTTTCCTTCTTTTCTTTTCTTTTTTCTTTCTTTCTTCTCTTTCTTCTTTGCCTATACTTTTTCTTTTTTCTTACCTTTTTTCTTTCCTCATTGTAATTCTTTTCTTCTTCCCTGACCTTCTTCCTTTTTTTCTCTGTCATCTTTATTTATTTTTTCTTTCCTTCTTTCTTCCTTCTTCTCTATTTTAATCTTTTACCTTTTCTTCCTGTATTCTATCTTCACCTACTTCTTTGTTCCTACCTCTCAACTTTTTCTATTCTTCTATTTTTCTTATCTCCTTTTCATTCCTTGCAATGTTTAATTCCCTCATTCAGTGACTCTAATTAGCTTGAAAACGTCAAAAATGATAAATGTTTGAAATGTTACTTTAAAAATCTTTAAAAATGACACAAATAGAAATACTCAGTTTTTTTATATAAATTTCTAAATTTATGGTCAACGCATCCACTTCTGCCGACGTTAGATTTTTTTTTTTAATCGTATCACCCCAAGCAAGGCGGTAATGCCACTGATGTGCAGGGGGCTACATAAGAGTAAAAAGATTAAGTAGAAGAGAGTGAAGAGGAAGATGAACCAGTTAGAAAGGAGCAAGAGAAGGATGGGAATACAGGTGTGATGACAGTTGCAAAGGTGGAGAGAAAGGAAAAGATATACGGGGTGGTAAAAGAACTAGAGTCAAGTGGTTAATAGATGAGTATTGACATTGCATTTAAATTCCTGTATGTTTAAATCGGCAAATCTTTTCATAGCATTTTCTACCCCAATCTTTTTTACAAGATTATTTTCTATTGACAAAATAGCCAAAGATTTTAATCTTTCGGCATGGACCGCGATAGTCAAGTTCTTTGATGCTATTTGGGGATTTTAAAGGAGCACGATATAGGGTTAATATGAGGTTCGGAGAGGTTCTGTGAGGGATTCAGAAGGAAATAGAAGGTTAGACATGCATTTGAGGATTTCTGGTGGTTTACGATATTGGAGAAGACAACAACGCTTAATATGGGCGGGGTTGGATTAGTTTCTTTATGGTATCATGGGTAGTAGTAAGTGGCTCATTGGGAAAACATTTAGTGGCGAAATCCGACACACATTTAGATTAGAGCTATGAGAGTAGCGCGTTAATCCTCCAATCGGGAACATGTGGCAACATCATCGGATACAGTAGACCTTAGATGGTCTCTTTTCCTTGAAAAACACGACATTCGAAATTTAACATTTAAATTTTAAAGATAATGGGTTGTATCGACGCTAGAAAAATAAATTTTAATTTCTTCTTTTTAATACAAAATATAATATTAATAATAGTAGTATAATTATATTATTAAAACAGACGAATTGTAATTCTGGTTAATACTCTCGCCTTCATTAACGTATATTGGTTATGTATCGAGAACATAGACGCTGCGTGTCAATCTTATACGTTAATTTGAGCCTCCTTTCTCCCTATACTTTTCGTTCCCCTTTTCTTTCTCTTTTTCCTTTTAAAATTTTTTATATTTTTTTTTTTTTTTTTTTTTTTTTGAATGAGCGAGGAGAATTTTTTGTAGATCGCCGTTACAAATATCTGTTCTCGATATGGGCGCGTGAGTGTATGTGACTATTTTCTGGATGATTTTAAACATTAACTGTTGCATGATTTCGGTCTGAAGAGCGGCGGCTTAACTGCAAAATATTTAATACCCATAGATTTGTAGAATATCCAAAAAAATTTTAAGAGTATATATATATATATATATATATAGTCATCCGTAGACATATCTGTTTCGCTGTATCACGGCTCATCAGCACGGTTAGACAGCCGATTGATTTTTACCCAGGTTTGGAACCCGACCGAATTGGCGTCAGTCGGCGATTCTACCTCTGAGATACGGGCGCTCGGTAGAAGGTAGCAGACGTTTTAGCATGTATATTATCATCATACACTCCCAATAGCCGAGAGTGTTCTAATTCATTGCTGAATGAACGATGCGTAGATGTCAGAGTAGCTACTGTTTTTCAAAGTCTACCATTCTTCCAGAGTGCTCAATCAGGGTGTGAGAGCGTAATATCATAGTAGACTTATTGATATTTATTTTTCTATTTGAAAATCTAATGATTGTCATCGGTTGTAAAAATCATGTTTTAAAAAGAAAAAAAATCTATCTATCTATCTAAATTTATTTATAAATGGAACTTTGTCTCTGTGTGTGTGTGTGTGTGTGTGTGTGTGTCCCCGTTACCTATAGACTCCGAAACTGCTGAACCGATTTTCTTGAAAATTTAGACAGTTGTACTATAAGCGTCTGCGAGTGTTCTTAGCTAGCTTTTGTGTCGAGGTACCCCCGATAAATATCGAAAATCGATAATGGAAAAAAGAGGTCCGATTTTAATCAAATTTGATACACTCATAGACAAAGACATAAGAAACGATATTCACATGTTTCATGGTAGCATTTCTTAAAATAGTGCAGAAAATCAATAATATATATATATGTATAAATCGATACCAGGAAATCAAAATTTGACTTACATCCATTGATTTTTCTTTCAGTCTACGGTTTCGATTTACCTGGAAACTTTTAGTCTTTTGTGCCAACGTCCAAAGAGCCAGAACCATGGATTAGTTTTAAAGCTTTCATTACACCCGAGCAACGCCGGGCTATACTGCTAGTGTATATATATATATATATATATATATATATATATATATATATATAAGATGCGATTGGTAAATTGTCGCAATTATTTTATTATTGTAAATATACTGCTAGTCTATTATAAAATTGTTGAAGGATGAAAGCAAAAGGATTCAAAATTTGAGAAAGTCGAACACAGTTCATAGACCAATGAAAAATTAGTTGAACACTAATGGTGCAGTGAATATCGACTCGGAACGATAAATCAGGGAGCCGAGTTCGAATTCCAGTTGAATTCCTTGCATTCACTTACGCGCAAATACCCTTGGAAAAGGCATTAATCCGTCTCTTCCTTCCAGTCATGGGTTAAATAACAGGAAGATTGAGTTCTTTAGCCAGTCTACTGCAGAAAGTAATGGCAACCTACGGCGGGATAATCTTCTGCCCAGTCAGTCATGTCTCTTTCGTGACATGATTGCCCAAGCGTGTATCACGTACGGCACTTAACTGACTGACTGAATATAATAGTAGGAAACATTATTAAGTCTTTTACTTGGCATAAAGTGGGGGATCAGATTTATAGTGTTATGAAGTAATAAACTGATCCCACACTAATTACTACTTAATAATATAATACATCTCTCCCACTCTAGCTATGAGTCAAATAATAAGACAGATTGGGTTCTATAGCCTTGGTTGGCAACCAGTCTACTGCAGAAAGCAATGGTAACCTACTGCGGGATAATCTGCTGCCAAGTCAGTCATGTCTCTATGGGTTAAATAGCAGGACAGATTGGGTTTTATAACTTGGGTGGCAATCAGTCTACCTCAAAAAATAAAGGCAACGTACTGCGAGAAAATGTTCTGCCCGTGCAATCATGTCTCTTTCAAGACATGATCACCCAAAGCGTGTATCACGTATGGCACTGAACTGACTGACTGAAGAATTATATTGATGCTCTGTAAAGAAGTATTTGAAATCTAAAGTTTAATGATTAATATAAAGCTACATTTGACGAGCCTGCTTGTTGTGGCTAGACGTCATTCAGATATTGTAGACAGTAAATGTTACTTTGGAGATTATGGCAGCCTAAGATAAATGTAGAAAAACATTTTAATTTCTGAGAATGAGGTACACTACCGCCATAATTATTAGGCCACCTCTGTTTTTTTTTTTTTTTAAGAAATGATGTATTTTATACTATAATTTTTTTCATTCTTTTATTGATGAAACTGCAATATAGGTAATTATTAAATATTTAGTAATTCATTTGATGCACATGTTATTGTGCAATATTAACAAAAGAACTATTTTATTTTCATTTACAATTATTCACTTGGCAATAAATACTAAAAAATAGTATGGAATACATCATTTTTGAAAAATAATTGGGGTCGCCTAATAATTATGGCCGGTAGTGTATATATATAGTGACAATTTACCCATCGCACCCTGTAGATTTGCTATATATATATATACTACCGGCCATAATTATTAGGCTACCTCAGTTTTTTAAAAGAAATGATGTATTTCATACTGTTTTTAGTATTTATTGCCAAATGAAAATGGAATGGTTCTTTTCTTCTTCTTCTATGTGCCCTGTCCCTTCAGGACGTAGGCGATCATGGATCTCCACGTCTCCCTATCCCTTGTGGCTCTTAGTATGTTTGCTCCTGTTGCTCCTGGCAACCCCCGTTCCGTCATCCACCTGATCAGACTCTGCAAATATGTTATTCGCTGCCTTCCTCTGTCTCTCCTTCCTTCTATCTGGCCAGTCAGTATCAGGTTCTCCAGGCTCTCTTTCCTCATTGCATGTCCCAGGAACTTCAGTTGTCTCTTCCTGATGCTCAGCATCAATTTCCTTTTTGTTGCCATTCTTTCCAACACCTCATCGTTGCTTGTATGCTCAGTGCACGATATCCGTAGCATCCTTCTGTAGAACCACATTTCGGCCGCTTCCAGTTTTGTTCTCATTTTCGATGATATTGTCCAGCATTCATTTCCGTATTGAAGAACTGACATCACGTAGCAGTCTAGCACTCTTTTCTTCGTTTCTATTGAGATTTTCCTGTGTGTTAGTATTTTGCTCATCTTCTGGAACGCGTCCTTTGCCATGCCAATTCGCCTTCGGATCTCCGTGTCGCACTTTCCATCTCCTGTTAGAACACTTCCTAGGTACTTAAATTTTTGTACTTGCTTGATTCTGTTATCCCCCACCTGTATTTGTCATTTTGGGTTGTATCTTTTGCTGATGACCATGCACTCAGTTTTCTTAAAGTTTATTTGTAGTCCCTTCTTGTCACTCTCCACTGCTACTTTCTGTATGAGTTCTTGCAGTTTCCTTTCCGTGTCCGCAATCAGTACTGTATCGTCCGCGTATCTTATGTTGTTCAGGTTGTGGCCTCCAATAACAAATCCTGGCGTGTCATCTAGGGTCCTCAAAATATTCTCGCTGTATAGGTTGAACAAATCCGGTGAAAAGACACATCCTTGTCTTACGCCTTTTTCTATCTTTGTGTATCTACTGAGGTCGTTACCTGTCCGTATGCAGGCCGTTTGCTGCCAGTAGAGATTCTTGATTATTTTATGTCTTTCCCGAAAATGTCGAGGCTGCCTAGCATCTCCATCAATTCTTTGTGTCGTATTTTGTCGAATGCTTTCGCGTAGTCAATGAAGCATAGGTACAAGTCTTTCTTCATTTGTAATGCCCTTTCAGAGAGCATCCTAATCATGAATATGGCGTTCCTTGTTCCAGTGTTTTTGACAAACCCGCACTGTTCCTGCCCTATCTCTGGCCTGATTCTGCTTCTCGCTCTATTCATCAGGATTCTGACAATCAGTTTTGTAATATGACTCATTCAGCTGATAGTTCTGTGTAGTTCGCACTGGTTTGCACCCGGTTTCTTCGGCAGCGCTATAAATATCGACTTGCATAGGTCGTCTGGTATTATTCCGCTGCTATAAATTTCGTTTATTATGTCGGTAATCTTTTCTATGCCATATTCTTCTAAGGCTGTCAGCAGCTCTATCACTATGCCATCTGAGCCAGGTGCTTTGTTTCTGTTCATTTTGGCCATTGCAGCTTCCACTTCGGATTTTAGTATTTCCGGTCCATCCATCTCCTTGTGTATTTTCGGTTGTTCTCTCTTGTCGCAAAAGGGATCCTTTATATATTCTTCCCATCGCTGGAGTATTTCCTCTTTCTCTAATATGATTGTTCCTTCCTTGGATTTTATGCATCCTGTTGAAGAGCAGGTTTTTTTGTCCTGTCAGTTCTCTTATCTCTTTATGCATCTCTGCTTTGTTGTTACTGCTCAGTCTCTCTACTTCTGCGCATTTGTTGTTGAGCCATTCCTCTTTGGCTTGTCTGCATTTGTTCCTTATCTCCCTGTGAAGTTTTTTTGTAGTCTTCTCCGTGCCTTGGCGTTATTTTTTGTCTCCTTTGCATCATGTGGAGGATCTCTTCGGTCATCCACTCGTTTTTTCTTCTGCGTCTGATTTCCTTTGGAGCTATGTTGTTCGCTGAGGTCACCATCGCTTGTTTTAGTGAATCCCATTTTGAGTACCCTTTTCCAATTTGTTCTTCATATTTCTTTCTCGCGCTGTTATTGTATTCTTTCTGCAGGGTGAGATCGTCCTCTAGTGTGTCGTATTGCAGCCTTGGTGATATGCTGGGCTTCTTCAGTCTTCGGAGTTTCTCTTTTAGTTTGTAGATGACTGGGACGCGGTCACTTCCGCAGTCGGCACCTGGGTATGTTTTGCATTGGACTGCGTTCCTGAATCTCTTGTTTATAGTTATATAATCTATTTGGTTCTTTGTGTCGCCTCCTGGACTTCTCCATGTCCATAAACGTCGTGGGTGTTCTTGGAACCAGGTGTTAGTAATAACCTGGTCATTGGCTGAGCACCATCGGATCCATTTTTCTCCTCTTTCGTTGCGCTCTCCTAGTCCGAAGTTGCCGTTCGTGTCTCCTTCTCTATCTTTACCTACCTTTGCATTTAAGTCCCCCATTATTATCCTAACTTCTTGGCTTTTGCACTGAGCCTTGGCACTGTCCAGTATTGGATATAAAGATTCTATTTCGTCCTCCGAGCTTTGAGTTGTCGGCGCATAAACTACTATAATAGCTATATTGAAGGGCCTTCCCCGCAGTTTAACCAAGAGGACTCTCTCTGACAGTTGCCAGTATCCAAGTACACATCTCTTCATTTGTTTGTTATTATTACTATGCAAAATTTTACAAAGCAAGGAATCAAAGATGAAATCGTCCAAATCACCCTAAATTTTCTTCGTTTTTTTATTGATGAAACTGCAATATAGGTAATTATTAAATATTTAGTAATTCATTTGATGCACATGTTATTGTGCAGTATTAACAAAAGAACCATTCTATTTTCATTTACAATTACTCACTTTGCAATAAATACTAAAAATAGTATGAAATACATCATTAGTGTTAAAACCCTGGGGTTGCCTAATAATTATGGCTGGTAGCTTATATATATATATATAATGAATAATTGTAAATGAAAATAGAATGGTTCTTTTGTTATTATTACTTTGCAAATTTTTACAAGACAAGAAAGCAAAGATGAATTCGTCCGAATCACCCTAAATTTTCTTCATTTTTTATTGATGAAACTGCAATATAGGTAATTATTAAATATTTAGTAATTCATTTGATGCACATGGCACATGTTATTGTGCACTATTAACAAAAAAAACTTCTATTTTCATTTACAATTATTCATTTGATAATAAATATTAACAAATAGTATAAAATACATCATTTTTTAAACACTGAGGTGGCCTAATAATTATGGCCGGTTATATATATATATATATATATATATATTTAGTGTATATCAGTGATAACGGACATAGTCAGAAACATGACACAAACAGGTGTAT
Organism: Ascarosepion bandense; assembly: GCA_037127315.1. Classification (NCBI taxonomy): domain Eukaryota; kingdom Metazoa; phylum Mollusca; class Cephalopoda; order Sepiida; family Sepiidae; genus Ascarosepion; species Ascarosepion bandense. Next base: position 698,444 of record JBBBDQ010002315.1, on the reverse strand, counting down.
TTATGTGCCTTACATGCATACATTTGTATCATTCACATCTTGAATTATAGTCCATCTTGTCTCCAGCCTTTAAAAAAAATAATAAAATAATGGAATGGATAAGAGGTTTTCCAGATATTACTCAAGGAGAAGAATTTATGGTAGAAAAACATAAAGACAGTTCGATGAAGCGAAAACATTAGAGATATTATCCTGAGAAGCCAGAAAAATCGTAGACATTAGAATAGATAAGCAGAAGCGGAGACCATCAAGATATTTGACCGAAGAAGCGGAGGCATTGGAGATATTAGCTAGGAGAAACAGATGTATTTGAGACATTAAACAGAAGCGGAGGCATTCGAGACATTAAACCGAAGAAACTACAAACTAGAAGAAAATGAGGCATTAGAAACATTATACCGAAGAATTGGAGGAATTAGAGACATTAGACCAAGGAATCGGAGGTTATAGAGACATTACACTGAAGAAGCGGTGACACTGGAGACATCAGACCGAAGAAGTGGAGGTATTGGAGACATTAGACGGAAGAAGTTGAATAGTTAGATACATTAGCTAGAAGAAACAGGAAAAGATAGACCGAAGAAGCCAAGGCATTAGAGATATTAGACCGAAGAAGTGTAGGTATTGGAGACATTAGGTCAAAGAATCAGAGGCATTAGAGAAATCAAACCAAAGAATCGGGGGTGTTAGAGACATTGGACGCGGAGGCATTTGAGACATTAGTCCGAAGAAGTGGAGGCATTTGAGACATTAGTCCGAAGAAGTGGAGGCATTTGAGACATTAGTCCAAAGAAGCGGATGCATTTGAGACATTAGTCCGAAGAAGTGGAGGCATTTGAGACATTAGTCCGAAGAAGTGGAGGCATTTGAGACATTAGTCCGAAGAAGCGGAGGCATTTGAGACATTAGTCCGAAGAAGTGGAGGCATTTGAGACATTAGTCCGAAGAAGCGGATGCATTTGAGACATTAGTCCGAAGAAGTGGAGGCATTTGAGACATTAGTCCAAAGAAGCGGATGCATTTGAGACATTAGTCCGAAGAAGTGGAGGCATTTGAGACATTAGTCCGAAGAAGTGGAGGCATTTGAGACATTAGTCCGAAGAAGTGGAGGCATTTGAGACATTAGTCCGAAGAAGTGGAGGCATTTGAGACATTAGTCCGAAGAAGCGGATGCATTTGAGACATTAGTCCGAAGAAGTGGAGGCATTTGAGACATTAGTCCGAAGAAGCGGATGCATTTGAGACATTAGTCCGAAGAAGTGGAGGTATTTGAGACATTAGTCCGAAGAAGTGGAGGCATTTGAGACATTAGTCCGAAGAAGCGGATGCATTTGAGACATTAGTCCGAAGAAGTGGAGGCATTTGAGACATTAGTCCGAAGAAGCGGATGCATTTGAGACATTAGTCCGAAGAAGTGGAGGCATTTGAGACATTAGTCCGAAGAAGTGGAGGCATTTGAGACATTAGTCCAAAGAAGCGGATGCATTTGAGACATTAGTCCGAAGAAGCGGAGGCATTGGCGACATTAGTCCGAAAATGCGGAAACGTTATTGACATTAGACTGAAGAAGAAAAGGAATGACAGACATTAGACCGAAGGAGCGGAGGCGATGGAGACATTATTCCGAAAAAGCGGAAGCCTTAGGGACATTAGACAGAAACCGGGGAGGTAATATTGACATTAGACCAAACGATCGGAGACGTTAAGGACATTAAACCGAGACAATTATTGGTTTATTTAAACGAGATTTGATTCCACCATAAAAAACACCATTTTTTCGCAAAGCTAACACACTCAATCAGTACAATTAATTCTCATGATCTAATAATTAGAAATATTTCTATTTGTTGCGAGAAAAATAATTCAAAACAGACGTTTTGTCTTGAAATACAAAATAGAAAGGATTCTTCAGTGATATTTCCTTACTTTGAGCCAATTGACATTCCGAATCGATGGCAAATGTCTGCAATTTAAAGAAACAAAAGAGAAATCAAGTCGAAAGGAGAACGACTTCCAGGAGAGGGTCTTCGTAAACGTTCGATATTTTGCAAACGTCATTCTTTACGATCTCATTTCTAGTTGTCATGGAAACAATTAAAAATCGAACAGACTTCAAATCACGATGTCTTTCTTTCATTGTTATTTTTTGTTTTGTTTTTTGTTTTTTTTATTGCAAGCGTGCAAAAGTTATTATGGGTAAAACATAGTTTCTAAGTTGAAAATCAAAGAAAAAATACAAAGAAAGAAAAAAAGGAAAAAAACGAAAGAAAGAAAGAAAGAAAGAAAGAAAGAAAGAAGCTATTAGAAATAAAAGATAAAAGATGTAATAAAAGAAAGATTATACAGAAAAGCTGAAACGTTTTGTGTAAAGAAAGAAAGAAAGAAAGAAACAAACAAACAAACAAACAGAGTAAATAAGATACTTTAAAAAAACAAAGAAAGAACTAAAAGAACATAATACAAGAAGAAAGAAAGAAAGAAAGAAAGAAAGAAAGAAAGAAAGAAGAGAACAGAGGTTATAGAAAGAAAGAAAGAAAGAAAGAAAGTGAAGAGAACAGAGGTTATAGAAAGAAAGAAAAAAAGAAAGAAAGAAAGAAAGCGAAGAGAACATAGGTTATTAAAAGAAAGAAAGAAAGAAAGTGAAGAGAACAGAGGTTAAAGAAAGAAAGAAAGAAAGAAAGAAAGAAAGCGAAGAGAACATAGGTTATTGAAAGAAAGAAAGAAAGAAAGAAAGAAAGAAAGTGAAGAGAACATAGGTTATTGAAAGAAAGAAAGAAAGTGAAGAGAACAGAGGTTAAAGAAAGAAAGAAAGAAAGTGAAGAAAACAGAGGTTATAGAAAGAAAGAAAGAAAGAAAGAAAGAAAGAAAGCGAAGAGAACATAGGTTATTAAAAGAAAGAAAGAAAGAAAGAAAGAAAGAAAGAAAGAAAGAAAGAAAGAAGAGAACATAGGTTATTGAAAAAAGAAAGAAAGAAAGAAAGAAAGAAAGAAAGAAAGAAAGAAAGCGAAGAGAACATAGGTTATTGAAAGAAAGAAAGAAAGAAAGAAAGAAAGTGAAGAGAACAGAGGTTATAGAAAGAAAGAAAGAAAGAAAGAAAGAAAGAAAGAAAGCGAAGAGTACATAAGTCATTACAAGAAAAAAGAAAGAAAAAAGAACGAATGAAAGACAACATAAAATATTGCAAGAAAAAAGAAAGAACGAAAGAAAGAAGGAACAAAAGAAAGCGGACAGAAAATAAGATATTACAAAAAAGAGAGAAAGAAAAAAGAAAGAAAGAAATTAAAGAAAAAAGATTTTGAAAAGAAAGGAAAGACTTTGATCACGCACCACGTTGCCTAATTTTGTGAACAGCTACCGGGCGTTGGAATCTGAGCTGAGATATTTACCTTCTTGAAAAAACATACAACATGTGGCAACCATAATGCAACAGCGTACCTTCGTTTTTCTTTTAATCATTCTTTGTCACCTTCTACCTTCCCCTCCTCCTCCTTCTACCTCCCCCTCCTCCGACTTTTCATGCATCTCCTCCTTCTCCCCTAAGAGTAAAAAAAAAGTGCGGGAAAAAGAAACAGGAAATTCAATCATCATGAAATTGATTAGAAAAAGTTCGTACCTAAACACGTCTGTACAAAGTCAATCATACAGACACACACACGCACGCACGCACACGCACGCACACACACACACACACACACACATATATATATTAATGTACATTTAGGTAGCAATCTTTCTTTTAAACATGTTTCGTTAAAAACACAGAAAAGAAAGATTTTATGAATATTTTATTTAATTTGTTACTTACAAAAGCGCTTTCAGCCACTTCACTGGCCATTTTCAAGGATGTTATTCTTTCAATGTCGTTATTTTATCCTTATGTTTTGATTGTAACGTCATTTTTTATATAATTTTGTGTCTTAGTGGTTTTTCTGCTTTGCTTGGAGTAAATTCGATTGAAAGACTGAATACGTTTTTTAAATCATTTCACCCCAAGCAAGACGGTAATGCCACTGATGCGCAGGGGCTGCATAAGAGTAAAACTTTAGATAGGAGGAGAGTAAAGAGTTACAGAAGGATGTGAACACAGATGTGAAGACAGTTGCGAAGGTAGAAAGAAAAGAAAAGAAAATAACAAGATACACGGGGTGATGTAGAAAGAACTAGAGCCAAGTGGTTACGAGATGGGTATTGACATTGCATTTAAATTCCTGGAGGTTGTAGCCGTCAGGAAAGCAAGAATAAGAAAGAGAGTTCCACAGGTGGGAAGTGTGAGAAAAGAAGCTGGTGGAGTAGAATTGTCAGCTGCGTTTGGTTGATCTAACTGTGAATGGGTGGGACCCAGTTGCCAGTCTAGTTGCACGAGTAAACACCTGTTGCAGAGGCACCAGTGACTTAAGTTCATCAGAGCAGAAGCCATGAAAATATTTATAGAAGAGACAGAGGGAAGCCACATCCGGTGAGAAAGTGGCTGGAGTCGACCCTCCAAGTCGGGACCTATCACGTTACAGATTCTCCTTTGTCGAGAACACAGAGATGAACAGCAGCGGGGCCTGACCATATATGACAGCAGTATTCTATGCACGGACGGATGGTTGATTTGTATATGTGCAAGATGAATTCAGGCGGGAAAAACATCCTGGCCCGACACTGTGACCCAACCTTCCTAGCAGTGGATTTAGCTATTGACTCAATGTAATGATTCCACTTGAGATCGAAAGAGAGGGTAAGTCCGAAGAGGCGCAGTATATTACTCTCGAAGAGACTTGCTTGGTCCATGCTTATGAGGACGGAGGTGGGGACAGGAGATGTTGTCTGTGGTGATTGACATTGAAATTTACAAGCCACTTCTTTCCCCAGTCCACCACTGAGTGTCGATCCCTCTCAAGATCAGCAGCGAGGTTATGTTTGTGTGAGCAAAGTAGAAATTTTAATGATAATGTTAACAAGAAAGACGATTATAATTAAAATCAGAAATCGGCTAAGATTTCTGGGACATATAATGAGGAAAGACTGCTCGGAGATTTTGACATTCTCGGGTCTTATTGGGAATAAGATAGACAAATGAAAGCAACAGGTAAGCTTGCTAAAATGCTTGTGCAAATGGATAACAGAACAAGGAGTAGAAGAGATGGTAAAAATAAAAATATTGCTGGGAGCTACAAAGGATAGGAAGTAGTGAAGAGCCATGATCATCTTACCAAATGAATTTGTGTAAATGGATAACAGAACAGGGAGTAGAAGAGATGGTAAAAAGAAACATATTCAGAGCTACAAAGAATAGGAAGTAGGGGAGAGCCTTGATCATCTTACCAAATCAGCTTGTGTAAATGGATAACAAAACAGGGAGTAGAAGAGATGGTAAAAAGAAACATATTAGGAGCTACAAAGGATAGGAAGTAGTGAAGAGCCTTGATCATCTTATTAAATGAACTTGTGTAAATGGATAACAGAAGAAGGAGTAGAAGAGATGGTAAAAAGAAACATATTAAGAGCTACAAAGAATAGGAAGTAGTGGAGAACCTTGATCATCTTTCCAAATGAACTTGTGTAAATGGATAACAGAACGGGGAGTAGAAGAGATGGTAAAAAGAAAAATAACCCATCAATCAATAAGTCCTGGATCTGACATATATATCGCGCCACTAATAAAAAATCCATATGATTTTTATAAATTACTAACCTTCAAATGCCCCTTGACAAAATTTGGGCCCAATCGGATTATTAGTTCACAAATTAGTTATTTAAGTGAAGCTACTGCTGCAAATTTTTAAAACAACAGAAAAACTAAAATTCGTTTGTTGCTTTCTGATGGGAAAAATACTGTTCAAGCAAAGCAATGGCTTGATAAGTGTTATTCAGTATCTGCTCCGTCGGAAACAACGGTTAAACGGTTGTATACTGACTTTAAACGGAGACAAATGATGCTGCACTCTCAGGTCGCCTAAAATCGGCAGTTGTTCCGGAAAACACCAAAAATATCTACAAACTTATTTTAGCCGATCGTAAATTGAAGTTGCGTGAGATAGCAGAGGAGTTGAACATATCAGAAGGTAGTGTATTCATCATTTTGCATGAACATTTGTCAATGAGAACAATGTATTCAAAGTAGATGCCGCGTTTGCTCAAAGTCGATCTAAAACAACAACACGTCGACGATTCAGAGCGTTGTTTGCAACTGTTTCAACGCAACAAGAAAAAGTTTTTGCATACATATGTGACAATGGATGTAACATGGATCCACCACTTCACTCCGGAGTCAAATTGGCAGTCAGCTGAGTGGACAGCAGCAGGTAAAAGCCGTCCAAAGCGACCAAAGACGCCGTAAACACCTAATTGCCCTGCTTATGATATTTATGTGAAACCTAACTACCTTGTTTAAGATTGCTTTGTAAAATTGCATAAAAAGAAAGAAATGTAATCCCAAGTTGAATTCGACGGAGCGAAAGAAATTACTACTCGTGGTAGTGTTTATTTTGTAGTTTATTGTCAATCGCGATATGAGTCGAGTTTAACAGAAGATTTGTTGCAAAAACTTGTAAAATCTGATTTGTTGCAAAACTTGTAAAATTCGAAAAAACTAGCTGAAAATTGAAGAGAATAGAAAGGAAAAATATATCTTTGCATTGTTTATTCAAAATTTGATCAGAAGCTTTGGGGTTTTCGGCCGGTGAAAGTGAAAAATATTAATAGTCAAAACAAGATTGTCAAAATTTTTTAATGAGGTTAAGAATATTAAAGCTTTAACTATGGGAATAAAAACGAACTATTAATTTCACTGGAATTAAAATTTATTAAACATATAAGAAATTCATATCTGGATTCAAAGTGGGGGATCAATTCCATATTATAATCAATACATAAACTGATCCCTCATTTTGTAACCATGCTAGTTTTTATATATTTATATTCAAGATTTATGGGCTTGAGCAAATGGATGGCAGAGTAAGGTTTTGGCGGGGTAACAAGAGAAAGGGTGCTAAGAGCGACAAGGACTAGGAAGATGTGGAAGGCCATGATCATCTTCGTCTTGAAGGGACACGACACATAAAAGAAGAAGAAGAAGGAAAAGAAGACAGTTGTCTCACAAAAGGACATTTGGCATTTTGTTACCATTAGACAAGTGGGCTGTGCGATAATCAATCAGTTAAGTGCCACACATGATACACGCTTGGGCGATCATGTCTCGAAAGAGACATGACTGACTGGGCAGAAGATTATCCCGCAGTAGGTTGCCATTGCTTTCTGCGGTAGACTGGTTGCCGACCAAGGCTATAGAACCCAATCTGTCCTGTTATTTAACCCACAACTGGAAGTAATAGACGGATTAATACCTTTCCCAAGGGTATTTGCGCGTAAGTGAATGCAATGAATTCGGCTGGAATTCGAACTCGGCTCCCCGATTTCTCGTTCCGAGCCGATATCCAATGCACCACAACGCACATCCTCTCATAATATCTCATCTAAAATCTCGTGATTTCACAAATGATTTGCGTTTAACCGAAGTGTATCAAAACTTGCAAAGATTAATCCTCTATTTTTAGATCATATCTTCGAGATAATTGCTTTTTCCGACTCTTTTTCCTAAGAAGGTCACTGTAATCGTGTTGAAATTAATATTTCAGTTGACAGACAGCTACAACTTGATACTCATTTTCCTGATCGGTGCAGTAAGATCACATTAGCAGCTGGACTCAACAATGTCATACGTTCCGCTGTTAGAAAGGGCAACGTATAGCTTGTTAATTTTAACGCCTCTTATACAAAACTGCTTTTTTGTTAATCGTCTTAGAATTGGAATAGATAGACTAAACTATCGCTCGGTTCACACTCCACCCACGTCTATTGAACAGGTGAAGAGGCTCATCTCTTGTTTCCTGTTTAGGATACGGTTTCCGGTTTTCTCTTTTCCAATCTTCTAACTTTTTTTTTTCAATTGAAGTAGATAGACAAAACTATCGCTCGGTTCACACTCCACCCACGTCTATTGAACAGGTGAAGAGGCTCATCCCTTGTTTCCTGTTTAGGATGCGGTTTCCGGTTTTCTCTTTTCCAATTCTTCTCACTTTTTTTTCAATTGGAGTAGATAGACTAAACTATCGCCCGGTTCACACTCCACCCACGTCTATTGAACAGGTGAAGAGGCTCATCCCTTGTTTCCTGTTTAGGATGCGGTTTCCGGTTTTCTCTTTTCCAATCTTCTCACTTTTTTTTCAATTGGAGTAGATAGACTAAACTATCGCCCGGTTCACACTCCACCCACGTCTATTGAACAGGTGAAGAGGCTCATCCCTTGTTTCCTGTTTAGGATGCGGTTTCCGGTTTTCTCTTTTCCAATCTTCTCAATTTTTTTCAATTGGAGTAGATAGACTAAACTATCGCCCGGTTCACACTCCACCCACGTCTATTGAACAGGTGAAGAGGCTCATCCTTTGTTTCCTGTTTAGGATGCGGTTTCCGGTTTTCTCTTTTCCAATATTTTCACTCCTATGTAGCCCCCTGCACATCAGTGGCGTTACCGCCTTGCTCGGGGTGATATGATTTTTAAAAAATCGTCTTAAAAAGAACTCTTTCTGCTATCCATCACAATGACTGTTGCTAACCTTCACTATACGCCTTCGCATTCCGTTGACAGGAAGTGAACTCAAGTTGACACAATTGCTAGGTCTGTTCCTAGGAAGGCTGGTTTGTTATTCAAAACAATTATCCACACCCCAATTTATCATACACATTTATAAGTCTACCATTCTTTCATGCTTTGAAGATTGATGCCACTCCAGATTTAGAGATCCTTGATATAATTCAATGAAGAATCTAAACTAACATTTCAGCTTCAGTTACGTTCCTACTACCGTAATGTAGCGTCCCTCTGACTGTTCATGATTTTCATGGTAATTATGCTGATGAACTTTCCTCTATAGTAACTAGAGTTTATAAATTACCAGTACTAGATTGGCAGTTTATTGTCTCTCCCTAATTATGTTTTCTTTCTCTCATTATTATAAGTCCCATGCTAACAGTTTTTCCGCTTGTGGAACTTCTTCCGGTTTTTTGATTTTTCCACTACAACTTTGATCTTCAAAAATTTAAATTCACGTCAATCGTTATCCTTCTGTCTCTTAATTCTGTTCTTATTGTTCTTCTCCTTAATTGTTTTCTTCTTCATATTATTATAAGTCCTAAGCACAGTTTTTCGTTTAGAACTCTCTTCCGGTTTTTGCTTTCCACCTTAACATTGATCTTCAAAAATTTAAAAGCAATGTCAATCGTTATCCTCTGTCTTCTAATTCCTGTTCTTTTATTGTTCTCTCTCCTTAATTGCGTTTTCTCTTCATATTATTATAGTTCTATGCTAACAGCTTCTTCTTCGCTTGTGGAACTCTCTTCCGGTTTCTCAAGTTTCCATTCAACTTTGATTCAGAAATTTAAATGCAATGTCAACGTTATCCTCTGTCTTCTTAATTCCTGTTCTCTTATTGTTCTCTCCTTAATTATGTTTTCTTTCTTCTCATATTATTATAAGTCCTATGCTAACAGTTTCTTCTCTCGTTTGTGGAACTTCTTCCGGGTTTGCTTCTTCCACTAACTTTTGATCTTTCAAAATTTAAATGCAATGTCAATCGTTATCCTCTGTCTTGACTTTCTATTGTTCTCCTCCTCCACTATGTTTTCTTCATATTATTATTATAAGTCCTATGCTAACAGTTTCTTCTCTCGCTTGTGGAACTTCTCTTCCGCTTGCTTTTCACTCAACTTTGACTTTCAAAATTTAAATGCAATGTCAATCGTTATCTTCTGTCTTCTTACCTGTTCTTTTATTACTCTCTCCTTTTAATTATGTTTTCTTCTTCTCATATTATTATAAGTCCTATGCTAACAGTTTCTTCTCGCTTGTGGAACTCTCTTCCGGCTTTGCTTCCCACTCAACATTGATCTTCAAAAATTCTGTGTGCTAATGTCAATCGTTATCCTCTGTCTTCTTAATTCCTGCCTGTTTTCTCCACTATGTTTTCCTTCATATTATTATAAGTCCGCGTTAACAGTTTCTTCTCTGCTTGTATCCTCTTCCGTTTCTGCTTTCCATTCAACTTGATCTCAGAAATTTAAATGCAATGTCAATCGTTATCCTCGTCTCACTTGCTCTTTTATTGTTCTTCCTTAATTATGTTTTTCTTCATTATTGTAAGTCCTATACAGTTTTCCGCCAAAGAACTTCTCTTCCGGCTTGCTTTCCACTCAACTTGATCTTCAAAATTTAAATGCAATGTCAATCGTTATCCTCTGTCTTCTTGATTCCTCTTCTTTTATTGTTCTTTCTCCTTAATTATGTTTTTTCTCTCATATTATTATAAGTCCTATGCTAACAGTTTCTCTCGCTTTGTGGAACTCTCTTCCGCTTCTTTGCTTTCACTAACTTGATCTTCAAAAATTTAAATGCAATGTCATCGTTATCCTGTCTCTTAATTCCTGTTCTTTTTATTGTTCTCTCCAATTATAAGCTCTTCTCATATTATTAGGTCCATAGCAATAGTTCTTCTCTCGCTTGTGGAACTCTCTTCCGGTTTCTTGTTTTCCACTCAACATTGATCTTCAAAAATTTAAATGCAATGTCAATCGTTATCCTCTGTCTCTCTTAATTCCTGTTCTTTTATTGTTCTCCTAATTGCTGTTTTCTTCTTCCCATATTATTATAAGTCCTATGCTAACAGTTTCTTCTCTCGCTTTGTGGAACTCTTCTTCCGGCTTCTGTTTACCACCATCTCTTCAAAAAATTTAAATGCAATGTCAATCGTTATCCTCTGTCTTCTTAATTCCCTGTTCTTTTATTGCTTACCTCCCACTATGTTTTCTTCTCTCATATTATTATAAGTCCTATGCTAACAGTTTTTCTCTCGCTTGTGGAACTCTCTTCCGGCTTCTTGCTTTTCACTCAACTCTTTGACTTTCAAAAAATTTAAATGCCGCAATGTCAATCGTTATCCTCTGTCTTCTTAATTCTGTTCTTTTATTGTTCTCTCCTTAATTATGTTTCTTTTCTTCTTCTCATATTATTATAAGTCTCATGCTAACAGTTTCTTCACTTGTGGAACTTTCCGCTTCTTGCTTTCCACTCAACATTGATCTCAAAAAATTTCAAATGCAATGTCAATCGTTATCCTCTGTCTTCTTAATTCCTGTTCTTTTATTGCCTCCTTCTTTCTTTATAATTATGTTTTCTTCTTCATATTATTATAAGTCCTATGCTAACAGTTTTTCCTGCTTGTGGAACTCTTCCGGTTTCTTGCTTTCCATTCAACTTTGATCTTCAAAAATTTAAATGCAATGTCAATCGTTATCCTCTGTCTTCTTAATCTCTGTTCTTTTATTGTTCTCTCCCACTATGTTTCTTCTTCTCATATTATTATAAGTCCTATGCTAACAGTTTCTTCTCGCTTGTGAACTCTCTCTTCCGGCTTCCTGCTTCCAGTACTCAACTCTTGATCTTCAAAAATTTAAATGTACGTCAATCGTTATCCTCTGTCTTGATTCCTCTTCTTTTATTGTTCTCCTCCTTAATTATGTTTTCTTCTTCTCATTATTATAAGTCCCATGCTAACAGTTCTTCTTCGCTTGTGGAACTTCTTCCTGGCTTCTGTTTTCAATTAATCCACCTGCAAATTTAAATGCAATGTCAATCGTTATCCTCTATTCTAATTCTGTTCTTTTATTGTTCTCTCCACTATAGTTTTTCTTCTTCTCGTTATTGTTGTTCCATATCAGTTTTCTCTCGCTTGTGGAACTCTCTTCCGGTTTTTTTGTTTCTCTAATTCAACATTGATTCAAAAATTTTAAATGCAATGTCAATCGTTATCCTCTGGTTCTTTAATTCCCTGTCTTTTATTGTTCTCTCTCCTTAATTATGTTTTTCTTCATTTCATTATTATAAGTCCTATGTTAACAGTTTTTCTCTCGTTTGTGAACTCTCTTCCGGTTTCTTGCTTTTCAATTAACTTCTGATCTTCAAAATTTAAATGCAATGTCAACGTTATCCTCATTCTTTAATTCTGTTCTTTTATTGTTCACTTTTTATGTTTTCTTCTTCCTCATATTATTATAAGTCCTATGCTAACATCAGTTTCTTCTCCTCGCTTGTGAACTCTTCCGAAGCTTGCTTTTCACTCCAACTTTGATCTTCAAAAATTTAATGCAATGTCAATCGTTATCCTCTGTCTTCTGAATTCTGTTCTTTTTATTGTTCTTCCTTAATTATGTTTTCTTCATATTATTATAGTCTCATAAGCACAGTTTCTTCTTCCTCAGTTTGCAGTGAACCTTCTCCGTTTCTTGCTTTCCACCTCAACTTGATCTTCAAAAATTTAAATGCAATGTCAATCGTTATCGTCCGTCTTCTTGATTCCTCTTCTTTTATTGTTCTCTCTCCTTAATTATGTTTTCTTCTTCTCATATTATTATAAGTCCTATGCTAACAGTTTCTTCTCTCGCTTGTGGAACTCTCTTCCGGCTTCTTGCTTTTCACTCAACTTTGATCTTCAAAAATTTAAATGCAATGTCAATCGTTATCCTCTGTCTTCTTAATTCCTGTTCTTTTATTGTTCTCTCTCCTTAATTATGTTTTCTTCTTCTCATATTATTATAAGTCCTATGCTAACAGTTTCTTCTCTCGCTTGTGGAACTCTCTTCCGGCTTCTTGCTTTCCACTCAACTTTGATCTTCAAAAATTTAAATGCAATGTCAATCGTTATCCTCTGTCTTCTTAATTCCTGTTCTTTTATTGTTCTCTCTCCTTAATTATGTTTTCTTCTTCTCATATTATTATAAGTCTTATGCTAACAGTTTCTTCTCTCGCTTGTGGAACTCTCTTCCGGCTTCTTGCTTTTCACTCAACTTTGATCTTCAAAAATTTAAATGCAATGTCAATCGTTATCCTCTGTCTTCTTAATTCCTGTTCTTTTATTGTTCACTCTCCTTAATTATGTTTTCTTCTTCTCATATTATTATAAGTCCTATGCTAACAGTTTCTTCTCTCGCTTGTGGAACTCTCTTCCGGCTTCTTGCTTTTCACTCAACTTTGATCTTCAAAAATTTAAATGCAATGTCAATCGTTATCCTCTGTCTTCTTAATTCCTGTTCTTTTATTGTTCTCTCTCCTTAATTATGTTTTCTTCTTCTCATATTATTATAAGTCCTATGCTAACAGTTTCTTCTCTCGCTTGTGGAACTCTCTTCCGGCTTCTTGCTTTCCAATCAACTTTGATCATCAAAAATTTAAATGCAATGTCAATCGTTATCCTCTGTCTTCTTAATTCCTGTTCTTTTATTGTTCTCTCTCCTTAATTATGTTTTCTTCTTCTCATATGATTATAAGTCCTATGCTAACAGTTTCTTCTCTCACTTGTGGAATCCTCTTCCGGCTTCTTGCTTTCCACTCAACTTTGATCTTCAAATATTTAAATGCAATGTCAATCGTTATCCTCTGTCTTCTTAATTCCTGTTCTTTTATTGTTCTCTTGCCTTAATTATGTTTTCCCTGTTTCTTATTGTTTCACACTCAATTCAAAATATTCACCATGCTTAGACCTAAAAAAGGCATGAACCGAAACAGACATGAAACTGGCGACAGATGCTGACAAGAACAAAGGACTGAACAGGTGAGCAACGCGGAGGTTTGGAGCAAAAAATAATCTTCTTTCGTTTGAATCAGAAAGAAAATTCGAATTCCAGCTGAATTCATTGCATTCACTTACGCGCAAATACCCTTGGGAAAGGTATTAATCCGTCTATTCCTTCCAGTTATGGGTTAAATAACAGGACAGATTGGGTTCTATAGCCTTGGCTTGCAACCAGTCTACCGCAGAAAGTAATGGCAACCTACTGTGGGATAATCTTCTGCCCAGTCAGTCATGTCTCTTTCGAGACATGATCGTGTTTCACGCATGGCAATTAACTGACTGAATAAAAACTACAAAACCTCCTACAGAAGATATTGACAAGAAAGGACTACAAATAAACTGCAAGAAAACCGAATGCATTGTCATCAGCACAAAGGGCAGCCCAAAATGCCAATTACAGCCGATGGACTCTAAAATCAAGCAGGTACAGAAATTTAAATACCTGGGAAGTGTTCTAACAGAAGACGGAAAGTACGACACTGAGATCCGACGGCGAATTGGCATGGCGAAGGAAGCATTCCAGAAGTTGATTAACGTATTAAGAAACAGGACAATTTCATTAGAAACAAAGAAAAGAGTGCTGGATTGCTATGTGATGTCGGTTCTTCAATATGACAGTGAATGTTGAACAATAACTTCAAAGATGAAGGAAAGACTTGAAGCAGCTGAAATGTGGTTCTACAGAAGGATGCTGCGAATATCATGGATCGAGCATGTGAGCAATGATGAGGTGTTGGAAAGGATGGAAATGAAAAGGAAATTAATACTGAGCATCAGGAAGAGACAGCTAAAGTTCCTGGGATATGCAATGAGGAAGGAGAGCTTGGAGAACCTGATACTAACAGGTCAGATAGAGGGGAAAAGGGACAGGAGCAAGCAGTGGATAACATATTTGAAAGACCTGATCAGGTGGATGACAGAGCGTAGTGTGGGTGGTGTAACAGGAAAGGTGTGAAAAGAATAATGGCGGCGATTTCGTTCCTTTTCTGCAAATTACGTTCTTTCTTTCTCTTCTTTCTTTCACTCTTTCCTTCTTTCTTTCTTTTCTTTCTTTCTTTTTTCTTTCTTTCTTTGATTTTTCTTTCTTTTTTGGAAAGCCATGATCGCATACGTCCTGAAAGGACAGGGCACATAGAAAAAGAAAATATATATGAAAACTGTTCATACGAAATTATAATGTGGATATAAAATGAGGGTTCAATTATATATTATAATCAATATATAAACTGATCCCTCATTTTTGTGGCCATGCTAGTTTCTATACATTTTAGATTTATGGGCTTGAGCTAGTGGATGGCAGACTAGGGTTTGGGTGGTGTAACAGGAGAAAGTATGCTAAGAGCCACCAGGGATAGGGAGATGTGGAAAGCCATGATCGCCTACGTCCTAAAAGGACATGGCACATGAAAGAAGAAGAATAATGAGCAAGGAATGTTTCGAGACTTTAACATTCCCTGATATTTTTGCTGATGTTATTCTTTTTTCCTAGCGCATTCATGCGAAATGAACGAACTCGATCGGAAATTGACCTCGGTACGACGGATTCAATTTTCCATCAAATTTACGTCAAAGTAAATGACGATAAAATAGGGGAAAAAAAGAGAAAAAAATAAAAACATATATTAATTGAAAATGAGAGACGGGAAAGAAAGAAAGAAAGAAAGAAAGAAAGAAAGAAAGAAAGAAAGAAAGAAAGAAAGTTAAAGAAAGAAATAAAAAAGAAGAAAAAAGAAAGAAAAGAAACAGAAAGAAAGAAAGGAAAAAGAAGAGAAAAAAGATGAAAAGAAAAGAAAAAGGAAAAAGTAGAAAAAAGAATATGGAAGGAAAGGATGAAACATGAAAGAAAGGAAGGAAAAGAAAAGAAAGAATAAGAGAAGAAAAAGCAGAAAGAGGGAAGAAACAAAAAATTTTTAAAAAGACAGAAAAGAGAGAAAAAGGTAAAGACAGGGAAAATAAAAATAAAAGAAAGAAAGAAGGATAAAGAAAAGAAAGACAGAAAGAAAGAAAGAAAGAAGCAACGATAAAGAAAAGAAAGACAGAAAATGAAAAGAAAATAAAGATTGAAAGAAAAAGAAAGAAAAAAGCAACGAAAGAAAGAAAGAAAGAAAGACAGAAAGAAAGAAAGAAAGAAAATGGAGCAAAGAAAGAAAGAAAGAAAAAAAAGGAAAAAGCAAAGGAAAAAGAATAAAAGCAGAACGGAGCAAAGAAAGAAAGAAAGAAAGACTGAAAGAAAAATCAAAGAAAGAAAGAAAGAAAGAAAGAACGTAATCTGCAGAAGGGGAACGAAATCGCCGCCATTATTCTTTAAACCAAGTGATGGCATATTAAAAAAGCGAGACGAAGCGAAGCAGTTCAGTTATGGAGAATTTGCCGAAATCGAGTGAATCGACGCTATAAATAAGAAATAGGCGTTGTCAAGGCGAGACGGTCGCGAGAGTAAAACTCTGGCTTGTGTACGTCTATTTACGATTTATAAACCCTCACCGCCATTAATTGCCGAAAGTATCACGATTTACTGTTCGTACGCTAACAATATCTCACCGGAAAAGACATCGACTTGTCAAAAAACTGAGCCGGAACAAATAACAGAGATAAAGCTCGATGCTGGGACATTCAATTGGTGAAATGAAGCGGGGGTCATTATGGTTCCACTTCATTGTTTTTAGCTTCGCTCACAAGAATTTTCATGAATTTGTCTGAAAAAAAAAATACGGAAAACTGAACCTCTCCTGCCTCCCATAAGCATGGACCAAGCGATTCTCCCTGAGAGCAACACACTACGCCTCCTCGACTTTACCCTCTCCTCAGACCTCAAATGGAACCACTATATTGATTCCATAGCTAAATCTACTGTTAAGAAGGTTGGGTCACTATGCCGATCCAGGATGTTTTTTCCACCTGAATCCATCCTGCATATATACAAGTCAACCATCCGTCCGTGCATGGAGTACTGCTGCCATTTATGGTCAGGCGCCCCTGCCGTTCTCCTCAGTGTTCTCGACAGGCTCCAAAGGAGAGTCTGTAATGTGATAGGTACTGATCTGGCGGCTAGACTGCAGCCACTTCCCTACCGTCGAAATGTGGCCTCCCTTTGTCTGTTCTATAAATACTTTCATGGCTTCTGCTCGGACGAACTTAAGTCACTGGTGCCTCCTCAACAGGTGTTTACTCGTGCAACCAGATTGGCAACTGGGTCCCACCCATTCACAGTTAGGTTAGCCAAATGCAGACGATAATTCTACTCCTGCAGCTTCTTCTCTCGCACTTCCCGCCTGTGGAATTCTCTCCCATATTCTTGCTTTCCTGACGGCTACAACCTCCAGAAATATAAATGCAAAGTCAATACTCATCTACTAACCACTGGACTCTAGCTCTCTCCCCAACCCCGTATATCCTTCCCTTTCTCTCCACCTATGTATCTGTCATCGCACCTGCTTTCTCAGCTTTCTATTGTTCCTTTCTAACTAGTTTGTACTCCTCACTCTTTTCTAATTAATCTTTTTACAATTATGTAGTCCCCTGCACATCAGTGGCATATCTGCCTTGCTCGGGGTGAAATGATTAAAAAAAAAAAGTTGTGCTAGCGTATCTATTTCAGTCACTTTCCCACCCTTCCTATAAGTACTTTCATGGCAATCGTTCAGATGAACCAATTATTAGGGTACCTTAGGCACCTCGAGCTGGTGTAACGGTTAGCAGGCTTGTCCCGCTAGAACCATTACAATTGAGTAGTGAGGTCGATCCTCAATGGGTGTCCCATATATTCGGCCTTGTGCCACATCTAAGCTATGCTTAGTAAATCACCCTTCACTTTGCTACCTAGTCAGTCAGTCAGTCAGTTAAATTCCATACGTGATACACGCTTGGGCGATCATGTCTCGAAAAAGACATGACTGACTGGGCAGAAGATTATCCCGCAGTAGGTTGCCATTGCTTTCTGCGGTAAACTGGTTGCGGACCAAGGCTATAGAACCCAATCTGTCCTGTTATTTGACTCATAGCTAGAGGTGGAAGAGATGTACTATATTATTAAGTAGTAATTATTGGGGGATCAGTTTTATATTGTATGAAGTAATAAACTGATCCCCCACTTTATGCCCAGTAGAAACCTTAATCATGTTTTCAATTATTATATTCAGTCTGTCAGTTAAGTGCCATACGTGATACACGCTTGGGCGATCATGTCTCGAAAAGACATGACTGACTGGGCAGAAGATTATCCCGCAGTAGGTTGCCATTGCTTTCTGCGGTAAACTGGTTGCCGACCAAGGCTATAGAACCCAATCTGTCCTGTTATTTAACCCATAACTGGAAGGAATAGAGGGATTAATACCTTTCCCAAAGGTATTTGCGCGTAAGTGAAGGCAATGAATTCAGCTGAAATTCGAACTCGGTTCCCCGATTTCTCGTTCTGAGCCGATATCCAATGCACCACAACGCACATCCATGCTACCTAGACTTTCGGAATCTAAGTGCAATACTATATTAGCTGGATGGTGCAGTGTATATCGGCTCGCAACCAGAAATCGGAGAACCGAGTTCGAATTTCAGTTGAATTCGTTGCATTCACTTACGCGCAAATAACCTTGGAAAAAGTATTAATCCGTCTCTTCTCCCTCCAGCTATGGGTTAAATAGCAGAACAGATTGGGTTCTACAGCCTTGTTTGGCAATCAGTCTACTGCAGAAAGTAATGGAAACAAACTGCAGAAAATCTTCTACCCAATCAGCCGTCTCTCGAAAGAGACATGATCACCCAAGCGTGTAATAGTAATTAATTGAATATATTAGCATTAACTCATCAATTTACAGTTGAGTGGGCAAGATGAAACCATAACTTCTATGTTATTAGTTTCTTCTCTCGAACTTCTCACTTCCAGCTCCATGCTTTTCAGCTACACTTCAGAAATTTAAATGCAATGTCAATCGCTATCTACTGTCTTGATAATTCTTCTTGTTTTCTTGCTCCTTAGTAATGTTCCTTTGTAACACTATTTTAGCCTGACCGGACGGAAGTAATTAAATTAATGGTATTATTAATTGTTGCAAATAAGACGGAAGAAATTGTGTTGGTCCGTATGATTAATTTTTATAAATTGAAAAGAACCAACTAAAAAAACGTTGTTCTAATATGAACACCGGTAATAAAATTTATTACGGGCAGAGGAAGGTAAGGGGTCGCAAAACCAAAAGCCGAGAGATATGAACGAAATTATATTTTGCGGGTGTGTTATTTGATAAACAGCCGAGTCAAAGGAGGTTATTGTTGACAATTGGAAATAGTTTGATTATGAGAAGTACGATTGAAGCCTGAGTTATACCGCAGATAAAAGAAACTTTTTTTATAAACAAGACATAATTTTGAATTATGAGAAAGATTGTCCCAAATAAAAAGAAATATTTGATAAGAGCAAAAGGTTAAATTACATGCGAATAAAATAGAATTTAAATTTAGTAGGAAAAGAATTATACACATAAATGCTGAATTATTTTTTCGGCATTAAAAGAAAAAGCCGAAAGAAATGATGTCACCAACCAAGAAGCTGCTTCATTGGTTGAACTGGAGGAAAAGAACAGAGAGAAAGGTGGCGAGAGTGGTTTCATTGGCCAGAGATTAGATTTGCATGTTCGTCATCCGCCCACTAGTGAATTTGGAACAAGCATAAATACGAGGCCCCGAGGGGTCCACGAGTAATTGAAGCAGACAAGACAAATCAACACTACCACTGCAGCTGCCCAACATAAAGATCAAACTTCGGCAGTTTCCGTAAAGCTCCAGTGAGAAGCGAACAAAGACATTTTTGAATCTTCACAAGCTTGAAAACTCCGATTGGAATGAACTGACGTTACCAACCAAAAAACTCAAATTAATGTTAAGAAGACAAACGCTATTGAAATGAAGGCAGCTAATCGAAGAGGCTCAAAAAGCGTCTTAAAAAACAGGTCTTTAGCTGATTGAGGCCCCACGGTCATCCGACACTCGTGGAGGGATGCTGAGCCAACGTGTGACAGGGGTTCATGTAGACGGCATTCTTCCAACTGCCTCTTAGAATCCAAGCTGTCATTCTTAATAAAACGAATACCAAAAAGAAATTATCCTTTTCGTCGACACCGTTTTCGCGTGGAGATCCAGAGATGACACAACCAAAGGTATTAGCGTGTAAGTGAATGCAAGGCATTCAAGTGGAATTCAAAATCGATATCCACTGCACCTCAACGCACATCCATCAAGAAACGCTTACAATACCTGGTATTCCCAAGCGGTCACCCATCTAATTACTGACCAGGCTCAACGTGGCTTAACTTCGGTGATCGGACGAGAACCGGTGTATTCAACGTAGTATGGCCGTAAATAGTGGTATGCAGTAATATGAATCTATTTTCAGGGCGTATGATGAACTTTATTTGGCTTGAAAAATATTTCGTCATCTGTTATTGCATAAGATATTCATCACGCCCAGTCGCTATTGTCTCTAGCGTCGATGAGATGTCCTACGGCCATTGTCTACGATGGATGTTACTCCAAAAAAGCGTACGAAAATTTTAACGCTGCATGAACGCACTGGCAAGCCTTGCAGATATTGTTGGTGTCAGCCTTTAAATTGTCAGTAGTGTTATCAAGGCCGAGAAACAAACTGGGTCCATCAGTCCAAAACGTAAATGAAAATATGGTCAAAAGAGAAAAACAACGCCAAGCGACGATGTATACGTGATCAGGGAAAGTGTGAAAGATACGAGGAAGACATTATTCGTTTTGGTTCAACTATATTGCACAAGGGTGTATGTACCGTATCCCTTCAGTACGTGGACGATCATGACTCTCCACAATTTCCTGTCCTTTGTAGCTTTTAGTATTTGTTGTCGTTTTGCTATCTCTCTTAAACGATGTTCTAACTACTTACAGAATCTTTTTAAGATATGAACTACATTCCTCTGGTCCTCTTGCCTAATATGCCCTGTGTGCGTTAAACTTTCCAAGACCCCTTTCCTCATTATGTGGTGGAGCTGGGATCAACAGTAATTAAGAGGTAATTCCAGGCTCTTCAAAACCTCCAACCTCTCGATCTGATGCCTTCCTGCTGAATGTAATTTATTTTCTTATGGAAAAATTAGGAAAAGGCTAAAAATGCAACTGCAACTTTTTGATGTTTCTTTGTGACTACACCTTTAAGACTTTAATGACGAAAAACAACTTGTGAAAATATATAACTGACAGGGAAGAACTTAAAATTAAAGTAACATGGAAGATATTCCTGAAAAAAAAAAGTAATTCTTATACTTTTTTTAGCGTTGGGATGATCGTCATTTTGCTACAAAAATGTAATGTTGGACATTTTATTATAAAAATCTAGCATGGATTTTTTACGGGGGTAGGAGCGTAATATTTGCCCTATTTTATCTTTTACGAGGCATATTGACAGAAAAACAAACAATTTAATTAAAGTAATTTTATTTGATTTACTCAACAAATACTTTAACAAGAAAAAATACTTGTTACAAAATAAATTTAATATTTAGTATAATAGCCTTTTGCTTTGAAATAATAAAATAATTGCGACAATTTACCAATCGCATCTATTATAAATATATATATATATATATATATATATATATATATATATATATATATATATATATACAAAATAATTCCATAAACTGACTCTGTAAGTATCTAAATCCTAAAATTCTACAAAGGTAAACTTTAAGAAAAACGAATAACCGACAGAATCTAATTCCGTTAACATCCGTCGCACTAAGGCGTTGGATAAGAGGGGGGAAAAAAAAGAAATCCGCAGAATAAAGACAAGACATACAATACTCCGCAGTAAAGAAAAAAAAAACCCAAACGGAACCAACCACAAAAAAAGAAGAAAAAGTGCTCGATACAAATACAAACAAATGCAAAAGTACAAATGAAAAGCAAAAGTAGAGCAAAGACACTGACGAGCCGTTGTGTGAAACCGCGGTAGGTTTTGGCTATCTTGTGATTCTTTATATATATATATATATATATATATATATATATATATACAGTACTGTGCAAAAGTATTAGGACAAGAACTATTTTATCTTTTATGAGGCAGATTGACAGAAAATAAACAATTTAATTAAAGTCATTCTTATACTGTTTTTAGTGTTGGAATGATCGTCATTTTGCTACAAAAATGTAATGTTGGTCATTTTATTATAAAAATCTAGCGTTGATTTTTTTACGGGGCGGGGGAGCGTAATATTTCCGAATGTGCGTTGTGGTGCAGTGGATATCGACTCGGGACTACAAATCAGGGTGCTGAGTTCGAATTCCTTGCATTCACTTACGCACAAAATACCCTTGGGAAAGGTATTAATCCGTCTCTTCCCTCAAGTTATAGGTTAAATCATAGGACAGATTGGGTTCTGTAGCCTTGGCTGGCAACCAGTCTACCGCAGAAAGCAATCGCAACCTACTGCGGAATAATCTTCTGCCCAGTCAGTCATCTCTCTTTCGAGACATGACCGCCCAAATGTGTATTACGTATGGTACTTAACTGACTGAATATAATAGTTGGAAACATAATTAAAATTTCTATTAGGTATAAAGTGGGGGATCGGTTTGTTATTGTTATGCTTTGTTATTGTTATTACTACTTAATAATATAATACATCTCTCCCCCTCTAGCTATAAGTCAAATAATAGGACAGATTGGGTTCTATAGCCTTGGCTAGAAATCAGTCTCCCGCAGAAAGCAATGGCAACCTGCTGCGGTATAATCTTCTGCCCAGTTAGTTATGTCTCTTTCGAGACATGATCGCCCAAAGCGTGTCTCACGTATGGAACTTAACTGAATATTTGCCCATAGCTGGGGCTGTCACAAGTGTTACAACACTGGGCCAGGTGGGCCTAGGAACAATGGCAGTTAAGAAGTCATTCGACACTGCTCACAACCGTCAATCTTCCTATCAGTTTCCTTGATGCCGGATGTAGTTTTATCGTCAGACCCAGGACTAAAATATGTTCGACATGTGTCAGTAGGTTATGAGTAAATCTCCAGCATTTAAAGTCACTTAATTTTCTCAACGTGCGAAGTCCTACTCAGCCTTCTCAACCTAAGGATTTATTTCCCTTTGTCACCATTAGATACGTATGATTTCCCTGGAAAATAAAGAAATTCAGTTTGAACCAACTTTGTTTGTTTTGAGTACTGGATATACAGTACCGAGTAAAAGTATTAGGACAAGAACTATTTTGTATTTTATGAGGCATATTGACAGAAAATAAACAATTTAATTGCGACAATTTACCAATCGCACATTATATATATATATATATATATATATATATATATATATATATATATATACACAGTACTGTGCAAAAGTATTAGGACAAGAACTATTTTATATTTTATGAGGCATATTGACAGAAAATAAACAATTTAATTGCGACAATTTACCAATCGCACATTATATATATATATATATATATATATATATATATATATATATATATATATATATATATATATACAGTACTGTGCAAAAGTATTAGGACAAGAACTATTTTATATTTTATAAGGCATATTGACAGAAAATAAACAATTTAATTGCGACAATTTACCAATCGCACATTATATATATATATATATATATATATATATATATATATATATATATATATATATATACACAGTACTGTGCAAAAGTATTAGGACAAGAACTATTTTATATTTTATGAGGCATATTGACAGAAAATAAACAATTTAATTGCGACAATTTACCAATCGCACATTATATATATATATATATATATATATATATATATATATATATATATACACAGTACTGTGCAAAAGTATTAGGACAAGAACTATTTTATATTTTATGAGGCATATTGACAGAAAATAAACAATTTAATTGCGACAATTTACCAATCGTTATTATATATATATATATATATATATATATATATATATATATATATATATATACACAGTACTGTGCAAAAGTATTAGGACAAGAACTATTTTATCTTTTATGAGGCATATTGACAGAAAATAAACAATTTAATTAAAGTAATTTTATTTGATTTACTCAACAAATGCTTTAACAAGAAAAAAATACTTGTTACAAAATAAATTTAATATTTAGTATAATAGAGTTTTGCTTTGATCACATCCTTCATTCTGTCAGGCACTGACATCACAAGCTTCTTCAATGTATCTCATGAGATCTCCTGCCAAGCAGCTTGTATTTGTTCCCAATATGTGTCTTGCGAAGTAACATTAGATTTATCAATTCGAGAGGGGGAATAAGAAAAAACTCAGTCATATCCAAGGATAATAGAATAATGAGTAGTTTCAAAATAACTTGTTTAATAGAAAATAGGAAAAATTAAATATAACTTCTTTTTAGTACATTTAGTTTTAAATAATCAATATTTATTAGCAATTTACTTGGCTTTTCACCCTGTATTTGAATTTCAGTGAGGTTTTTCGGGAAATCACCCCTGTCCTAATACTTTTGCACACTACCGATTAAGACAGGGGTGATTTTAAACTTTATTTTGATGCCTCATAAAAGATAAAATAGTTCTTGTCCTAATACTTTTGCACAGTACTGCATATTAGGGACTTGTCTGTTGTATTAAAAATTATATTTTTGATGTGATATGTAATAATTTGAAAAAAGAAGGTCCTAAGGGAGATCCCTTGGCTAAGCCATGACTAAGTTCCGTATTGTTTTCTCAGAAAATTCCCTTTTCATAAATAATCATTAATATAATCACCAAAATAATATAATGTAATATAAATAACGAAAGCATATGCGCGCAAAGGTGGGGGGGGGGGCTTTGTTCTGCAGTTTAACCGGTATAATTTTACACATTTTCACTTTAGAATAAATTTTTTAAAAGAGTTAAAAAGTCTGTCATCTATACTTTAATTTTCTGCTATTATCATTTTTAAAAATTAGTGTGACATACTTTTTAAAAATGGGTGCGGCAGATTGCTACAATGAAGCGTAAGCAATAGCTCACGACGCAGAAAATATCGTGTCTTCTTTTGGGAAGACATTTTATCAACAGAAAAACCAAAAACGTGAGGTGTCGTCATTTTGAAGATAATTTATTTTGAACAGCCTTTTTTCTCGTTCTTTCGAGTCATTTTGTATAAAATATATTTTTCGTTCATTTGAAGTTGTATTATAGTGGGTTATCCGTTCTAGTGAAGGTAGGTGTGTGCTGATTAACTCAATTTGGCCTCGTTAGTAGATAGCCCACTATAAGTTATAAATGGGGTTATAAAACAAGAAAATCAAATTGAGTTTAGAAACAACATTTTATATATACACATATATCAATTACGGTCTTTTTACAAATAAAGTAATGTCTTTAGGGTGGGTTCAAAAAGATGTTAAAATGTTCATGGCAATAAATGCTGAAAAGAGAGTTTGTGCGTATTTATGTGGAAGCGTTTGTCAGTTAGGAATGTATTTGATGTATCCGTCCGTTGGTCAAGGGACAGCGAAGAAGGTGATAGGGAAAAGCGAGGCGAGCATAGTGGATCGCTTGACGAGGTCAAGGGACGTGCTGATTATGCTCGCATTTCTCAACTCTGGCGATGCTTTCTGTGTCGGCTTTTTATTTCGTCTTTGTGGGTCCCAGCAAGTCATTTGGGAATTCATACCTGTATTTAATTCTGGGCTTCCCATTGGATGATAAATAAAATTCGCGTAGGCTCGCGAACTGGAATTTGATATTTAATTAATTTTTGGTTTTCTGCCGGAACATATGCGTGGAGCCGAGTGCGCAAAGACCAGTTTTGATCATTTGCTTTCTGGTCCTGAAAGTGCAAACATCCGGTCCCTTGCTTTGCTCGGTATCACCACAATATAATTAGAGACAAGACGGAGTAATCATCAGTGGCTCATATCCAGAAATCGGAAAGCAAAGTTCGAATTTAAATCGAGTTCATTAAATCCACATACGGGCTAATACACTTAGGAAAATTATAAATCCATTATCACCCAACTATGGGTAAAATTGCAGAGCAGACTGAGTCTTGGATGGCAACCAGTTTAAGAGAAGGAAACTCTAAATGCTAACCGCCTTGTAGATCCTGTCTCTACAGGCAAAGACTAGATAAAGGTAACTTCAAAAACAAATCCACCTCTGAGAAGAGGGGCAGGTTTGTAGTAGGGAGATAGTTGAATGTTTATTAAATTGACCCTGTGTCAAACATAAGTGAATTCCCTAAAACTTAAGAGTTTATCAGAAGGTCATCAGCACCTTAAATGCAAAGTCAATCCCCATCTCTTATCCACTTGACTCCAGTTCTTTCTGCATCACCCCGTGTATCTTGTTCTTTTCCTTTCGCTCTACCTTCTCAATATATGCCAATATATATATTCCATTTTTAAACGAGTTATTTCGCTACCTTGGTTTTCACTATGAGTGGTTTCTTCAGGCGATTTTTAATAACTGATTTTACCTTTTACCGTTTTGCTTTTTAAGAACGCTTTTGTAACGGTGTTTTATTTGAACGTTCACGTGGCAGGGAATTTATGAAAGCGCATTGTTTAAATTCAAACGAATTATGACGTTTTCATTCATGGTTGATGGCTATTATACTAAATATTAAATTTATTTTGTAACGTATTTTTCTTGTTAAAGCATTTGTTGAGTAAATGAAATAAAATTACTCTAATTAAATTGTTTGTTTTCTGTCAATATGCCTCATAAAAGATAAAATAGTTCTTGTCTTAATACTTTTGGACAATACTATATATATATATATATATATATATATATATATAAATTCGAATAAGAAAATACAAAAATCAAAGACAGCTGTTGAATCAGAAGAACGAATTAATGTTTAAGTATTGGCATAAAACAAATTCCAATTTCCATAAAATATATTTAAATTATTTGCTATTATATTTCCATTCTTTGATTCCTCGCGGATTTTTCTCATACCAAAAATGTTTTAAGGTTAATTAAGGTTCGATGTTTTCTCTATGTCTTCTTTCCTTTAAGACAAAATTATTCTACTCTCTCCTGACCCTTGTTATTGTCCTTGGTATGATTGAAACCTCTGCTTCCGACACGAATTCGGTCTACAACACGGAGTTGACAAGACAAAGATTTTGATCAAATACAATATATATATATATATATATATATATATATATATATATATATATATATATAGTGATGATCATCCACGTATACTGTCTTAATATGTATAGGAAAGAATATTAATAAAAAGTTTTGAATTTAAAAATGTACTTTTTTTGAACAGTATTTGTTTATTTTTATTATATTTTATATTTCAGACCGCCCTCGGTCCTTCATCAGAAACAACTGATTTTTAAATTTGAATTAGAAACGTATTTCACGATAGCGTTCGAATATTTTTTTTGTTTACATCACGTGGTGTGTTTTTTCACAACATGTGGCACGTCCGTAGAGAAAGTCTGTTTGTTTTAGATAAAAATTTTTTGGAATATCTGAAAAAAATTTTTTAGCTATTGAAATATTTGTAAAGATTCAACACACCTAAGTCCCTATTTAACCCTAGCTTGTGTGTATTTAATTTTAAAATCCAGTATGTTTCTTTCTTTCTGCGTGTGTATGTAGAACTAAAATTGGAGTCTGTTAGTAAACATTTGCAATTTTCTAAAGTATGATCAGGTTGATTAAAATGGGCTGCAATTGGGGAGTATACATTTTTTTGTCGTATATTTAGCTTGTGATTATTGAAGCGAAATCTAAAGCTATTACCGGATTCGCCGATATATCCACTGTTGGGGCAAATTGAGCAGAAGAGAAAGTAGATGATGTTTTTGCTGTCACAAGTAAGGTTTGGTGGGTGTAATTTTATTTTGGTGTTGGGTACAGAGAATGTTTTGTCTGTTATTAAATGTTTACAAATTAAACAGCGAGGCTTCCCACATTTTAAATTCCCTGATAGGTTTGTATTATTTAAATATTTGTTAGAAGTGAGGATAGTTGATAGGTTGGGTGTTTGTTTCTTTGCATTTATGGGTGGTTTATCGAAAATGTCTTTGATGTTTTTGTTTGATTGGAGGTTCCTGTAATCATTTTTTAAATTTTTGATAAGTGTGTAGGAATATTGATTATGGTTAAAAACCATGGGAATTCGGTTGTTATCTTTTCGTTTTTTGTATGTGAGAAGTGTGCTACGATCTATGTGGATGGTTTTATGTAGTGCTTCCTTTATTATTTTTATTGGATATTTACATTTTAGAAACTGTTTTATTGGGTTGTTAATGTTGTTTAGAAAATCTAGATGGTCTGAGCAAATGCGTTTTATTCTAATAAATGAGCTGTATACGATAGATTTTTTTAATTTGAGGGGATGGCAACTGTTAAAGTGTAGGAATTTATGTTGGTTTGTGGGTTTGTTGTATAGACTGGTGGAAAGTGTATGTTTATTTAATTTTACCATGACGTCTAAGAAAGGGACGGATGTGTATGAGTACTCCATGGTAAATTTGATTGTATTGTGGAAGTTGTTGCAGAAAGTGAAGAAGTTTTTTAATTTTTCTAATCCATGAGTCCATATTAAGAAAATATCATCAATGTATCTAAAATAATGTGATGGTTTGTATTGTGAACTGTCTAGTATCTTTTTTTCTAAAATATGCATAAAGATATTGGCATAACTAGGTGCCATTTTCGTGCCCATTGCTGTGCCACTAATCTAATTTTTATCTAAAACAAACAGACTTTCTCTACGGACATGCCGCATGTTATGAACAAACACACCACGTGAT
>JBBBDQ010002315.1:632500-667500 GCA_037127315.1 Ascarosepion bandense | reverse complement strand
ATATATATATATATATATATATATATGAAGTTATTATTAATTATTAGGTTACGTCATCAATTAGTTTTTTCAATGTCGAAACAATTGAATCTCTATTCTGATTAGTTAAATTGGACACAGATAAATGTTTCTGTTTTTCCACATCCATAAATAGCAAACGTATTGTTTCTTATATTCAAATGAAAATCATTTTCACAACAATCAGCTAACATTGCCTGATGATGATGTAAAACTCTCGAAACAGAAATTTCTGTGTCACAATGTAAATTATATTAATTTTAAATAAAAAAAACAAATTTAAATATATTATGCTCTACAATATGTGTTGTATTGTGCAATTTTATAAAAAACAAAGGAAATGCTGGAGAACTTATAAATATATATATACTTTTATTTAATCAAGATCTTTCGGAAGAATGAAATATCATCAATGTCCCGGACATAACAAATAGTTTTCGAGGTGTGACATATAATAATTTGAGAAAGAGGGTTCTAAAGGGGATCCCATGTCTAGACCGTCGGTTTAAATGTCCATAATCATTTAGTTATTATAGAAGTGTTTTTCTGCTGAACATGCAAGCAGAAATGGTCGTAGAATGTTCGGCTTGATTTTAAAGGCAAAAAGTGTGAGTTACTTTGTATAATAATGTCGATTGTACCACAATCAAGACTACTGGTAAATAGGTCATGTAAAGCTACAATTTGATTGGCTTAATAGAACGCAAAATTGGAATGTATTCATCTGCGGAGTTAATGATGGAGTTTGTGAATAAAACGGACGCCATTAACTGAATCAATTCTTTTGATAATTGACAGGCGGGAGATGAAACTTGTAATATTATTGAACGATGGGAAAATTAATAAAACTGATAATATAGCAAATTTGATTGATAATAAGTATCGGTTTCACACCTTAAACAATCATTTCACCATTGCATCGATGGCAAAACTGACAATCCTTCTATAGAATTTCTGTAAACAGATTTTTGTAAAAAAATTCAATTTTACAGTATTTACATTATTCGGACTATTGTCCTCATCTTTGTTGCCATTTGTACGACGTTTAATAATAGATCATTCTATTTGTCTATATTTCTGAGATGAGGTAGTATTTACAGTATTTACATTATTCGGACTATTGTCCTCATCTTTGTTGCCATTTGTTCGGCGTTTAATAATAGATCATTCTATTTGTCTATATTTCTGAGATGAGGTAGTATTTACAGTATTTACATTATTCGGACTATTGTCCTCATCTTTGTTGCCATTTGTACGACGTTTAATAATAGATCATTCTATTTGTCTATATTTCTGAGATGAGGTACTATTTACAGTATTTACATTATTCGGACTATTGTCCTCATCTTTGTTGCCATTTGTACGACGTTTAATAATAGATCATTCTATTTGTCTATATTTCTGAGATGAGGTAGTATTTACAGTATTTACATTATTCGGACTATTGTCCTCATCTTTGTTGCCATTTGTACGACGTTTAATAATAGATCATTCTATTTGTCTATATTTCTGAGATGAGGTAGTATTTACAGTATTTACATTATTCGGACTATTGTCCTCATCTTTGTTGCCATTTGTATGACGTTTAATAATAGATCATTCTATTTGTCTATATTTCTGAGATGAGGTAGTATTTACAGTATTTACATTATTCGGACTATTGTCCTCATCTTTGTTGCCATTTGTACGACGTTTAATAATAGATCATTCTATTTGTCTATATTTCTGAGATGAGGTAGTATTTACAGTATTTACATTATTCGGACTATTGTCCTCATCTTTGTTGCCATATGTACGACGTTTCGACCTTTGTACGCTGCGGCCTTCTTCAGGTGCTAGGAATTTCGAACCGAACCCTTTATTACAATCACTTGGGTATATGAACTCCATTTCTTTCGGGAATCTTCGATTCGAAGTCATATTATAAACTATATATTTTATATTTATATAGATAGATAGATAGATAAATAGATAGATAAATAGATATTTATTTTGTAAAAAAAATAAAGCTTTCTTATATATATATATATATATATATATATATATATAAACTTATTTATAAATGGAACTTTGTCTGTGTGTGTATGTGTGTCTGTGTGTGTGTTCGTTACCTATAGACTCCGAAACGGCTGAACCAATTTTCTTGAAAATTTACACAGCTGTCCTTGAAGCGTCTGCTAGTGTTCTTAGCTAGGTTTTGTGTCATGTTAGCCCCGATAAATATCGAAAATCGATAATCGAAAAAATCGGGTTATACAAGAAGTGGTCTGATTTTAATCAAATGTGATACACTCATAGACAAAGACATATTCAGAAGTTTCAAGGTTGCAGTTCTTACAATAGTGCAGAAAATCGATAATATGTCTATATAAAAGGCAAGATGTTTGTGTGTGTGTCTGTTTATCTGCCTGTATGTCTGTATTTTTTCAGCCCTTTTATTTTAGTTTTTGCTTCGGGTGTGGCTCTAAATTGGTATAATTGTAGTTCTTAGTCTCAGCTATTTACTCAGAGGACTTATTTAGCCTTCAAACTTCAGTTTACGACGAAAAAAACTTATTTGATATCAATACCAGGAAATCAAAATTTGACTTACATCCATTTATTTTTCTTTCAGTCTACGTTTTGCTTTAACTGGAAACAGCTATTGCTTTTTAGTCTTTCGTGCCAACGTCAAAAGAGTCTGAGCTCCAGGACCATGGATTAGTTTTAAAGCTTTCATTACACCCGAGCAACGCCGGTCTATACTGCTAATATATATATATATATATATATATATATATATATATATATATATATATATATATATATATTAGGTGCGATTGGTAAATTGTCGCAATTATTTTATTATTTCAAATATTCTTTAGGCTGAGTCTGAACTCCAGGACCATAGATTAGTTTTAAAGCTTTCATTACATCCCGACAATGCCAGGCTATACTGCTAGTATATATATATATATATATATATATATATATATATATATATATATATATATATATGAGTAAAAACAAATGGAGTAAAAATTCACAATTCATAGTCTTTACTTAATAAAAATGATTAATACAAAGTATAGCAATCTATCATAATATTATCATAAGTGATTAAAATAAAGACATTCCACATCCGTACACAAAAAGTTTTCATGTTTCAGTACTATTGGCAACGGATGATAAAAATGATTTTTATGGAAATTTAAAAACAATTCATTTTTCCAACAGTTAAACGCCGGAGGTGTAATAACAGAGTTAAAAATACTTTTAATTCTGATCTTGTAAGTTATGCCTTTTGGAAAAACTTGTTATTTTAAACCATATAAACAACCCTAATCTACTTAACAAAAAGGGAAATAATGACCAAGTTCTGCCATAAAAAAAAATACTCACTTCAATACTTAGATTGATACAGATTCCTCTATTCGTTTGTCTCTTTCTTTCTCTCTCCCTTACTTCCTCTTTTCTTTCTTCTTTTCTTTTTCCCGCAAATATTACTCTTAATAATTATGAATCACGTTTTAGGATGAAAAAAGTTATGGTTTGCAGATTTTAAGATTCCTTAAAAATGGTAAACTATTGAATCGTAGGGATGAACTGACTGTTTTATGTAAACATCAAAAATATTTTTCATTAAAATTTAATTAATCATGATGTGTTATTTCTAACTTGTGCTCTAATATAACTTAAAAATTAAAAGCAAATTTACTAAAATAAATGGTCCACAAAATACTAGTTGGTTTTCTCAACTACAATATACATTGGTATACGAAAATTATTCAGTTCAAATTCCTACATAAAAAAATATTAAGCTCTACTCTGTATCGAGCACTCTTTATACAAGTAAATACTTCAACAGTGGGTTTTTAATCTACGTTTTCTTTCACTTCTCTGTAATATATATATATATATATATATATAGAGAGAGAGAGAGAGAGACAGACAGACAGACAGACAGACAGAGACAGACAGAGAAAGAGAGAGAGTTTATAAAGGAAAACTCAACACGTCATATCAGTTATAAACTATAGCTCATTTCAATGAGTTTAATTAGCTCATATCATCAGACTCTTTTACAATATTTCCTCCAATATTTCGGCAGAAATATTATGCCAGATGGAGGAAATATTGTAAAAGAGTCTGATGATATGAGCTAATTAAACTCATTGAAATGAGCTATAGTTTATAACTGATATGACGTGTTGAGTTTTCCTTTATAAACTTCATATCGCTTTGGTTAACACCCATCGAGCTGCCTATATGTATTTACCTATTAATATTTTATATTAAAGTAATCTTGTTGGATTATCCTCACCGTTTACGAACTGACACCTATACTTATATGTATATATATAAATATATATATATCTAGAGAGAGAGAGAGAGAGAGAGAGGTTCTGTTTGTTAATATAGAGGTTCTGTTTGTTAATGGTTTTTTCGAAAGTTTATATTGGCATAAATTTACGGAGTGCATTCTTACAGAGTCTAAGTAGTTATTATTATCATTTTATATATATATATATATATATATATATATATATATATATATATATTCGTCTTGTTTTTTTTTCTTTCAAACAAGCTCTTGACGCATTGTTCTTGTGCTTGGTTTGTTTCTTTTTTTTCTTCCCCTTTTTTTAACCTCCGAGGTAGTCGCCGTTGGGTTATTGACGATTTAGGTTTTTCGGACATTAGTCTATAATAATTAGTGCTGCCTTATTACGTATATATATATATATATATATATATATATATATATATATATATATATATATTGTGTGTGTATTTTGGCAGTATTTTTTCATTAATGCAGGTTTCATGGAATAATATAGACAAGTTTTGTCTATTAATTTTGTGTTGGATTCTTTCGTACCGTCTGATATATTTGATGGTGATATCGTTGAAAAAAAAATCACAGTAATTGTTGATTTTTTTATCGGGTCTAAGCTTTCGGCTCACATATGCCATTATCAAAGAATAAATATTAACACACAGTAAACATAGAACATTTAAGTTTTTAACAATAAAGAGAATTAAATTGAAAATATAAGTCCATCCTTACCGTGGTGGATGGCCGAAGACAGTGACAAAATAGTGGCATTCTCTTTATTGTTAATAACTAAAAATTTCATTGCTAATCATGCATTACTTTTTAAGTAATACACATATTTGGAAAAGACCTCCGGCCAGTTTTAACTGAGGCAAGAAATGGCTTTAACCCCCGCCAAAAAAAATACTCCCATTTAAACATTTAACCACCATAAAGAACTTTTTCTGCCAGCTATCAGCATGGTTAATGCTTAATTGAAGGAGAGAAAGACATTGCGCCTTCTTGGTCTCGTACTTTCAACTGTTTTAAAGTGGAACGACTACATCATATCAATAGTTTCATGTAAAAATATTTGTGTCACATAGTCATATCAAAAAATGTTGATCATCAGAATCCATCTATCACATTCACAAATCTACCATTCACCTGTGCATTGAATATCAGAAAATATAGACAGATGTTGAAGGTGAATATGGCAACAAAGATGAGGACAACAGTCCGAACAATGTAAATAGTGTAAATAATTACAATACCTCATCTCAGAAATATAGACAGATGTTGAAGGTGAATATGGCAACAAAGGTGAGGACAACAGTCCAAACAATGTAAATAGTGTAAATAATTACAATACCTCATCTCAGAAATATAGACAGATGTTGAAGGTGAATATGGCAACAAAGGTGAGGACAACAGTCCAAACAATGTAAATAGTGTAAATAATTACAATACCTCATCTCAGAAATATAGACAGATATTGAAGGTGAATATGGCAACAAAGATGAGGACCACAGTCCAAACAATGTAAATAGTGTAAATAATTACAATACCTCATCTCAGAAATATAGACAGATATTGAAGGTGAATATGGCAACAAAGATGAGAACAACAGTCCAAACAATGTAAATAGTGTAAATAATTACAGTACCTGATCTCAGAAATATAGACAGATATTGAATGTGAATATGGCAACAAAGATGAGGACAACAGTCCGAACAATGTAAATAGTGTAAATAATTACAATACCTCATCACAGAAATATAGACAGATGTTGAAGGTGAATATGGCAACAAAGATGAGGACAACAGTCCAAACAATGTGAATAGTGTAAATAATTACAATACCTGATCTCAGAAATATAGACAGATGTTGAAGGTGAATATGACAACAAAGATGAGGACAACAGTTTAAACAATGTAAATAGTGTAAATCATTACAATAGCTAATCTCAGAAATATAGACATATATATTAGGTAATTATCTTGTCAACACTATCGCTACTAGTTGGTTTCTGAGAGTCTTGGAATGTAAAAATCAAAAAATATTCAATTATCTCCCCAATTATTTTTTTCTTGTCCTTTTCCTTTCGTGATTGCAAACCTTTTGCACAGTCGCAGTCGCACATGTGACTCTAATATCAAATATGGCGTCAGTTGGAAAAATCATGTGAAAAAGAATTATCATGAAAGCTTAATCTGTGAAAGCAATTGCTTTACGTTTATGTAGGTGAAATAAAACGTTCATGCCACACTAAGATGAAGGCTCCTTCTGCAAATCAATCATTGGAAAACAGGTAAATACTAGTGTTGTTTTTTTATGCTGGAATATTTCTGATTGTCGATATATGCTAACATTTATTGACAAAAAGAACTTGCAAGATGTACAAAGCCCATTAACGGATGACCTAATTTACTTGCTATTTTGTGACTGATTCCTGTTATTTCAAGAACTTTCTTTTTTGTATTAATCACAATTTCCGATCGTGCACAAAACTTCGATTGCATAAGCGCCTTTTATTTTGCTAGTACAATAAGGAGCAAGTGAACATACGCAGACAGTTCTGAAAGACAGTCAGAGATGAAAACAAAACACCTTTTTTTTCTTTATTTTTCGTAAAGCCCTTAAATTTACAATTTCAATAAAAGAACCAAGATTTACGCTCTGGAAGAAAAAGCTAACCGAAATTGTGATGAAGTGAATAAAATAGATATTTTCCTCTGCAAACGCAAAAAAATAAAGTAAAAATTTTAGAAGTATTCAAACTTTCTTCACTAAAGGATTCGTCAATACTTTATTCTCTTGTATTTAAGAAGTTGCATTATCTGTGTTATAATGTGTCATATTTTCACTGCAGGGTCTTTGTGTACCACGTATACAGTGGCTACGGCATTTGATGTATCTAAAACAAGAACGTCAGAGACAGCGCATCCTTTCTAAAAATGACTTTAAAATCAATGCTATCTTATTTCGACAATAGTTGCCCTATAAAGTCGAAATGACTCAGTCTACCATAGCCAGAGGGGGAATTGATGTATTATAAAATTAAATAGTAATTAATGGGGGGGGCTCAGTTTACTACTTCATAAGACTGATCCCCCACTTTATGGCCAGTAGCGATTGGGTAATGGACCTGAAAAAAGGAAAAGAAGAATTAATATGAAATTTTATGAATATATGAATTTACTTGAGCAACAAGATTAGCAATTAAACCAATAAATTTTAAATGCAAATTCTACTCCATCAGCTTCTTTTCTCACACTTCCCGCCTGTGGAATTCCCTTCCATTTACTTGCTTTCCTGAGAGCTACAATCTTCAAGAATTTAAATGTAAAGTCAATAGTCATTTTCTATCTCACTAACCTGCATCCTCTCTCTCTCTCTCATGCTCCTTTCTCCATCCACTCCAATCTCATCAGTATTCTCATCCTTCTCCTTCCCTCTTCCTGACATCCCCCTGTAACCTGTCGCTCTTTCTCATAACTTTCCTCCTATGTAACCCCCTGCAAAACAGTGGCAGTCAAATGCCTTGCTTGGGGTGATATGATTATAAAAATATTCTATACTGTTATAATGTGATTATAAAGTGACGGATCAATTATATATTGCAATCAATATATAAACTGATCCCTCACTTTATGGCCAGAGTCATCCCATTCTTAACCACTTTCTGACATTCCCTATAACCTGTCACTCTTTCTCATAACTTTCCTCCTATGTAACCCCCTGCAAAATAGTGGCAGTAAAATGCCTTGCTTGGGGCGATATGATTATAAAAAAAAATAATTGTGTAAAATTAACAACATATTTTATTTCTTGAGAAAATCAAGTAGAAAGATTGTGTTATGGTGCCCTTCTACGAGGAATGAACTCTTCCTCTTGTTATATGGAATTATCTGCTTGACTTCCAAAGAGCAGTTATAAGAGGAGTTAACAAAGAGCAGTTAAAGGAAGACAGTTGACGACAGCTACTAGTCAGGCAATAAAGCAGCGTAAATAATACCTTTCTTATTTCTAGTTACTTCTTATTAACACTTCCTTTGAATATCTTGCTACTTGTTATACTAATACACTGTTTTGAACCTACCTTCTTGTTCTGTATTTTGTTTTGTTTTTCATGATTTATCAAACTTTATAAGCTAAATTAAGAAAGGGAAGAGATGTATTATATTATAAAATAGTAATTAAAGTATGGGTTGTTTTTCATGATTTATCAACCTTTATAAGGTTAATTAAGAATAGAAAACATTTTTATATTGTAAAAATTTTTTGGAGATAACAGTGATTTACTAATACAAGTTCTACTAATTAACCCATAGCTAAAAGGAGAAGATGTGGACTCATAACTTTCTCATTGGTAATTTTCAAAGAAATATCAGTCAGTCAGTTAAGTGTCATACGTGATACACACTTCGGGTGATCATGTCTCGAAAGAGACATGACTGACTTGGCAGAAGACTTATTCCGCTGTAGATTGCCATTGCTTTCTGTGGTAGACTGGTTGCCAGCCAAGGCTATAGAACCCAATCTGTCCTATTATTTAACCCACAGCTGGAGGAAAGAGACGGATTAATACTTTTCCCAAGGGTATTTGTGCATAAGTAAATGCCAGGAATTCAACTGGAATTTGAAATCAGCACACCGATTTGTCGTTCCGAGTCAATATTCACTGCACCACAATGGATATCCATCAGTCAGTTAATTCCTTGCATTCACTTATGCACAAATACCCTTGGGAAATGTATTAATCCGTCTCTTCCCTCCAGTTATGAGTTAAGTAATAGGACAGATTGGGTTCTCTAGCCTTGGCTGGCAACCAGACTACCACAGAAAGCAATGGTAATCTTCTGTGGAATAATCTTCTGCCGGGTTAGTCATGTCTCTTTTGAGACATGATTGCCTAAGCGTGTATCACGTATGGCACTTAACTGACTGACTAAATATAATAGTAGAAAATATGATTAAGGCTTCTACTGGGCATAAAGTGGGGGATCAGTTTTATATTGTTATGAAGTAATAAACTGACACCACATTAATTACTATTTAATATTATAATACATCTTTTCCCCCTCTGGCTATGGCTCAAATAACAGGACAGATTAGGTTCTATAGCCTTGGCTGGCAACCAGTCTACCGCAGAAAGCAATGAATGGCAAGCTACTGTGGGATAATCTTCTGCCCACTCAGTCATGTTTCTTTCGAGACATGATCACCCAAAGCGTGTATCATGTATGGCACTTAACTGACTGAATATAATAGTTGGAAACATGATTAAGGCTTCTACTGGGCATAAAGTGGGGTATCAGTTTTATATTGTTATGAAGTAATAAACTGATCCCCCACTAATTACTACTTAATAATATAATGCATCTCTTCCCTCTCTCGCTATGAGTCAAATAATAAAACAGATTGGGTTCTATAGCCTTGGATAGCAACCAGTCTACCGCAGAAAACAACGGCAAACAACTGTGGGATAATCTTCTGCCCAGTCAGTCATGTCTCTTTCGAGACATGATCGCCCAAAGCGTGTATCATGTATGGCACTTAACTGACTGAATATAATTGTTGGAAACATGATTAAAGGGCATAAAGTGGGCGATCATTTGTATGTTGTTATGAAGTAATAAACTGATCCCCCACTAATTACTACTTAATAATATAATACATCTCTTCCCTCTCTAGCTATGAGTCAAATAATAAGACAGATTGGATTCTATGGCCTTGGCTGGCGACCAGTCTACTGCAGAAAGCAATGGCAACCAACTACGGAGCAATTTTCTGCCCAGTCAGTCATGTCTCTTTCGAGACATGATCATCCAAAGCGTGTATTACGTATGGCACTTTACAAACAATATGTTTCACGTTCCTTTCTGCCACGTCTTTGGACCTGGCACCTGACTTATTAAAACGTATTCATCGCCATCCATGATTCCTCGTTCTGCCACTCACCTCGAGCCCCGTCTACCAGACCCCCATAATGACGAAATATGCCCGCTTTTATGCGTTCCTCAGTCAGTTATGTCACGCCCACCTACAATTATTTAATTGATCCTAAGGCACTTGATAGATTATATAACTCTGTATGGCACAGGCGATTGTGTTCATCTTTCGTCAGAGAGATAGGGCATGTCCATTACAGTCTCGAAAAGAAATTCTTACAATATAAAATTCTTTTAAGCTTTAAATGATCTGCAATAACCGTAGAAGACGAATCAATGTTTCTATGAAATTTGCAATTTCTTCATTTTTAGCTTATTTTCTAAAAGGCATATTTTACTGTTCCTATTCATTTTCCTATTTCAATGTGTTTTTAATGCAAAATTGTGTTTCTAAATCAGGTATCTTCATGCCATATGTAAATGGCAGCACTGAATTGAAATCTTTCAAATTCGTGCTTTATTTGATTTTCAAAACACGATTTCCTGCATCCTATCAAGTGTGTTATTTGCAATTCATGCAGTTGTGTAATCAAGATCTGAACCAATCCATGTTTTCTTTTGCTGTAAATGGTATGCTTCATATTATTTTCTTTTGTGATAAAATCAGCATTCTTCTGCTACAAGATTTTTTTTAAGAACTCATTTCATTTCACATTTTCGCACTACGACTTTTGAACGTTTCCAGTTTAGGATTGGTATTCCGGTTTCTTCAGAAGGCTATCCTAACTCTATACTTCTAAAATCTTCGCTTAAACTCTGAAATTTTATTTACTATTTATTTTGCATTTTATTTTATTTTTCCTCAATAGTAGAAAGGTTCACCTATTGTCCAATTGGGTTTCCGGTTCCTTCTAAAGTCTACTTCAACTTTATACTTCTAAAATCTCTGCCTAAACCCTGAAATTTTATTTCCTATTTATTTTTCATTTTATTTTATTTTTTCCTCAATAGTAGAAAGGTTCACCTATTGTCCAATTGGGTTTTCTGTTCCTTCTAAAGTCTACTTCAACTCTATACTTCTAAAATCTCCACCTAAACCCTGAAATTTTATTTACTATTTATTTTTCATTTTATTTTATTTTTTCCTCAATAGTAGAAAGGTTCACCTATTGTCCAATTGGGTTTCCTATTCCATCTAAAGTCTACTTCAACTCTATACTTCTAAAATCTCCACCTAAACCCTGAAATTTTATTTACTATTTATTTTTCATTTTATTTTATTTTTTCCTCAATAGTAGAAATGTTCACCTATTGTCCAATTGGGTTTCCGGTTCCTTCTAAAGTCTACTTCAACTCTATACTTCTAAAATCTCCGCCTAAACCCTGAAATTTTATTTCCTATTTATTTTTCATTTTATTTTATTTTTTCCTCAATAGTAGAAAGGTTCACCTATTGTCCAATTGGGTTTCCTATTCCTTCTAAAGTCTACTTCAACTCTATACTTCTAAAATCTCCACCTAAACCCTGAAATTTTATTTCCTATTTATTTTTAATTTTATTTTATTTTTACCTCAATAGTAGAAAGGTTCACCTATTGTCCAATTGGGTTTCCTATTCCTTCTAAAGTCTACTTCAACTCTATACTTCTAAAATCTCCAACTAAACCCTGAAATTTTATTTACTATTTATTTTTCATTTTATTTTATTTTTTCCTCAATAGTAGAAAGGTTCACCTATTGTCCAATTGGGTTTTCTGTTCCTTCTAAAGTCTACTTCAACTTTATACTTCTAAAATCTCCAACTAAACCCTGAAATTTTATTTACTATTTATTTTTCATTTTATTTTATTTTTACCTCAATAGTAGAAAGGTTCACCTATTGTCCAATTGGGTTTCCTGTTCCTTCTAAAGTCTACTTCAACTCTATACTTCTAAAATCTCCACCTAAACCCTGAAAATTTATTTCCTATTTATTTTTCATTTTATTTTATTTTTTCCTCAATAGTAGAAAGGTTCACCTATTGTCCAATTGGGTTTCCGCTTCCTTCTAAAGTCTACTTCAACTTTATACTTCTAAAATCTCCGCCTAAACCCTGAAATTTTATTTCCTATTTATTTTTCATTTTATTTTATTTTTCCTCAATAGTAGAAAGGTTCACCTATTGTCCAATTGGGTTTCCGGTTCCTTCTAAAGTCTACTTCAACTCTATACTTCTAAAATCTCCAACTAAACCTTGATATTTTATTTCCTATTTATTTTTCGTTTTATTTTATTTTTCCTCAATAGTAGAAAGGTTCACCTATTGTCCAATTGGGTTTCCGCTTCCTTCTAAAGTCTACTTCAACTCTATACTTCTAAAATCTCCGCCTAAACCCTGAAATTTTATTTCCTATTTATTTTTCATTTTATTTTATTTTTCCTCAATAGTAGAAAGGTTCACCTATTGTCCAATTGGGTTTCCGCTTCCTTCTAAAGTCTACTTCAACTTTATACTTCTAAAATCTCCGCCTAAACCCTGAAATTTTATTTCCTATTTATTTTTCATTTTATTTTATTTTTCCTCAATAGTAGAAAGGTTCACCTATTGTCCAATTGGGTTTCCGGTTCCTTCTAAAGTCTACTTCAACTCTATACTTCTAAAATCTCCAACTAAACCTTGATATTTTATTTCCTATTTATTTTTCATTTTATTTTATTTTTCCTCAATAGTAGAAAGGTTCACCTATTGTCCAATTGGGTTTCCGCTTCCTTCTAAAGTCTACTTCAACTCTATACTTCTAAAACCTCCGCCTAAACCCTGAAATTTTATTTCCTATTTATTTTTCATTTTATTTTATTTTTCCTCAATAGTAGAAAGGTTCACCTATTGTCCAATTGGGTTTCCGCTTCCTTCTAAAGTCTACTTCAACTTTATACTTCTAAAATCTCCGCCTAAACCCTGAAATTTTATTTCCTATTTATTTTTCATTTTATTTTATTTTTTCCTCAATAGTAGAAAGGTTCACCTATTGTCCAATTGGGTTTCCGGTTCCTTCTAAAGTCTACTTCAACTCTATACTTCTAAAATCTCCAACTAAGCCTTGATATTTTATTTCCTATTTATTTTTCATTTTATTTTATTTTTCCTCAATAGTAGAAAGGTTCACCTATTGTCCAATTGGGTTTCCTATTCCTTCTAAAGTCTACTTCAACTCTATACTTCTAAAATCTCCACCTAAACCCTGAAATTTTATTTCCTATTTATTTTTCATTTTATTTTATTTTTACCTCAATAGTAGAAAGGTTCACCTATTGTCCAATTGGGTTTCCGGTTCCTTCTAAAGTCTACTTCAACTCTATACTTCTAAAATCTCCACCTAAACCCTGAAATTTTATTTCCTATTTATTTTTCATTTTATTTTATTTTTACCTCAATAGTAGAAAGGTTCACCTATTGTCCAATTGGGTTTCCGGTTCCTTCTAAAGTCTACTTCAACTCTATACTTCTAAAATCTCCACCTAAACCCTGAAATTTTATTTCCTATTTATTTTTCATTTTATTTTATTTTTACCTCAATAGTAGAAAGGTTCACCTATTGTCCAATTGGGTTTCCGGTTCCTTCTAAAGTCTACTTCAACTCTATACTTCTAAAATCTCCACCTAAACCCTGAAATTTTATTTACTATTTATTTTTCATTTTATTTTATTTTTACCTCAATAGTAGAAAGGTTCACCTATTGTCCAATTGGGTTTCCGGTTCCTTCTAAAGTCTACTTCAACTCTATACTTCTAAAATCTCCACCTAAACCCTGAAATTTTATTTCCTATTTATTTTTCATTTTATTTTATTTTTACCTCAATAGTAGAAAGGATCACCTATTGTCCAATTGGGTTTCCGGTTCCTTCTAAAGTCTACTTCAACTCTATACTTCTAAAATCTCCACCTAAACCCTGAAATTTTATTTCCTATTTATTTTTCATTTTATTTTATTTTTTCCTCAATAGTAGAAAGGTTCACCTATTGTCCAATTGGGTTTCCTATTCCTTCTAAAGTCTACTTCAACTCTATACTTCTAAAATCTCCACCTAAACCCTGAAATTTTATTTCCTATTTATTTTTCATTTTATTTTATTTTTACCTCAATAGTAGAAAGGTTCACCTATTGTCCAATTGGGTTTCCGGTTCCTTCTAAAGTCTACTTCAACTCTATACTTCTAAAATCTCCACCTAAACCCTGAAATTTTATTTCCTATTTATTTTTAATTTTATTTTATTTTTACCTCAATAGTAGAAAGGATCACCTATTGTCCAATTGGGTTTCCGGTTCCTTCTAAAGTCTACTTCAACTCTATACTTCTAAAATCTCCACCTAAACCCTGAAATTTTATTTCCTATTTATTTTTCATTTTATTTTATTTTTTCCTCAATAGTAGAAAGGTTCACCTATTGTCCAATTGGGTTTCCTATTCCTTCTAAAGTCTACTTCAAATCTATACTTCTAAAATCTCTGCCTAAACCCTGAAATTTTATTTCCTATTTATTTTTCATTTTATTTTATTTTTACCTCAATAGTAGAAAGGTTCACCTATTGTCCAATTGGGTTTCCGGTTCCTTCTAAAGTCTACTTCAACTTTATACTTCTAAAATCTCCGCCTAAACCCTGAAATTTTATTTCCTATTTATTTTTCATTTTATTTTATTTTTACCTCAATAGTAGAAAGGTTCACCTATTGTCCAATTGGGTTTTCTGTTCCTTCTAAAGTCTACTTCAACTCTATACTTCTAAAATCTCCACCTAAACCCTGAAATTTTATTTCCTATTTATTTTTCATTTTATTTTATTTTTTCCTCAATAGTAGAAAGGTTCACCTATTGTCCAATTGGGTTTCCGCTTCCTTCTAAAGTCTACTTCAACTTTATACTTCTAAAATCTCCGCCTAAACCCTGAAATTTTATTTCCTATTTATTTTTCATTTTATTTTATTTTTCCTCAATAGTAGAAAGGTTCACCTATTGTCCAATTGGGTTTCCGCTTCCTTCTAAAGTCTACTTCAACTCTATACTTCTAAAATCTCCAACTAAACCTTGATATTTTATTTCCTATTTATTTTTCATTTTATTTTATTTTTTCCTCAATAGTAGAAAGGTTCACCTATTGTCCAATTGGGTTTCCGCTTCCTTCTAAAGTCTACTTCAACTCTATACTTCTAAAATCTCCACCTAAACCCTCCCTGAAATTTTATTTCCTATTTATTTTTCATTTTATTTTATTTTTCCTCAATAGTAGAAAGGTTCACCTATTGTCCAATTGGGTTTCCGCTTCCTTCTAAAGTCTACTTCAACTTTATACTTTTAATATCTCCAACTAAACCCTGAAATTTTATTTACTATTTTTTTTTTCCTCAATAGGTTTAGATAGGTTAGGTCATCGTGTAGCTCACACTCCTCGGTCGTTGGAACTGGAGTAAAGTTGTATTACTTGATTCCTGTTTAGGATAGGGTTTCCTGTTTCTTCAAAAGTCTAACTCAAATATATATTGGTAAGGTCTTCGCTTAAACTTAATAATTTTATTTCTTCAAAATGGGTTCGCCTATCAACCGTTTCACACTTCTCCCTGAATAGGACAGAAGTTTACCCCTTCTTCCCAGCTTAGGATTGCGTTTTCGGTTCCTTTTAAAGTCATCCTTATATTCCTATATTTCTAACGTCTCTGACTAAACTCTGAATTTATTTTTTTTACCATTGGAGTAGATAAATTCACCAACCATTTGGTTTACACAGATCTACTTGTAGAATGTGATACATTCACACCCACACACACATGGCCATTCAGCGTTCACGTGATAACTCTAGTTTTCCCGAGTTAACGGCATGCCGATAAAAGCCAGAAGCGTCACGTGTTCCAGCAGTTAAGGTTCCGTCCCGATCAAGAGCAGACATGTTTATTACCGAACTCACACATATACACGCGCACTAATTGCGAGTGGAGCAATTTTTTACTTCTCACCAGCATGCATACACAACGCAAAAAAAACTCCAATTGGAAACAGACATTAACAGTATGTACATTAACTTTATTCAAACTGAACTTGATTCAATTTAATCCTCTATCGAACATT
Organism: Ascarosepion bandense; assembly: GCA_037127315.1. Classification (NCBI taxonomy): domain Eukaryota; kingdom Metazoa; phylum Mollusca; class Cephalopoda; order Sepiida; family Sepiidae; genus Ascarosepion; species Ascarosepion bandense. Next base: position 651,189 of record JBBBDQ010002315.1, on the reverse strand, counting down.
TACGTTTCTCTCCAGACGAAGGGAAAGCTCCTATGTGACTACAAATGGACTGTTCCCATTGCTATATATAGCAATGGTGGATTCTCTACACGAGAGTCGTACAGAGTCACTAGACTGACGACTCTACGACACTGTCAGCTCTCTGCCTTCGGGTAGAGGGCACTCTCTGCTTCCGAGCAGAGAGCAATAACCCAGTCGTGGTTCCGCCGAAGGGTAGAAACACGACTGGGGAAAATAGACAGATATTTTTTGGCCCGGCTATATGGCCGGGAATACCCACTATAAAATGACCATGTATCACATCCAGCCTACGTGGGAAGGCTAGTAAATACAGTCGTACAGAGTCACTAGACTGACGACTCTACGACACTGTCAGCTCTCTGCCTTCGCGTAGAGGGCGCTCTCTGCTTCCGAGCAGAGAGCATTAACCCAGTCGTGGTTCCGCCGAAGGGTAGAAGCACGACTGGGCAAAAATAGACAGACATTTTTTGGCCAGGCCATATAGCCCGGAAAGCCCAGATATAAACTGACCATGTGTCATATGTTGCCCTTACTGGGAGGGACGACTAAATAATGAGTCGTAGAGAGTCACTTGAGAGTCTCTAATGAGTTACTGAAGAGTCAGTGCGAGTCAGTGAAGAGTTAGTCACACTTCCGGTGGCGTACCGGAAGTAATCACGTATACACACGTCTTACGACGGATTGGACTCTTGTATCTTTCCTATTGTAAATATTACTAATCACTTCTGTACATACTAACCGTCTTTCCGCGGAATACAACTTATATTCTGATTCTGTTGTTGAGTTATTCATTTATACTTGGCGACATAACAGTTTCCTTATTTGATTCGCATGCTTTCAACTCTATGTAACCTTTTTTAATATATTGTTGTTCTGGTTACTTTCGCCTTTTTGTGTTTCCTTATTTCTTGTGTTATTTCATGATCCAAGTTATGCCGAGTAGACTCGTAAATATAAATTAGTAATAGACGCTTCGTCCCTTACACACTGTTTCCATTTTAGAATTGGGTTTTCCGTTCCTTCTAACGTCTTTTCGTGCTCTTTCCCTCACATTAGAGACTAGCATCAAAATGGCATTATCGGCTTTCATGGGGTGAATTGATTAAAAAAAGCAACTTTGGATTTTGACTAGTGCAGTATATGTTAACGTACAAGGCGACCTTTTAACCTTAAAAAAATCTCCCCAAAAAGGAAGCGTTCTTATACTTCAGTTATAAAATGTTAACCTTAAATCCTGTGGTAAGTCGTTAGCATAGGAGACGTTTGACGATAAACAAACCCCTGCTTTAGTCAATATCTTCACAAATATTTTCTACAAAAACTAATTAATTTACATTATAATCATCTTTATTACAATAAATGCCTTTTATATAAACATTATTTTTAATCGATACTCGTATTTGAGTAGATAATCTGTTTTTAATTAAACAGTATATCTATATATGTATTTCTACCAGCCTGATTATTTACGATAAGTTTTATTATGAAAATGTGTGTCTCTCAGCAGACTCGAACCTGCGACCCTTATCAACATAGGGGAAGCCACCAAGTGATCAGGCACGTCTTAGACCACTCGACCACATTCCACAGTCTAAACGAAGTCAACTCAAGCATATATAACACAATTTTCGATTCTACGCAAATAATCATCTTTGCTCTGAAATGTATCGTAATGTCAACAAATGTAAACACAGTGTTACGAAAAAACCCGAACATTAACGAAATCGTTCAACAACCGACATATTGAAATTATTTGTTTAAACATTATTTTTAATCGATAAATTGATTTAAAATGATAAGAATTGAAAATTATGAGGATAGAGAGGATAGATAACGATTAACCCAAGATTTGCACAGGTTTAGAGTGTAGTGTTCTGCAAAGCATGTACATAAAATCCCATATAGTAGTAGTCTGTGTGGAAAATTTTTCTTACGTTTGGAATAGGAAGGAAATGGCGGTGATTCGACTCTGTGGACGTAGGAATGGTGAGACTTTAGTTGCAAATTATTTCGAACTTTTGTTCTCATCTTGTTTAATATAGGTGTTATAATAGACAACGTTTCGACCAAGTACACCCTGGTCATCATCGTTGTTTATAACACCTATTTTAACCAAGATGAGAACAAAAGTTCGAAATAAGTCCAAGATTATTAAAAATTAGTAATCTCAGAAATAAATACAAATTATAACAAGTTGCACGAACCCATTAACATAATCCGGTTGTCAAAAATCCATCTGACACTGAATATAAAAGGCTCCAAAAATACACCACTAATGTCCTTCGGGTGGCGTAGTGGATATAGTTGTTGGTTATACATGTCTTAGTATCATCTAGTGGTCATGAGTTCGATCCTTCGTCTTGGTCGGGATGTTATGGGGAAACACACCTATCTTCTTCCTATATTAATAAAAGTTAACAAGAAGTACTTGAGAAGTTCATAGGAGTTCTTTAGAGTTCTATTGGAGTTCAGTAGAACTACTAGGCAGTTGATATTAGTCGGCAGTTAGCTGAATACTAAGGAGTCAGCTTTCAGTGGAAGATTACCAAGTTCCTAACATTTTCGGTGCGTTAAGTCGATTAGCAACCGACATAGCACGATTATAACCTTCCACAACAAGGGGCGAACCAACTTCCAACATGAAAGAACAATCATTGATTTCACAGGATATTTCGAGATAATTCACATCTCTGGACACCTGATGATGACCAAGGGGTACTTGGTCGAAACGCTGCGTCTATTATAACACCCCATATCAACCAAGATGAGAACAAAAGTTCGAAATAATTCCAAGATTATTGAAAATTAATCTCAGAAATAAATACAAAATGCCATATGTTTGCGTGGGTGTGTCTGTTTAAAAAGGGCTCATCCACAAAACAATGTAAACCATTTTTTAGCGAATGTTCGACGATCTCATCAAAGATGAAGGAACCACTTGAAGCAACCAAAATGTGGAATGATGCTACAGAAGGATGCTGAGGATAACATGGACGAAAAACATGAGCAACAATGAAGGGGTTTCGGAGAATATGGACACGAGAAGGAAACTGATACGTAACTTCAGGAAAAAACAGCTGAAATTTTGGGGACATGTAATGGGGAAGGAGGGCTTGGAGAATCTGATACTCACAGGTCAGATAAATGATGGAAACGAAAAAGAAACTGATACTTAACATCAGGAAAAGACAGCTGAAATTTTGGGGACATGTAATGGGGAAGGAGGGCTTGGAGAATCTGATACTCACAGGTCAGATAAATGATGGAAACGAAAAAGAAACTGATACTTAACATCAGGAAAAGACAGCTGAAGTTTTGGGGACATGTAATGGTGAAGGAGGGCTTGGAGAATCTGATACTCACAGGTCAGATAAATGATGGAAACGAAAAAGAAACTGATACTTAACATCAGGAAAAGACAGCTGAAGTTGTGGGGACATGTAATGGGGAAGGAGGGCTTGGAGAATCTGATACTCACAGGTCAGATAAATGATGGAAACGAAAAAGAAACTGATACTTAACATCAGGAAAAGACAGCCGAAGTTTTTGGGACATGTAATACGCCAGGATTTGTTATCGGAGGCCACAACTTGAACAACATAAGGTATGCAGATGATACAGTGCTGATAGCAGACACGGAAAGAAAACTACAAGACTTCCTGCAGAAGGTAGCTGTGGAGAGTGACAAAAAAAAAAGGGCTACAAATAAACTTTAAGAAAACTGAATGCATGGTCATCAGCAAAAAGAGCAACCCAAAATGCCAAATACGGGTGGGGGATACCAGAATCAAACAAGTACAAAAATTTGAATACCTGGGAAATGTTCTAATAGGAAATGGAAAGTGCGACACAGAGATCCGAAGACGAATTGTTGATTTTAATATTTTCGTATATTCTTATCGTAACAACTGGCATTATTCTGAATTTCTAATCATAGCTAACATATGGCACAAGGTCGAAAGTGTAGCGCACCCAGTGAGGGTCGAACAAAGTATTCATCAATAATTGATCTTGCGAGACAATCTTGCTGGCTATGAAACCGCATTTAAGTACCAAAAGTATGAATCTGTTGTGGGGAAACACAATTATTCCTCAGATAATGGACTCTCCCTCCCATATCAGTAAGAGTTAACAAGAAGTACTTGAGAAGTTCATAGGAGTTCTTTAGACTTACATTGGAGTTCAGTAGAACTACTAGTCAGTTGATATTAGTCGGCAGTTAACCGAATACTAAGGAGTCAGCTTTCAGTGAAAGATTACCAAGTTCCTAACATTTTCTGTACGTTAAGTCGATTAGCGGATGTGCGTTGTGGTACAGTGAATATCGACTCGGAACGACAAATCGGGGAGCCGAGTTCGAATTCCAGTTGAATTCCTTGCATTCACTTACGCGCAAATACCCTTGGGAAAAGTATTAATCCGTTTCTTCCTTCCAGTTATGGGTTAAATAACAGGACAGATTGGGTTCTATAGCCTTGGTCGGCAACCAGTCTACCGCAGAAAGAAATGGCAACCTACTGCGGGATAATCTTCTGCCCAGTCAGTCATGTCTCTTTCGAGACATGATCGCTCAAGCCTGTTTCACGTATGGCATTTAACTTAATGAATACGCCAGGATTTGTTATTGGAGGCCACAACTTCAACAACATAAGGCATGCAGATGATACAGTTCTGATTGCAGACACGGAAAGAAAACTACAAGACCTCCTACAGAAGGTAGCTGTGAAGAGTGACAAAAAAGGGCTACAAATAAACTTTAAGAAAACTGAATGCATGGTCATCAGCAAAAAGAGCAACCCAAAATGCTAAATACAGGTAGGGGATACCAGAATCAAACTAGTACAAAAATTTAAATACCTAAAAAGTGTTCTAAGAGGAAATGAAAAGTACAACACGAATTGATGCAACCAGTCTATCGCAGAAAGCAATGGCAACCTACTGCGGGATAATCTTCTGCCCAGTCAGTCATGTCTCTTTTGAGACATGATCGCCCAAAGCATGTATCATGTATGGCACTTAACTGACTGACTGAATATAATAGTTGAAAACATGATTAAGGCTTCTGTTGAACATAAAGTGGGGGATCAGTTTATTACTATATAACAATGTAAAACTGAACCCCCACTAATAACTACTTAATAATATAATATATCTCTTCCTCCTCTAGCTATGAGTAAAATAACGTTACAGACTGGGTTCTATAGCCTTGGTCGGCAACCAGTCCACCGCAGAAAGCAATGGCAGCCTACTGCGGGATAATCTTCTGCCCAGTCAGTCATGTCTCTTTTGAGACATGATCGCCCAAAGCATGTATCATGTATGGCACTTAACTGACTGACTGAATATAATAGTTGAAAACATGATTAAGGCTTCTGTTGAACATAAAGTGGGGGATCAGTTTATTACTTTATAACAATGTAAAACTGAACCCCCACTAATAACTACTTAATAATATAATATATCTCTTCCTCCTCTAGCTATGAGTAAAATAACAGGACAGACTGGGTTCTATAGCCTTGGTCGGCAACCAGTCTACCGCAGAAAGCAATGGCAGCCTACTGCGGGATAATCTTCTGCCCAGTCAGTCATGTCTCTTTTGAGACATGATCGCCCAAAGCATGTATCATGTATGGCACTTAACTGACTGACTGAATATAATAGTTGAAAACATGATTAAGGCTTCTGCTGAACATAAAGTGGGGGATCAGTTTATTACTTTATAACAATGTAAAACTGAACCCCCACTAATAACTACTTAATAATATAATATATCTCTTCCTCCTCTAGCTATGAGTAAAATAACAGGACAGACTGGGTTCTATAGCCTTGGTCGGCAACCAGTCTACCGCAGAAAGCAATGGCAGCCTACTGCGGGATAATCTTCTGCCCAGTCAGTCATGTCTCGAAAAGGACATGATCGCCCAAGCGTGTTTCACGTATGGCATTTAACCGAATGAGGTCGATTAGCAACCAACATAGCCTGATTATAACCCTCAGTGCGGAAACTATTTCACAACAAAATCACTCAGTGAGGATTGATCTCGCTATTCATTTGGAATTGCTATACTTACATGGAAATGTCCCATTAATGGACACCCTGGACTAGAACCTCCGGTTTCTAATCCACCCTTCACATTTGCTAACGATACTTTTTGATTGCATCCAGTTGACTCCGTTTAATTATCGAAAGTCACTTCTTGACGTAATTTCGAATGATAAAAAAACAACGGGAAAAAGAAAGATAACGTTGTGAAAATCTAATTAACTGATAAAAAAAAAAAGTCAATCACCTTTTATGGCTTGGATGGAATAAAATGAGTTTAGCAAAATGGCGATATCGCTAAGCAGTTTACCGATATTATGTTTCGTTTTCGCTTTCATTTCTATTTCTTATTCATGCAAAGCACAATTTCTATTTTCCCTGGTGGCAAGAGTGTCCTTCGTCGCTGAACCGATGGACGGGACGTTAACATTGGGGAAGGGGTTCGATTTTGGTACCAGACGAGAATACCAAACAGAAAGGATGGACGTTAGATCTCGAAAACGAGAGCTGTGGTCGGGGAAAATTGTGCTCAGACTTTTGTTTGCTTACAGTTTAGAGAGTTAAAAAAAAAAAAGAAAGAAAGAAACTGGTGAGTATAAGGACGAGCGCCATTTTGCCTAGTGGTGCAGTGGATATCGCCTCGGAACGAGAAATCGGGGAGGCGAGTTCGAATTTCAGTTAAATTCCTTGCATTCACTTACGCACAAATACCCTTGGGAAAGGTATTAATCCGTCTCCTCCCTCCAGTTATGGGTTAAATAACAGGACAGATTGGGTTCTATAGCCTTGGCTGGCAACCAGTCTATCACAGAATACAATCGCAACCTACTGCAGAATAATCTTCTGCCAAGTCAGTCATGTCTCTTTCGAGACATGATCGCCCAAAGTGTGTATCACGTATGGCACTTAACTGACTGATATTTCTTTGAAAATTACCAATGAAAAAGTTACGAGTCCACCTCTCCTCCCTTTAGCTATGGGTTAATTAGTAGAATTTGTATCAGTAAATCACTGTTATCTCCAAAAATTTCTTACAATCTAAAAATATTTTCTATTCTTAATTAACCTTATAAAGGTTGATAAATCATGAAAAACAAACAACACTCTAGTGGAGTTGTAGCGAAACTTCGTCGCAAAGTTGTAGTGATCGGTTTGTGTCGGAATTAAAATATGGAACAAGAAGGTAGGTTCAAAACAGTGTATAAGTATAACAAGAAACAAGATATTTAAAGGAAGTAGTAATAACAAGTAACTAGAAATAAGTAAATCTGATGGTATTATTATGCTGCTTATTGCCTGAGTAGTTGCTATCGTCAACTGCCTTCCGCTAACTGCCTTCGACAGATTGGATTCTATAGCCTTGGCTGGCAACCAGCCTACCGCAGAAAGCAATGGCAACCTACTGCAGAATAAATATTCTGCCCAGTCAGTCATGTCTCTTTCGAGACATGATTGCCCAAGCGTGTATCACGTATGGCACTTAACTGACTGACTGAATATAATAGTTGAAAACATGATTAAGGCTTCTACTGTGCATAAAGTAAGGGATCAGTTTTATATTGTTATGAAGTAATAAATTGATCCCCACTAATTACTACTTAATAATATAATACATCTCTTCCCCCTTATAGCTATGAGTCAAATAATAGGACAGATTGGGTTCTATAGCCTTGGCTGGCAACCAGTCTACCGCAGAAAGCAATGGTAAACTACTGCGGGATAATCTTCTGCCCAGTCAGTCATGTGTCTTTGGAGACATGATCGTCCAATCGTGTAGCAAATATGGCACTTAACTGACTAATTTGAACTTGTCATTGAACTGATGAAAAATAAAAGATAAAAATTTTATCATTTCAGCAGCCCATACAAGGCAATAAAGCCACTAAGTCGCAAGAGGGTTACTGAGTGTAAAAGAATATGAGAAAAAGTAAATCATTATTAGGGGCGGTCCTGAAGCAGACAATAAACTCGTTTAATTTCGTTGTTTTTCTTCTTTTTTTTTTTTTTTTTTTCAACGCAGTCCTATCGATTTTTGAAAAATTTTGAAAAATTACAATATTTAAACAAATTTGGGGGAGGGTCAGTTTCTCATAGAAAGCTAAAGTAAATCGATCCTCCATTTTCAATCCATTCGAGTTGGGATCGCTTTTTTTAAGTTAATTTTGTTGTTTTTGAATTTTTTTTTTTTTTACTTTTTTCAGCGCAATCCTATCGATTGTTATTTAAACTTTTCGATTATCAAAAAACAATTGAAAATTTACAAATTTGGTGGGGTGGGGGGTCAGTTTCTCACACAACGTTAAATGGATTCTCCTTTTTCAATCCACTATAAGATTGTATGAGAAATAGTTCCCCCCTAAAATCGTTTAAATATTTAAATTTTTGCAATTTTTTTTTTTTTTTTTGTCATTCGTAAAATTTAAGATGTAAAAGATAATATTGCACTGAAAAAGTTCAAAAAATTTTATATTGAACAAATTTACAGGTGGCGGTAATGTCGTACGGGCGACTGGTTTCAAAATGGAGGCTCGATTTACTATAACATTGTATGTGAAACTGATCCCCCTCCCGAGAATGTTTAAATATTGAAATTTTTCATTTTTTTTTTTTTTTTTTGTCAATCGTAAAGCTAAGGGGGTAATCGATAGGTCTGCGCTGAAAAAAGTAAAAAAAAAATGAAAAATAACGAAATTAACGGGGTGGTAAACCTGCTTCAGGTTTACCTTATTAAGGATTGGTTGGTTTGTTGTTTTTGCTTATCGGCATATCAACTATAGATTATTTACTGCCGAAATCTACAGATATGGTTTCTGCTACAGTGAATATCGATTGGGAACGAGAAATCGGTTATTTTACTATAAAAATGTATTTTTACACTTGCCTAATGTTTTGATTTTTGCTTGTAAGTTCACTATTTGCTCATAGCTGGGGCCCTAACAGGTGCTGCCCCATCAGATCAGGGTAGACCTGGGAACAACAGCAATTAAGAGGTAGTTCCACGCTTCTCAAAAACTCCAATCTCCCGATCAGAGGCCTTGCTGCTAGATGTAGTTTATCGTCATACCCAGGACAACACATTTGATAATGACTGACATTGCATTTAAATTTTTGAAGATCAAAGTTGAGTGGAAAGCAAGAAGCCGGAAGAGAGTTCCACAAGTGAGAGAAGAAACTGTTAGCATAGGACTTATAATAATATGAGAAGAAGAAAACATAATTAAAGAGAGAGAACAATAAAAGAAGAGGAATTAAGAAGACAGAGGATAACGATTGACATTGCATTTAAATTTTTGAAGATCAAAGTTGAGTGGAAAGCAAGATGCCAGAAGAGAGTTCTACAATCGATAGAAGAATCTGTTAGCATAAGATTTACCTTTTATATAGCTATTCCAGTTGATAAATAACCAAACGTTACCGCTAATCTAGGACCGTATTTAATTCATAATTCTATCAAAACAATTAGTATGTAAGTATTTATAGAAAAGGCACATGAAACTACGCTATGACGTTAGGAAAGTGAATGAAGCTGAGATGCCAGGCCAGCATTAATATCATTGCGGCTTCATTGGATTTCATCCCGAATCTCTTAATATATAGGAGTAGCACAAGATCAGATTTAGTAGCATTATTCAATGTATGGATGAATTGTAGACTTATAGATCTGTAAGATAGGTTCTGCTGAGAAAAACTGTCTAGCATGACACAGTGAACCAACTTTCCTAGCAGCGTCCTTCACAATTCATTCGGTCCAGGACATGACGGTAAACTGCATCCGGCAGTAAGGCCTCTGATTAGGAGGTTGTGAGAAGCTTGGAACCACATCTTAATTGCTGCTGTTTTCATGACCCGGAGTGGTAGCACCCGTTAGGGTCCCAGCTATGGGCAAATAGTCAACCCTCAAACTAGGGTAAAAAAAAAAAAACTATGAAAATATATACAACTACAATTTTATAGTAATATATATACATAAAAATAAACTTTTATTGAAAAATATACATTTTTGAAGGAAGAATATTACCAACAATACACATTTGAAGAAAAACTTATTACCATAATGTTGTGGAGTAGTTTTCGCACTGAATGTCAGTTGCTAATCGACTTAACGTACCCAAAATGTTAGGAACTTGGTAATCATCCACTGAAAGCTGTCTCCTTAGTATTCGGCTAACTGCCGACTAATATCAACTACCTAGTAGTTCTACTGAACTCCAATAGAACTCTAAAGAACTCCTATGAACTTCTCAAGAACTTCTTCCGTTAACTCTTATTAATTTAAATCTACCATCCGCCCGTGCATTCAATACTGCTGCCATATCTGGTCGAGTGCCCCTGCTGTTCTCCTCGGGCTTCTCGATAAGGTTCAGAGGAGGGTCTGTAATGTGATTGATACCGACTTGGCTGACCGCCTGCAGTCTCTCTCCCACAGGCGCGACGTGGCTTCCCTGTGTCTCTTCTATAAATACTTTCACGGCTTCTGCTCCTGATGAACTTAGATCACTAGTGCCCCCTAAATACGAATTTGAACGAGATACTAGATTAGCAACTAGATCCCACCCTTTTACAGTGAAACCGATAAAATGCAGCCGTAACTTCTACTCCAACAGTTTCTTTCCTCGCACTTCCAGACTGTGGAATTCTCTTCCAAACGATTGCTTCCCTGACGGCTACAATCTCCAGGAGTTTAAATGTAAGGTCAATAGACACCTCCTAACACACTAACCTGCTCCCGTTCTATCAAACACTTTTCCCATCTGCCCAACCCTCATCCTCGCTATCCTTACTCATCTGTCACCTTCCTGCTGACATTCCCTATGTCTAACCACTCCTTCTCTTTACCTTCCCCTATGTAACCCCATAAGCAATAGTGGCATTGGAATGCCTTGCTTGGGGTGAGATGATTAAAAAAATATATATAACACATTTTTGAAGGAAAAACTTATTCTCAGTAAAACATTTTTAAATAGAAAACTAGAAAACATTCTCAGTTTTCTAAAATAAAAAGAATAAAAACAAAAAAAATCATTAAAATCTGACTTAAAATCAACCTTCTGCCTATAACGGAATATTTAAAAAATAATTTAAACCCCCATCTTTCAGGCATTAAATAACCCACAGAGTGGGTTAAACAAAACTGAAAACTCAGACTCAAGCAATTCATTTAATATACTCCTTCCATTTCATATGAGCGTTAAACCTTCGTCCAAGAAAGTGCAATGAGTTATTTTCTTGGAGGTTAACATCAGCAATTCTGATGGAAAGTTAAAAAAAACGTTTCCTTTAGACGATTAAAAAAGAACAGTTTTGTTTTTGAAGCGTTAAAATTAACAATCCATTCCTTGCCTCATTTAAAAACAAACTACACGTGATTTTTGTGATCAGCCGCCAATTTGACCTGACGGAATCGATGAGACTTAATATCAAGACAGAAGGGTCATTTATGAAAATTTGGCCTGACGGAATCGATGAGACTTAATATCAAGACAGAAGGGTCATTTATGAAAATTTGGCCTGACGGAATCGATGAGACTTAATATCAAGACAGAAGGGTCATTTATGAAAATTTGACCTGACGGAATCGATGAGACTTAATATCAAGACAGAAGGGTCATTTATGAAAATTTGACCTGACGGAATCGATGAGACTTAATATCAAGACAGAAGGGTCATTTATGAAAATTTGGCCTGACGGAATCGATGAGACTTAATATCAAGACAGAAGGGTCATTTATGAAAATTTGGCCTGACGGAATCGATGAGACTTAATATCAAGACAGAAGGGTCATTTATGAAAATTTGACCTGACGGAATCGATGAGACTTAATATCAAGACAGAAGGGTCATTTATGAAAATTTGGCCTGACGGAATCGATGAGACTTAATATCAAGACAGAAGGGTCATTTATGAAAATTTGACCTGACGGAATCGATGAGACTTAATATCAAGACAGAAGGGTCATTTATGAAAATTTGGCCTGACGGAATCGATGAGACTTAATATCAAGACAGAAGGGTCATTTATGAAAATTTGACCTGACGGAATCGATGAGACTTAATATCAAGACAGAAGGGTCATTTATGAAAATTTGGAACAATGTAAACCCAAGGTTAACGTCCTGGGCATCAAATGCTTTGATGCAAAAATCTATAGAAGATGTCTGATCTATCATGTGTATCTTCTTCCACTTTTTCATCTTCTTTTTCTATGTGCCGTGTCCCTTCAGGACGAAGGTGATCATGGCCTTCCACATCTTCCTATCCCTTATAGCTCTTAACACCCCTTCTCTTGTTACCCCTCCCAAACCCTGCCCTGATTTGCTCAAGCCCATAAATGTAAAATATATATGTATAGAAACAAGTATGGCCACATAGTGAGGGATCAGCTTATCTATTGATTATAATATGAAATTAATCCCCCCTTTTATATCCACATTATAATTTCTTATTTGTTTATCAAATTCTGATTCGGTATGAATCTACCTCTTCTCAATACTGATTAGTCATTTATAACTCTTTTTCTATGTGCCGTGTCCCTTCAGGACGTAGGCGATTATGGTGTTCCACCTCTCCCTATCCCTTGCAGATTTTAACACCCTTCCTCTTGTCAACCCTTCCAAAACTTTCTCTGTCATCCATTTGCCCAAGCCCACAAATCAACATAAGTCTATAGAAACTAGCATGGTCACAAAGTGAGGGATCAGTTTATCTATTGATTATAATATAGAATTGTTTCTCCAAACCCCCGTTCCTCATTCAGTTAAGTGTCATACGTGATACACGCTTTGGGCGATCATGTCTCGAAAGATACATTACTGACTGGGCAGAAGATTATCCCGCAGCAGGTTGCCATTGCTTTCTGCGCTAGACTAGTTGCCAATCAAAGCTATAGAACTCAATCTGTCCTCTTAACTGGAGGGAAGAGATGGATTAATACCTTTCCCAAGGGTATTTGTGCGTAAGTGAATGCAAGGAATTCAACTGGAATTCGAATTCGGCTGTCCGATTTGTCGTTTAGAGTCGATGTCCATTGCACCACAACGCACATCCTCCTTATTCAGTTAGTTAAGTGCCATTCGTGATACACGCTTGGGCGATCATGTCTCGAAAGAGACATGACTGACTGGGCAGAAGATTATCAAGCAGTAGCTTGCCATTGCTTTCTGCGGTAGACTGGTTGCCAGCCAAGGCAATCTGTCCTATTATTTAACCCATAACTGGAGGGAAGAGACGGATTAATATCTTTCCCAAGGGTATTTGTGCGTAAGTGAATGCAAGGAATTCGAATTCGATATCCATTGTCCCAAAAACTTCAATTGTCTTTTCATGATGTTAAGTATCAGTTTACTCCTCGAGTCTTTCCTCTTTAAAACTTTGTCGTTGCTCACATGCCCTGCCCATGATATCCTCGGCATCTTTCTGTAGAACCACATTTCGGTTGCTTCATTTCTTTTCTTCATCTTTGATCAGATTGTCCAGCATTCGCTTATATATAGGAAGACAGACATCACATAACAATCTCATACTCTTTTCTTTATTTCCAGTGAAATTTTCCTGTCTCTCAAAACTTTACTCAGCTTCTGCAACCTTGGCGATACCAATACGCCATTGAATCTCCGTATCGGACTTTCCGTCCTCTGTTAAAAAAACTTCCCATGAATTTAAATTTCTGTACCAGTTTGAGTTTAGTATCCCCAACTACCAACTGGTGTTTTGACCTATTCTTTTTACTGATTACCAGGCATTATTAGTACATGTGTAATCCTTTTTTCCGCTTTCTTTAACTACTTTCTTTTTTTGTTTGGGGGGGATAAGAAAAAAGTCAGTCATATCCAACGATAATAGAATAATGAGTAGTTTCAGAAAAAACTTGTTTAATAGAAAATAGGAAAAATTAAATAGAACTTCTTTTTAATACATTTCTTTAACATTTAGTTTTAAACAATCAATATTTATTAGCAATTTGCTTGGCTTTTCACCCTCTATTTGAATTTCAGTGAGGTTTTTTAGGAAAATCACCCCTGTCCTAATACTTTTGGGGTGATTTTAAACTTTATTTTGATGCCTCATAAATTATAAAATAGTTATTGTCCTAATACTTTTGCACAGTTTTGTACATGTGTCACCAATGTTCGTTGTTGCTGTTGTTGAAAGTCCTCAATTGATATGGTTTCCATTATTTGGTACAGTTCTTAGGAAATTTGTAGGGCCATTCCTCGCTAAGACCTACAATCATCATTCGATTGATGTTATTTTGAATCATTGATCAGAAAAAGCGGTTTGATGTTTCTGAACGTGTCAGACAGCTTCCATGACATCCATATGAAAGCCTCGGACTAACACTACCCGAGCTGAGAGACGGCTCATTTTACCATTAATGCGACAATCATAGACTCGGTCTGAATTCGAACTTGCTGATAACTGTTACCAAACGCACTCTTTTGATTTGAATCGTCTGGGTTGTGATGGACGGGAAGTTATCGAGACGAGGACCATCCAGTGGACCGACAATAGCCTGGAATTGTTAGAGTTCCCATTTTGGGTTTATTGACTAATAACGAAAAGAAACACCTGCTCTGTATATGGCGCCGTTTGCAGGGACGCGTCTCGAAGAGAATGGTATGATTTCTTAGTTGGCTATTCTACGCGTAGAATTCTTAATTCGTATAAAATATTCAGAAAATTTTTTCTATAAGAAGAAAATTTTCAATAATTGAAAAAGAAAACAATAACAAAACTTTCTTTTTCTTGTTTGTTTTGTGCAGTTTTTTGTTTTTGTTTTCTTTGTCAAAGAATTATGGATACAATGTGAAGCTACATTGTTGCTACTGCAAAGTTTTTACCTTTCTTAATATCATTCTTATATATATATATATATTAATTCAGATACTTTAATCCAAGCAAAAAAAAAGCAGGAAGGTAAATTCCAAAAACCCGATCCTAATTAATATTAAAAATTTTATTTTAATATTAAAAAATGATACAGGAAGAGAGCTCCATGTAATAAAATATTACAGAGCAAATATAAATTAAAAAAGGATTAATTCAATGATGTTGAATGACCATTTCGATGTGAAAATCCCCACGGGGGATAACACATCACCTCAAGCAACAGAAAAATCCTTTCAGAAACTCTAGGATTTTTCGGTTGCTGAGGTGATGTGTTATCCCCCGTGGGGATTTTCATATCGAAATGGTCATTCAACATCATTGAATTAATCCTTTTTTAATTTATATATATATATATATATATATATATATATATATATATATATATATATATATCCTGTTAAAGTCTACTTTTACTCTATACTTCTGTTTATCTATCTATCTATCTATCTATCTATCTATCTATCATTTCAGAATTAAGCGGTGTTGTTAGAAATATAGAGTTTTAGTTTTTCTATGACTTCTTAAACTTCTTTGTCCCTTTAAAACGTCGGCGATTATCGCTCTCCCCAATTTCTTTTTTTTTCCATTTCTATACCTTCTTTATGTGCCCTGACTATATATCAAAACAATGTTGGTTAATAGAATGACAAAGCAATTTTTATTTTAAAATATCTCAACTTAAAGACGTGGGCAATCATAGCCCTCCACATCTTCCTCTCCTTGTAGATCTTACTAAATTATTTCTTCCATATTCTTTTCTATCATCCATTTACTGAAGTTCGTCAAGTATTTCATACGTTGTTTTTGTCTGTCTCTCTTACCTTTAATGTCTTGTGAGTAACAGTATTTCCAAGCCCTCTTTCCTCTTTATAAGTCCGAGAATTTTTAAATGTCTGTTCCTGATTTTAAGTATTAATTTCTTTTTTGTTTTTATTTTCTCTAAAATTTCGTCGTTACTCACGTGTTCGGTATATGAAATTCTCAGCATCCTTCTGTAGAACCACATTTCTCTTGTTATTAAGTCTCTTCTTCATCTTTGAGAAAATTGTTCTGCATTCGCTGGCATAAAAGTGGCGAGATATCACATAGCAGTTCACTACTCTTTTCTTTGTTTCTAAAGAAATATTTCTGTTTCTTAATACTCTGCTTAGCTTTTAGAATGCATCTTCGTTAAGACACTTCTCAAAGATTTAAATTTTTTACTTGGTTGATTTTAGTGTCACCAAATTGTAAATTGCATTTTAGGCTCGTTCCTTTGCTAATATCTCTGCGTCCTGTCTTCTTTCAATTTGTGTTTCGTCTTTTCTTCTTGTTTTCTTTCACTACCTTCTGTGGGAGTTTCCGTGTCTAGTTTCCGTATCTGATATCAGCACTGGATCAGCGGCATATCTTATGTTGAGAAAATTGAGGCCACCAATACTGAATGCTGGTAGGACATTTAATTCTTTCAGGATTGCCTCGCAGTACAGGTTGAATAAGTCTGGTGAGATTTTTGAATATACAAAGATAGAAAGGGGCGTAAGACAAGGATGTGTCTTTTCACCGGATCTATTTAACTTGGACAGCGAGAATATTTTGAGGACCCTAGATGTTATGCCAGGATTTATCATCGGAAGCAATAATTAGAACAACATAAGGTACGCAGATGATACAGTGCTGATTTCAGGCACGGAAAGGGAACTACAAGACCTCCTACAGTAGGTAGTGTGACAAAAAAGGACCACAAATAAACTGCAAGAAAACCGAATGTATGGTCATCAGCAAAAAGAGCAACATAAACTGCCAAATACAGGTGGGGGAGATTAAAATCAAGCAGGTACAAAACATTAAATACCTGGGAAGTGTTCTAACAGAAGACGGAAAGTGCGACACAGAGATCCGAAGAACTGGCATGGCGAAAGACGCGTTTCAGAAGCAGAGTAAAGTATTAAGAAACAGGACAATTTCACGAGAAACAAAGAGCAGTGTACTGGATTACTATGTGATGTCGGTTCTTCAATATGGTTCTTCAATATGGCAGTGAATGATGAAGATGGAGGAAAAGCTTGAAGCAGCTGAAATGTGGTTCTACAGAAGGATGCTGTGGATATCATGGACCGAGCATGTGAGCAATGATGAGGTTTTGGAAAGGATGGAAACGAAAAGGAAATTAATAGTGGGCATCAGGGAGAGACAACTAAAGTTCCTGGGACATGCAATGAGGAAAGAGGGCTTGGAGAATCTGATACTAACAGGCAGATATAGGGAAAAGAGATAGGGGAAAGCAGCGGATAACATATTTGAAGGACCTAATCAGATGGATAACGGAACGAGGGTTGCGTGGTGTAACAGGAGAAAGCGTGCTAAGAGCCACCAGGGATAGGAATATGTGGAAAGCCATGATCGCCTACATTCTGGAAGGACAGGGCACATAGAAGAATATATATGCTGTTTACAAGAAATTATAATGTGGATATAAAATGGGTGATCAATTCTATATTATAATCAATATAAAACTGATCCCTCATTTTGTGGCCATGCTAGTTTTTATACATTTATATTTTAGATTTATTGGCTTGAGCTAGTGGATGGCAGAGCGGGGTTTGGGTTGTGTAACAGGAGAAAGCGGGCTAAGAGCCACCAGGAATAGGGAGACGTGGAAGACCATGATCGCCTACGTCCTGAAAGGACAGGGCATATAGAAAAAGAATATATGCTAAACTCATTTTCTATACGCCTGCAGTCAGTTTTCTGCTAGAAGAGACGTTATTCATATGGAGTGTTTCTGTACGTCAACAATTCCCCTGTTTGTTTCCTAGTGAAATAAGCAAAAGCCTTTGTGTTGTTTAATGCGCAGTGATACTCGAAGTCATGAATGATTACTGACTCAGTCAGTTAAGTGCCATACGTGAAACACGCTTGGGCGATCATATCTTTTTCGAGACATGACTGACTGGGCAGAAGATTATCCCGCAGTAGCTTGCTATTGCTTTCTGCGATAGACTGGTTGCCGGCCAAGGCTATAGAACCCAATCTATCCTGCTATTTAACCCATAACTGGAGGGAAGAGACGGATTAATACCTTTCCCAAAGGTATTTGTGCGTAAGTGAATGCAATGGATTCAACTGGAATTCGAACTCGGCTCCCCGGTTTCTCGTTCCGAGCCGATATCCACTGTACCACCTGACTACTGACTACTGATTGGGCGACGATAACAGAAAGCCGTAAAGAAAGCGGAAATCCTCCTCATCTTGAGGACGTAGTCGGTTTGTAAAGCACAACAAAATTTACATGTCGATTTTTAAAGGAAACTACAAGACCTCCTACAGAAGGTAGCTGAAGAGAGTGACAAGAAAGGACTACAAATAAACTGCAAGAAAACCAATGCATGGTCATCAATAAAAAGGGCAGCCCAAAATGCCAATTACAGGTCGAGGATACTAAAATCAAGCAGGAACAAAAACTTATATACTGGGGAAATATTATAACAAAAGACGGAAAGTGCGACACAGAGATCCGAATGCGAATTGGCATGACGAAGGACGCTTTTCTGAAGCTGAGTAAAGTATTAAGAAACAGGAAAATTTCACTAAAAACAAAGAAGAGGGTACTGGATTGCTATGGGATGTCAGTCCTTCAAAATGGCAGTGAATGCTGGATAATATCATCAAAGATGAAGGAAAAACTTGAAGCAGCTGAAATGTGGTTCTACAGAAGGATACTGCGAATATCATAGATCGAGCATGTGAGCAATGATGA